>VCAZ01000092.1:1057927-1442927 GCA_005784505.1 Bagarius yarrelli | reverse complement strand
TAGTCATGGTAAGTAAACGGATGTTTAAATCTTCAGATTTGGTGACGCTTCCTTGCTCCAGGTGCTCCACTTTGTTCTTGAGCCCAGGTAACTGTTTCTGCACAGGCTTGCTTTTTCCTCTCCCTGTCTATTTAGGTTTGCTCTGGGTTCTCCAGTTATCTGATTCTGTCCAACAACATGCAAATAGGATTTATATTATATTAAATTGCAGAGTTTCCGAATTGATGATGTAAATTTGCATGTGCATGACGCTCTACAAAGGACCTGTTTGAATTTTCACACTTTGTGGCCAGTTTTACTGGGACTGGTCCTAAATCCATTGTCACACTGTCCATGATAAATAATTACATTTGCAGCGTTTGGCGGACGCCCTTATCCAGAGCGACATTTTATCTCATTTATACAAGTGAGCAATTGGGGGTTAATGGCCTTGCTCAGGGGCCCAGCAGTGGTGGCTTGGTGGAGCTGGGAATCGAGCCCACAATCTTCGGATTGGTAATCCAACACCTTAACTATGAGCCGCCACCACCACCAAAAAGAAATAAATAATATAATATATAAATAAATGGAAACGATGTAATTGAATATGCTAAACTAACTATGAAGCATTTAATAGATAACCATCCATCTGTTTTCTGTAGCACTTACACTGCACTGGGTGACAGGAAGCTGGGGCTCTATCAAAGGAGACTCTGAGTGTGAGGCAGAGGATACTGAGTCTTAGCCTCAGATGTCACGCCCACGAACTGCTGGCTAAATGTTTGCACTTGGCTGCAAGCATTAGAAGTTTCAAAGTGGTTCTCTGATTGGTTGAGGTGTACAAGATTTCCAGGAGCCGTGTGTGCCAGGTTTTTTAATAGTCTACCCTATAAACAACCCAAAGCCGTGTTCTGAAGAAAGAAGCGGTTGTGTTCACATCGGTGGCAATTAGCATTAATTAAGATTAATTGAATGCTGGTTTCAATGCAAGGTTTGTGGTTTACACTGTTTAAATGACATACAAGTGTTTTGCTAAAGGCACTTAGTGACGCCCCTATGATTCGACACAAAACGAAACGTCATTGGATGCTTTACCTGTCAGCCAAACGTCCTCTTGGGCAGACCTCAACCATTCAAAGCAGCAGAGTATCCCAGACCTTCTGCCATCCTATTGAAGGTATGGCTGTGTAAGACTAGGGGATCCCCTGCATGGGCTGGCAGACCATTCCAAAGTCACAAACTGCAGACAATTTAGAGACACCAATTAAACTATAACAAGTCTTTTTTTTAAAGATTTTATTTAGTAACATTTTAGTCTTAATTGAGAACAAAGGACAGACAGACTCTCTACTACACCACGGTGCCAAGATAATGCATGTCTTTTGACAGAGAAAGGAAACCATAGTACCCGGAAAATACTCTAAGATTCGTCCAGCCATTTCTTTATAGTGCTGGCTAGAGCAAGTTTAGACCTATTAGTTACAGTGAAGGGAAAGTGTAAACATTTTATCGTTTGCATGTTTTACGCAGTCCAGAGAAGCCCCACATATGGGTGTGGAATCAGGTGCGTGTAAACCTTCTCCTCTAGGGATGGTACCATTGCTGGAACCGGCTAAGCTTTTCACTGGCAGGGAGGGAAACTTATTATGTAACCAAATAATTAGGTAAAGTTGCCATTTCTTCCTGTGTACAGAAGCTACACATGCTACTTTTTAGTGTATTTGATTTCCTCATCGACCAGGTGGCAAGGAGAATGTTGGTATCTTTTGCTGACCAATGTTGTACAGATATATTTAATTATCGTTAGTAATTTACCTGAACTCTAATAGCTTTCAATGATGGCGCCTTTTTAAATTGTAGTAAAAGCTCTTTCCTACTGACGTCAGAGGTTCCCTTGTTCAACATCAAGGTGCCAGTTCTTAATCAGGATCTGGGCACCAGCCCAGAATTTCCCAATTGGGTTCTGGCACCAACCAAAGTGGAAAAGCAGTAATAGTGGTGTGAGGTTTTTTTTTTGTTTATAGCTTTTTAAAAGTCTGTTGCAAGCCTCTATTGGGAAGCAGTGAAGGGACTGCATCAATAAGTTGAAATTTGAGAACTTGGGGAGTTTTAAAGCTGCATTTTGAATCAGTTTTGGGTGTGGGTGGTACACGGGGGCAAAAGAGGTTTGAATTAACCTATTCTTCAGATGACACAGTAACAAGAAGGGTCTCTAGAGAGTTAATGTCTTTAAAAAAGGTGAGTCAAGTTGGCCCTATAACCAGAAAGCAAGAACTGGTCGTTAAGACCTGGGTGTGTTGTCAGGTGGTGTGATTCAATCAAGATATTGACATAGGAAGTTAGCTTAAAGGAAATATACAGCAGCTGGGATTTAGCTACAGCTTTGCAGATGTGCATTGCGTAAAGTAATCTTGTGCCTAAATGCTTTAATTTTGTATGAATGCTAAATGCTAAACTTTCACTCTGTTATTGAATGTTGCAATTTATCCACAAATCACGTTTTCTGAACTGTGGTGCAGTCGACTATTATCTCCACTTCATATCACACATCCTGTTATGTGATTTACAGATATACGCATTGCGTTGTCGATTGTATCGTTGTGATTCGATATATTGCGCAGCCCTTCTACAGGGGTAGTAATGCGAGGAGTAATATGATTAATATCCTGTACACACACTCACATGCACTTCTATCTTGGAAGGGTTTTGTCCTTGAGGTTGAGATCGGTCTTGGATGCTTTAGAACAATTAGCAGGTTGCTTGTATGTGTGTGAAGCACAGGATCAGGCATTACCCCTCCACAAGATGTTTTGGCACTATTAGTTCAACAAAATGTGTGTGTGTGTGTGTGTGTGTGTGTGTGTGTGTTTGTGTGAATTACGCATCTGTAAGTATATCTATCCTTGCCAGAAGGCTGTGTGCTCATGTGACTTAGTAGTCTGTTCTTCATTGTTCATCAGGGAGTTTGACAGACATTGACTTTGGCTCAGACTTCTTAGTAGAGATCGTTTTCGTGTGTGTGTGTGTGTGTGTGTGTGTGTGTGCATGAGTGTGAGTAAGAGAGACATGAAACCAGATCTGTGGCTGTCAGAATCTTTTGGGGGCATGGCACATTTGACCTCTTAAAGGGGCAACCACAGGGTTTTTTCATGTGCTCTGCTGTGTAGTACAATGGCAGTGGATCTGCTGATGACCGTACACACATTCCCTAATGTAATATACATCAACTGAATTCTTTAATCCCATTGGCCAAAAGGGGCTGATTTATTTTCCGTAGCCCACTTTGACAGTTGGTCCAGCTGCCATGTTGATTTTAACACATTCACTCCAATATATTATTGGCTCCGCCCGAAATCTTATACTACTTAAGGATATACTACATTTAAGTAAGTATGTTCTATATAGTATAGTAAGGGGTATTATGAATTCAATTCGGGCGTACTACATCCACCATGTTCATATCAAAATGCGACGTCACAGCATTTTAAATCGCTGATTATTATCCGAGTATACATTGCGATAATGTTTAGCATTAATGATATTAAACAAGTGCAACTCAATTTTCTTTCTTTAAGCACCTAAAGCTATTTAAATTGTATTGGTTTTTGTATTATCAAACTGATTAAAGCACTCGTCTTCCGCATATGGGCAGTGGTGGCTCAAATGGTTAAGCGCTGAGTTATTGATTGGAAGACCAAGAAATGACTGGGTTGAAGCCTCACCACTGCCAGTCAAATTTTAAAGTAAATAGGTTGCATTTGCGCATGTCGTCTCTTAGTGGCCTCATAGGGTATTAAAGTGTACATCGTATGCGTGTTTTAAAATCCGGACTGGAGTAATGGATCAACTGGGAACTTTTTGTACACTGTAATTCGCATACCATTGATTTAGGCATACTACCTGCCTCGCATACTCAATTTTGCGTACTATATAGTGTGAAAAGTATGTGACAAAAAAAGCTGGTTACAGTGGCCACATGGAACTATGTCACCAGATTTGCATGTGTATGTGTGTTACACCGGCAAGAGATGTTTTGCTTGGCATTTTTGAAAGAAGTCTCCAGTGTTAGCACAGAAAAGTCTACGTAACTTGATCTTCAAGAGAGAAAAGAGATGTTGGAGTGTTTACAGTAATAACAGGAAGGAACTTGTTTTTCAGACGTCCCGCAGACAGATCCTGTAATTAGAAATAATAAAGTAAAATAAAAAACTTCTTAAACCAGTCATTGATTATTCTCGTATAGCAGCACACTTAGAAATGTTTTGTATAACTACCTGTTAAGAAAGATAAAGGTGTTTTGTCTCGTCGCTAATAGTGGGAAAAGTTATTCGAGACTGACTGCCATGCCCGTCCCAGGGTTTCTCAAACTCTAAGCAAATTTTTTTTAAAGGTTGTTACGGGTACGCAAATTATTGCATATATGCAATAACTGTTATGCAAACTTTCTGAAGGCAGCACAACACAATGATGTAATCCAGCGCCAGACGGACGCACACCAGTCATGATGAGACTTAAACCTGAAACCGAGTATTTTTTTTTTTCTTTTTTGAACACCTACCTGAATTTTCTACATCAACCCAGTTAAAAATTTCCCTGTTGACTTATTGAATAGTCCTTACAAAAAAACAGCAGGATAGAAACCCTCAGTGGCGGATTGTATAAAGTGTATTATGGCTCTGTTGGGATAGAACTTTACAAAGGGAACAAAGCAAGGAAGATCACCGGTGATTCGGTGTGTCTGTGTTTTTGTCTGTGCATGCATGTGGATACATGCGTGTGTCTGCACATGCGTGTACACCACCTAAAATAACTGCACTGGGTGAATCCTGGGTGCTTAGGGGCCCAGCAGTGGTATCTTGGTGATGCTGGGAATAGAACCCCAATCTTTCATTTAGCAGTCGAACACCTTAATCATTGTGCTACCACTTCCCACCTTTTTTACTGAAGTTAATAAAAACAAGAAGCTGTAATCCAGAAAGCGTGCACTTCTCTGTGCTAAAGACTTCTCTGTGGTGGAAGACACCGGGGATGTTTTACTTCTGTTAAATAATAGACATATCACGCAGTGATGCGAGTTAAGAATTAACTTCTGAAATTATTTAGTTTATTTCCGTATTGAAGTCCATGTGTTTGTTGATCCAATATTTTAGTGTGACTTGTTTAAGAGGGTTTTTTAGTTCTCTAGATCTGATTAACTCTAGATCAAACAAAAAAATGACTTATTAGTTAAACCCTAGCAACTCTACAGATGAGATAAGATTATACCACTTTGTTGGCTTGAGTTTACCCATGTAATGGCAAATATCACCTGGTTTTGACCCCAAAAAAGGGTGATGCCAAGAATCCGAGTGCTAGTATAGGTGAGGCTTAAAAATCATTTTTGTTTGGTGACCTTTTCCTTGACGCTTTTTTAGGATTCGCCTTTCCGGAATGGGCGTACAAGCCCGAGTCGAGTCCGGGCTCCAGGCAGATCCAGCTGTGGCACTTCATCCTGGAGCTGCTCAGGAAAGAGGAGTACCACGATGTCATCGCCTGGCAGGGGGACTACGGCGAGTTCGTCATCAAAGACCCCGACGAGGTGGCCAGACTGTGGGGGGCGCGCAAGTGCAAGCCTCAGATGAACTACGACAAACTCAGTCGAGCTCTCAGGTAAACTTGTTTAACAGCTTAGACCAATTGTTAGGGCTGCACCTACCACTATTTTGACTGTCGATTAATCAATGATTATTAAAACACTTAAACTTCGATTATTTCATCTCGTGCAATTTGGTAACAAAAAGATCACTTCAGCATTTCAGTTTAAGTAATTATTTGATGAAGTATATTTTGATAACAATTCAGCTTTTATAATAAGTTAAAATTTTAGATTATACTAATTCTATTTAATAAATCAAGGAAAACACTAACTTTATTTAAATATTGAAAAAAAATCTATTAGTATAATTGATGGTTGTTGTTTTTTTCGCATTCGCGAACAATAACTTAACCCTTAGCTAGCACCAAACTGACTGGTAAGATGATATACAGCAGAAATTAATAATTTTGATTCTAACTTAAAAAAAAAAAACTCAATGTTTTTATTTTTAAAAAAAAATTTTTAATTCTCGTTAAGGGGCTTTACACTAATTTTAGCCGATCCACCCCTAACATTAAGTCAATTATTTATCTCCAGGGTCCGCCATATGAAACAAAAAACATTCACGTACTGCTTTGTAATAATGTCAGTCTAAATGTTTGAATGTATGTGACCTGTCAACTAAGAGCATGCTGAGCTATTCTTACAGCTCTTCTTAGATTTTAATTCATATTTTATTAAAAAAAACAACTGTGGCATCGCTCTATTTGTAAGTAGAGAAGTATGAAGTTTATTTACTGTTTGAGAGGTTAAACATGGTCAACCTGAAATTGGGTGATTTATTTTTTATTTTATGCTTTATAAACAGTTAAATCAGTAAGACAAAAGTTGTGGGTTTAATTTATGGGTTAAATTAACACATCTATAATATAAATATTTGGCAACTTGCATTTATTTCATTTTTATTCACCTGAGCAGTTGAGGGTAAAGAGCCTTAATCAGTGGCAGCTTGGTAGTGCTGGGAATTAAACCCAAGATATTAAGATTAGCAGTCCAACACCTTAACCACTAAGCTACCTCACCTTATTAACACCTAATAAAGTGCATACTGCATAAGAAAGGCTTACTAAAAACAGCCCTAGCAAATAATTTCTCTTAATTCTTTCCGTATGCTTAAAAGAAGTACAAAAAGTGTCTCCATTTTGCTTATGCCAGGCCAACTAAAGCCTTTTCTGATTTAAACTCCAAAAGTTTTCCACTTTCGAGTAGCAACGGCAGGATAGACAGGAGGCTTATTAAAACACTAACAGAGAGGTGATACAGGCTGATAATACACTAGCTCTTACCCTTTTCCCGCCACAGAAACAATTAGCCTTTATGTGAGGATGTTCCACTCCAGCAGCACGCCTGTCTTTACCACATCACATCATCACTTAACCTTATGGAATGTGTACAGAGTAAGCGTTGTAACATGATCCACATACAGAAAAACATTACCCAGGATGCTGTGTACTAGTTCTCATCACTGTTTGCAGTCAATGCCGTAGACCTCACACCACTGTCAACATGGCAATAAGTGTCTACCAGATGAACAAATATAATGTGAAATGTAAACTCTGCGTATGTGCATAAACAGACGCCACACCTGTCTGTCACTGTCCACACCTTCCTCTTAGTGAGACTTACTGCGTCTAGCTTTATTTGGTCAACATAGACTTAATTTACAACCCAACCAGCAAGGTTGCAATATGGATCTAAATAGGGCTTAAATGATTAGTCCAAAATAAAAATTATCTGTACTTTTCTTGTCGAATAGCCTGTTGATCTCTTAAGTAAAGGCCTGTAATAGCGCGATTTAACCAGAGTGGTGCTGTAGCACACAACTGAAATTCAGTGCAGAAGAAGACTACTGTTAAACACATGAAACCTACCAAATGGTGGGGTTTTTTTATGTCATTCTCACAATCCAGAAGGTTTTGGGGTTTTTTTAAGCGTTTTTTTTTTTTACCCCACTTTCTATCAAAAAGGAGCTGTTATCCTCCAGACTAATAAGCTCCGGTTACTGGTTTTCGATGTTTGACACTGGCGATTTTCGATAAGTTCGGCTTTAGTGAATGAATGCAAAAAATAAATAAACAAATAAACAACCGAATAATTAAATGCGTTGAAAAACTGATTCATAAAAACTAATATAACTGTTTGACTGTTTTTAAGTAATTTTTTTATTAGTTATATCATGTAAAACCTTATGTCTCAACTATTGCAAAAGCTTTAATATTTAATTAACGCCTACTTCTTAATGCAGTGAAATAAATGCAGCCCGGTTAATGTTAAAAAGCAGAAGTAATTTGTTTGGTTTCATTTATCAGTTCTAATAGAAATAACTTAATAATTAGTTGTATACGATAAAATTATTGCAGTTTAATCAATTAATCGTTCTAATAATCGCTGATTAATCGACTATTAAAATAATCATTTGTTGCAGCTGTAAATCTGGATTCAACAGATATTATTTGCCTCATTATTATTAGTACAGCTGTGGCACCAGCAGGGTGTTAAACCCCCCATAGTCGCCGAGTTATAGAGGATAATTTACCAATAAAGCTGTTCAATTAAGTGCTTCGAATCTTAGCGCTGATGATAGGACTGATAAACACACACTCAGTAGGTGAGAAAAGATGTGTGTGTGAGGGTAAATAAATGTAAATGTGTAACAGATTACCAAAATAAAGTCTTAGTGAGGTGTTTCCGCTACACATTACAGTGACATTTCTGGAATTTCGCTTTGAAACGTACAGCGTAAAGTTAATCTGTTGACGCAGTTATCAAGCAGAATTAATTCGAGTGGCTCCTCCCCCCTTTTTTAACTGGCTAATACAGGATTTTTTTAACCTTTAACCCTGGATTAAGTTGTACTTGACAGTTTATGGACAGAAAATCTAACAAGAAGAAGAAATGCGGATGGATGTCAGCGAATGCGAAATGGTGTAACTATACATCTTCTTCATGTCTTGACATATTGACTGACTATTATTCTCTTTAGAGCAAACCGACCTAAACCTCTTAAGCCTTAAAAACTTACAGGTTTGACAGACAGACAGACAGACAGACAGACAGACAGACAGACAGACAGACAGACAGACAGACAGACAGAGAGTGGGAGAGAGTGAGAGAGAGGAATGTAAAACTAGCTTTGTTCACAGAAAGTGGAATTGGACCAGTCAAGTCAATAATTATTTTATCTCAGTCTTATTCAGCTGTTCTGAAGTCAGCGCCGACAAAACCCCCTTTTTAAGACGCGATCTAGTCCCATTCCCAGAAAATGACTGACGGTGAACACGAATCCAGCAGAAAAATAAAAGAACTAAAGTTGCTGTTGCTAAATCAATGACATACTTCAGGAATGCAGCATGAATAGACAAGATGCTGATTGAAAAAAAAAAAAAAGTGTTTGATGTGTATAGGCCACCAAAACCACGGATTTGTCAAACACCACATCCTGACAAGTTTAGCGTGTGCTTGCGGGTAAATAACTGTATAAAGACCGAGCCTGAATGTCGTGAAGTTATCAGTGAAGGAATGCCAGTAATGTCACAGGTAGCGATTGTAAGATCACAAACATTTTCTACGGTTCAACAAGTTTCCATAACAGCCTTGGCAATATTTGTGTATTTTTTTTTAAAAATATTTGTTGGAATCAACAGGCCCGTTTTGCACCACCCACGGCTGATGTATTTATGTATTTTCAGTCCATCACTGTGTTTGCCAGCTGGGACCTTGTGCGATTGTCATTATGGCACTATCCAGCACGTTCCCCGGACCGGCGCCCGTCTCTTTCCTGTCGTGCGCGTGTGGAAATTCCCACTCTGTACACCTCATTGTCCCAGTGTTGTTGTTCCACAGCGGGTCAGGACACACATAGCTTCCCCTCGCCTCTAGAGGCGGGTGGAGGAACCTCCTCCCTGCTCCCGTCCCTGCATCCTCCCACCACCGGGACACAATGGGGTCCGTGTCCGTAGCTTCAGCGGGCATGCATCGGTGTTGGCTTGCGCATACCTGCGATGCCATGGTTGCTGTGGGTAACAATCCTCATCCAGGGCATCTCACAGGGTGTTCTGTCTTACAGGTGTTGGAGCTAAAATGACCTACTTCTACCTAGTCTTTGCATTCGATTGATGTTGATTGGGTGTGTGTGGAGTGTGTAAGTCAGAGGATTTAGACTACAAAAGATCCCTTTGTCAAACGGACCGTGAAAACTGTTCAACTTAGTGTGTGTGTGTGTGTGTGTGTGAGGGAGAAAAAGAGGAGATGCGAGTGAGCTTGAGGGTAGACTTGTATACATCTTATTGTCAAAGCCAGAATGGCCTCTTTCTTAGGCCAGTGGCTGAAGACAGACACACACAGTACACACTCATGGCACTCTCTGACACGCGGAAGCACACGCGCACACGGCATGATGTTTATCTACGAGCACACAATAGGGCCAGTAGACGTAGCGGGACTTATGCATGTATGACTGCGTTTATGAACCGGATAAGTAATGTTTAATCCTTTTTAGTTATTTTTTTAAAGATGGATTTATAGGCTTTTTTTAGCCATTATTTGAAGAAGAGGACAGAAAGTGAAGTATGAGACAGACAGGGACTGGGAAAAGCCCAGAGCCAGAATTAAATCCGGTGTCAGGTATAACATGTATTATAAAGTCGGGCTACACAATATATCGAAATGATCGAAATATCGTAGTTGTGCATAACCTGATGCATTGTAATACAGCAGCGGGTTGTGTTAACGTCCCAAAGTGCAATATCCTGAAGTGGTAGCTCGGTGGTTAAGATGTTAGACTGCTGATCGGTAGCTTAGAGTTTAATTTTCCAGCACCACTAAGCTTTTAGTGCTGGGTCCCTGAGCAAGGCCCTTAACGCTCAACTACCAAACTGTATAATAAAAAAAAAAAAAAGAGATGTGTATATGAGCTATCAACAAGGTATCTACCACTGTCACTCTGCTGTACATTATAAGGCAAGCTCTCTCTCTCTCTCTCTCTCTCTCTCTCTCTCTTTCTCTTCTCTCTCTCTCTTTCTCTTCTCCTTCTCTCTCTCTCTCGTTCTTTCTCTCTCTCTCTCTCTCTCTCTCTTCTCTCTTTCTCCTTCTCTCTCTCTCTCTTCTCTCTCTCTCTCTCTTTCTCCTTCTCTCTCCTCTCTCTCTCTCTCTCTCTCTTCTCTCTCTCTCTCTCTCTCTCTCTATCTTTCTCTCTTTCTCCTTCTCTCTCTCTCTTTCTCGTTCTTTCTTTCTATCTCTCTCTATCTCTTTTTCTTTTTTTCTCTCTCTCTCTATCTTTCTCTCTCTCTCCCTGTGATTGGCTAGTGTCACTCTTACAGACAGGCTGAAAAAGCGTTCCCTCCCTCCCACCCAGATAGAACGGATTAAAATCCATAACCGGTTGTAGTTACACTGTCATGATGTTATTAAACGTTCAGGAAGTAAGTTACTATTATTGTTTATGCAATTTGTCTGTTTAACCACACCTTCTGATTTAATTTTGTAATTTCCCGACATGTATTTGTATTTTGAGTGAAGGGTTTGGCTAAGGTGTGTGTGTGTGTGTGTGTGTGTGTGTGTCTTGTTGTTAACCTCTTCTTTTTGCTTGTTTGTTTATTGGGGCTGTGTCAGTTGACTGGATCAGTTCAGATCACTAGCAATCCAACTGCAATGATCCTTTAATAGGGATTTCGCACCCAGTCGCTTCTGCCATCTGTCCTGTTCTAGTTCCTCTGCATCTTCCTGAGCGTTCTGCTTCCTTATGTAGTGTGGAAAAAAAGAAAGAAATACATGAAGCAGGCTAAGCAGACATGGGGAGTATGCCACCGGTATACATTTCAGGAAATCGTCTCCCCTTTAATCGTAGTGGTAGAAATGATGGACGAGACAACCCACAGCACACAACCGTGTGGTTTCTCGTGAGACGATCATTCGAAGGATCTTGTCTTTTGTTTACTTTTTTCTATTTATTTTCGTTCTGCTCTTAAAACAGTGTCATTCATTGTGTTTGTCAGAAAAACAGGTACATATGGACATGTGTTAACACCCACACTGTGTGGGTCTAACACTCGCTCTCACACTCTCCCTCCATCTTCTGGCCCACCGATCTGTTTTTGTCTGAACCTCGAAGGAGCCTGTCTGAACATTCATGTCTTCTCCTAATAACCATAATTCTCTCTCTCTCTATTTAACTCGAACAAACCACAAGTCTGAATCTGTTCGTCTCGCCATAATGTACCACACACTGGTGTGTATCCTCCAGAAAAACGCGCACACACACACACACACAAAAACTTTCTTTTGATCGCTGTACTATTATTGATCAATAATTTTGTACATATAATTCCAGCCTTAGTAAAACAGACCTTTTTCCCCAAACACCAAAAAACTGACAGTATTTCAACTTTTACATACAGTAATTCACGTAATAGTATGTGCTCCCAATAAAGGTGTAACACACACACAAACACACAGAAATGCAAACATTACTGTTTGTGTTAGACGTAAACAGTAACATCACTTGTGTCAGCATCTTCTCTTTAACCTGCCGTTCACACAAATGAGTGGCTTAAAGGTTGGGAAAGGTAAGATCAAAAGATTCTGCACACACACACACACTCTGGGACACATTTGGGTTCGTATAAATAGATAACGCAACTAGAAACGATGGAGGTTATTTAAAGAACCGGAGGAGGAGAAAAGTTTATATACCGGCAGCTGGGAAGAGAATTGTATTATATAAAGGATTCCAGAAAGAAAAATGTTAACAGTAAGTTATATAAACTCAAACTAGGATGACCCCAGCTGTTCTCGGTCCCAACGGACTGACATGCACATTTTTACAGTTCTGTGTGTGTGTGTGTGTGTTTCCCTGCAGGTATTACTACAACAAGCGGATCTTGCACAAAACTAAAGGCAAGCGCTTCACCTACAAGTTTAACTTCAACAAGCTGGTCCTCGTCAACTACCCCTTTATTGACATGGGATCCGCAGGTACAGACACACACACACACGTTTATACACATGCGTGGACACACACTGCCTACATGCTGTCTTTTAAACTCCTACACAAATAAAATGACACACACGTGCAAACATGCACGCAGACAAACTGCCCACTCACTGTACTTTCCACATAACTCACACACACGACCTAATGTTTTTGCATCCCATGCCATCTTTTGTCCTATTTCTTGTCTTTTTAACATTTTTCTCTGCTTGTAGGTGTAGGCGTACCCCAGAGTGCCCCTCCCGTGCCCACAGGTGGAGTATCTCATTTCCGATTTCCCCCCTCCACCCCGTCGGAGGTCCTCTCCCCCAGCAGCGAGGAGTTGAGAAGTCCGGGCTCTTTCAGCAGTGTGGCTCGACGCCTGGCTCGAGGCTCCGTGTCCGACTGCAGCGATGGCACCTCCGCCAACTCGGAGATCGACGAGGGCAGCCTCGGGGTTGGTGCCGCGGACGAACGGGTGCCTGAAAGAGGCTTTAGAAGCGCTGTGCCACCGCGTCTGACCCATGATGCTCTGTACCGGATGTACGGAAATCATGGAGGTCACAGAGGTCATCGCGCTCACCCCGAGCCACTATCACCCTTTGCTCCTGCTGGCCCAGGCTTGTTGGCTCCACCGCCACTCTCACCCGCCCTGCCGGTAACAGCGGGCACACACCTACCCTACACCCCCTCACCCACTCTGTCACCAATGCCAGGCTCCATCTTCTCGTTCAGCGCAGAGGACATGCAGCGCTACCTGCAGGCGCATACGCAGAGTGTCTATAACTACCACCTGAGCCCGCGAGCCCTTTTCCACTACCCTAATGTGGTTGTGCCCCAGCCGCAGCGACCCGACAAGCCTCTGCCTACTACTGCCGAGCGACCGTCCGTCCTTACACACTCGTACCCGCTGGCCCCAGGCGACGACGCCCATCACACGCCCTTTAAGTTCAAGCTGCAGCCTCCACCACTCGGCAGGAAGCAGCAGCGTGAGGCACAGGGCCACCAGGGCTCCCTCGGCTCATCCTCTTCGTCCGCCCTTGGCTCTTCGCTCTCTTTCGGCAGTGACCTGAGCTCGGGCCTCGTCTCCAACTCTTCGTCAAGCGGCTCGCTCAACAGCACAGGCTTGCCCAAAATCAAGGTGTGTGTTTTAAACCAGAACATGCTTCATGTTCAGCCTCTTATTCACATTTTCAGATGAGTCTGATAAAAATGCTTTTGCTACAGTAAAAGGCAACAACACACTGCGGTCTACAACAGCATGTACATCAAATGGAAATCAAATGTTTGGCTTGTGACTTCCCCACATGTGACCAACCTCAGGGTCATAGTTCACAGAACTCGATTACGCCTATGAGTCATAGGAAAAGGGAACTAGTGACCGCAAATCTGGAGCATGTTGTAGGCTTGATCTGGATGTGTGACATCCAGACTTTTATTTTGTATTAAAATAGAATTGTTGTGTTACCTATTCGGTTTCTGTATCTTTCAGCTCTAAAGAGTTCTAAAGAGTTTTAATAATGAAGGCGTTTAGATCTTGTGATGCATATTATTCGTTATAATTTTACAGAGTGAAGATTTTAGGTTGGGTTTATTACACTCCTATTAACAGGTACCAAACCCTCATCCTATTCGTTCTACCTTTAATCACGTTTCTGTTTTCTTTGTTTTTGTCTGTCCATCGTGTTGGATGTCATGCAGGTGGAGCCTATCTCTGACATCGAATCTGAGGAGGATGTCGAAGTAACCGACATCAGCGACGAAGAGGGTGACGAGCGGGACGGAGAGTTCTTCTCCACTCACCGCCGTAACCACCACCATCATCATCATCATCATTACCCCCACCACGTTTTTGGGCACCAATCCAACGGCACTTCCGCTCCTCCTCAGTATGACGACTCAGAGGAAGACGTGTTCAAAGCCCCGGCTCCTCCTCCTTTTCTTGGTCCACCTTCTTCCTCATCGTCATCATCGTCACATGCCGGTATGGCTGTGGTAAAGAGTGAGCCTGACACGCCGACGACCCCCAGTGGGCATGGGTTTACCCCGTTGCCCTCTCCCTCTCAGTGCATCCCACTGAAACTGCGCTTTAAGAGGCGCTGGGACCAGGAGCAGCACACTGAAGAGGCAGAGGATAAAAAAGTGCGGGGAGACAAAAAGAACGGCGGGAGAAGCAGCGTAGAGAGGGAGGAGAACGACAACTCCGCCCCTCACAAACTTACCGCCGAACTGCACCGTGCAGCCGCCCAGCTGTCCCTGGAAAACAAGGACTGCTGATATAAGTGACATGCTGAACATTATTCTCTCTCTCACACACACACGTTCGGAACGAGCCTCAAAACCGTACGACGCTCCTCCTGACACTCTCACACTCACAGACGCTCACCGGTCTTTTTTAAGATCTTTGATACTGACAGACGAACACACACACACATGCACCAGCACTCATCATGCATTTCTCTTCAGTTCACCAACAAGTGCGTGTTCGTTTCCTTTCAGAGCTTATCCATGGAAATGTTCAGCAGGTGAACGTAATAGAAGAAAAGTCACACACACACACACACACACACACACACACACACACAAACACAATGACGCTCAAGAGACTTTGACAACTGGCACTGGAAGACGTCTTTTTTATTTTGATTTTTCTTCAGTAAAGTGCCTGCAAACTAATCCCTCAGACTCGCACAGACAGCAGAGAGAAACAAAGGCAAAAGAAGTCTCGGACTGAAGTGATCACATGACTAGTGATCACTCTTATTCGCGCTGGGTGGCGTGTGTCTCTTCTCCTCCTCATCCTCAGAGAGACACTGTTCTTACTGCTCTACGAGCTGTGCTGTATATCTATCCAGCCTGGCCAAGTCGCTCAGGGACCCTTTATAGAAAACACACACGCGCACACACATGGACACCGATTTAAGACATGATTACACACACCTACACACACACAAGCGCGTTACTGATGAATCCACCTGTCACTTGTGTGAAACCTGCTCTGGACTGTATTTTCCTGAAACTCCTCCATTTCCAAAGTCTGTTATGAACGTTTAACGCTGGATGTTGCTGTTTATTTGCTTACATTTTGGGAACGCAAAGCTAAGATGGTGTGTGTGTGTGTGTGTGTGTGTGTGTTTTGAGGTTTCTGAGTGTTCTCAGGATGTCTGTTATCTCTATTAAAACCAGCTCACCTCAGCATGCCCCCCCCACTTTCTCTCTGTCTCTCTTTCTCTCTCTTTCTCACACACACTTTTTGTTACCTACTCTCTTGCTCTGTCTTTTTCTCATTTTTTTCTCATTCTCTTACTGTTTTTCTTTCTCATTGTATCTCTCTTTCTTTAACTTCCTTGTTATTTTTTTTTTTTCTTTCTCTCTCTCTCTCTCTCTCTCTCTCTCTCTCTCTTCGTATCTCTCTTGAACTCCCTTGTGCTCTTTCTCCCTTCCTCTCTCTGCTTTGCTCTCTCTCTTGCTCTGTCTATTTCTTTCTTTTACTTCCCAACACTCTCTCTTCTTTTCTCTCGCTCGCTCTCTCGCCCTTTTTCTTTTATTCTTTGTATCTCTTTTTCTCCTTTGTGCTTTCTCTCTTTATTTCTTCTACTTCCGTTACTCTTTGCTTTTTCTCTCTTACTGTGTCTCTATTTGTTACTTACATTGTTGATCTCTCTATTTTTCTCTTAATGTCTCCCTTTCTCTTACTTTTTTTTCCTCATTTGCTTACTTGCTCTCTTGCGCTTTCTCTCTGTCTCTCTCTCTTACTTTTTCTTTTACTCTAGCTAGCTCGCTCTCTCGCTCATTCTGTCTCATTCTTTTATTGACTCTCTCTCTCTTTCTCCTACTCCCCCCTCACTTTTTTTTACTCTTGCTCTTTTTTTTACTTTTACGCTGTCTCTCTTTTTCTCCTGCTCTCTCTCGCTCTTTCTCTTACACTTTCTATCTCATTCCCTTTGACTCACTCTGGGACCAGAAAATTCTCTTTTGTATTCCATCCTTTTTGTGTGTGTGTGTGTGTGTGTGTGTGTGTGTGTGTGTGTGTGTGTGTGTGTGTGTGTGTGGATAAAAGGAGGTTGTGTTTTACAGCTCTGACGTTTGCTTGGGGATCATACTCGAGTGGGTCGAAGGTGGAAATTTTTTTTGAGTCACTTCCTTTTTTTTTTTTTTTCTTTTTAAGCATTCTTGTCTAATATAATCACTTGTTCGTTGTTCTGGCTGTGTGAGTGATGAGCGTGTCATCCGATGTAGGAGAGGGCCCGAGGGTTACACTTTTGGGCTGTGTAAGCGTAGGGTGTCCTGTGTGGCCAGGGGTTGTGCTGGGGTTTTTTTTTTTGGTTTTTTTTTTAAACATGTGAGGGAATTCGAGTTCCTTTTACGCAGTCCTACAGAACCTCATGGGGAATTGTGGGAAGTGTAGTTGTAAGCGTCTTTGTAGCGTAAGAGGCACCTGATTCATCCTTCATCCTTTCCCTACACACTAACAGAGTTTTTTTACACTGCCTTCTAGCACGCTGAGACGAAAACAGGAAAACTCAAAACTGTCCTGTTTTTCTATCTAATCCTGTTCTGTATATCGTATCAACATTGTAAGCTGCAGCTGTGGAACAATAGCATTAACAAATATGTAATTATGCAGGGGGTTTTGAGCAAGGTTTTGTTTTTAGAGGCATTTTTTTGGGGATTTGAGTTTTATTTGGGGTTATTTTTATACACACACACATTTTTTGCTATATATAATCATACATATAGCAAAAAAAAAACCCAACCAAATCATCCCCAGCATTCTTTCGAGCTTTGAAGAGCTCTGATCTTACCTAAGGTAGGGGCATGTGTGTGTGTGTGTGTGAAATCGAGTGCAAGTCCGCCTTGTTTGTCCATCTTCTGGGGAAACCATTAGTCCAGAGTTCCTGAAGAGTTTGGACACTTGAGTACAGTGGCGGACATGAGACTGTGTGAGATGGCCAATCAGGACCAGGGTGAGAGCAGAAACATGGCGTTCATACTGTATAGTATTTGACTTGGGACAGAACCGGCAACATTGGTGGCTTTTGATGTTTTCTGTCCTCATCACGCTCATCACATGACCGATTAAGTTGCCTTATTCTTTATTCCTCTAATTACACTGTCCTCTTATCCATAATCATGCCCAGGAGCCTCGCCCTCCTTTTCTGATCTATTAAATGATTGGACCGGCTGCGCTGAGGAAGACATTGTTTTGTGTAAGGGACACGGCGCAGGGTTTAGTTCTCTTTTACCTTTGTTTTATTTCCATATGATGTCAAACTTGCTGTTTCTGATAATTATCATTATTGCCATTTTTGTTGTTTATATATTTTTTCCCCCTTATGTAGTCCTACGTTTGGGTTGGTCTATTCAGGAGCAGATTCTCTCGCCGTTAACCCAACCATGTGTTTATACATGTAACAGTTGAACCTTTCTAAAGTTGTAAAATAACTAAAAGCTGTAATTATATTTCAGGCTGTTCTAATGGAGACGGATGATAGTGTATGGAGGTAGAGGCGGGAGATGTATGATTTTTAACTCTGGTCATATTATGTAATTTGTTATTTTGTAACGTTACTCTTCTGTTGATCTTGCGTGTTTCTTTTTCATTTGTGGGATTACATAACTTGAAAAGAAACTATTGCTTTACTGTGTATCGCTCTCTCTCTCTCTCTCTCTTTCTTTCTCTCTTTCGATGTTTATCTTTTTTTCTGTGGTATCACAGCTTTTAATGACAGGTTGAGTTTTAATAACATTGTAACATTTTAATTCTCTTTCCGTTTGTTGATTTCTGATGTTTTTAAATGTAATCAGGGTTAATTAAACTGGTTAATACCACCTGAGAAATCCGTCTTGTTAATCGAGTTCTTTCTGAGTGGCGATCGGTTAAATTTAGACTTTTCCTCTCAGTGGCGATCGGTTAAATTTAGACTTTTCTGTCGATTGTAATTCTTTTAAAAGCATTTTATTTATTTCCATACTGAATATTTTCTGTAATTATAGGAAAAATTCACCCTGATCGACTTGCGTATTGTTATTTTCATTGTTTTAGATTTATTTGGTTAAGTTGATTAGACTTAGAATGATTAGCGGTTAACTTTAATGCCCACAATGCTGATTGGTTGCTAGCAGTAGCATCATTAGGTTGTGTGTTTTTTTTTTAAACATTTTGGAAGTCAGAGGTCTGAGCTCAGACACATTTTTAAAACAATGACCTGTTTAATCAATATAATTCAAAATTAATCAATATTAAAATAAATGTCTGTATAGTGATTTGAGCTTGAACGGATGCTTATATACAGCATCATTTATTGAAAGCTTTCTTGTTTACTGTTGCATTTGACATTTACAGCATTTGGCAGACGCTGTTATCCAGAGCGACTTACATTTATCTCATTTATACACCTGAGCAGTTGGGGGTTAATGGCCCTGCTCATGGGCCCAGCAGTGGTGTCTTGCTGGTGCTGGGAATCGAACCATGTAGCAGTCCAACACCTTAATCACTCTGCTACCAGTGTAAGCAGCCATGTTAATTCAAGATCACTCATTTGAGTAGGAATTCTAAGTTAAGGGGGCTTTTTGATTTAGTGTGAGGTAATGTTTTACCTCACACTAAATCAAAAAGCCCCCTTAACTTAGAATTCCTACTCAAATGAGTAGGGTGTTAAAGGGTGTTAAAGGGGTCAGACACCTGAATGACTATTTTTTAATTGAAAAGTTTATAAATATACTTTGATTAAAAATTCTCATTGGTAGTGTAACAAAAACACTCATTGTAGCTTGTCAGAAACAGCTCTGTTCACGGTGACCCCTTTCAGTGTCTGATATATGAAATGTTGATGAGCTCTGTTCACCCCACCCCTCTGTTCTATAGGACATTTTCACCTCTCCTAAACCATATAAAACATTTTTATAACATTTATTAATGATTAACAGACCCTGTTATAAACCATATACAAAGGCAAGCTTAATGTAGTGTTACCATGTTATCTTTCCTGACAATGTACAAGGTTTGTAATCAGATAATTGTTCATTATAAAAGTGCAGTAATGATGTCGTTTCTGTCTGGCAGGATGCTGCTGGTGGGCTGGAGGTAATCATTAGCAGACACTCAAACCGGTCAAACAAAAAAAAAAGAAGAACTTAAGTGACAAGAAATTGACTAAAAAAAACATAAAAAGTGGCTTGACCACCTGCTTGCCTGTTACTCCGGGTTCTTGTTGGAAGCCCTCGAGCTCCAGATCCTCTGAACTCTCTTCTCTGGTTCCTACTTGCCTTCCACACTGAGTATTATCTTTATCATTATCTCTGGCATCTGTCTGGTTTCTCCATGACAATTATATTGAGAAGGTTGTACATAGAAAAGGCAACATAAAGTTTTATGACATTGTACACTAGCTGTATTCATTGTAAAACCTGCTAATTTGCAAAGATTCATGAAAAAAAACTTATTCTGAAGGTGAAGGAGAAACACGAATAGTTGGTACCAATCCATTTTTTTTTTAGCAGTAGCTTCTTGGCAAAACCTGCTTTATACTGACCTGTATTTATAAAGCAGTCCAGCACATTCAAGTAGATCCGGGGCTTAGGCGACTTTTTACCCAAGTGTTGAAACCATGGTGGACAGTTTGTATGTCACTCTGGTGGGTCTATGCTAAAATGTCAGTGCCTTGGTCCGGCTTGGTCCGCGTGACATCACAACAACGGGCATCTGAGAAAGGTTTGATTTGAGAAATAGGAAATGAGATTAAAATAAACCACTGGGTGGATCTTTATCATTATAGGGCGGTTGTGTGCGCACTGCCAGTTCAAACAACTTGTATAAGTGCATGTCGCATCCAATGGCTTTTTTTTGCACCTCCACCTAAGACCGATGCAGTCGTAAAGTTTGACCTGATCTGAGTGAAATCTTTAGGTTTTTTTGCTTGTTCTGTTGTCAACTCTATCATACTCGTTTAGTGGAAAGCTGATCCTAAAGGAAAGTGGATTAGCATTTAGAAAACCAGTTTTTCTTCTCCGTGGGTGCGGCTGCTTCCACATTTCTCAAAGATGTGTTCTCTCTATTATTTCAAGAATCAATTAAAGGGCCTTTTTCAGAATTAGGCTTGTAACCCTTTATTTACTAATTACAAATGTTTTTACCTTTTTTTCTCAGGTCTGCTTTTAGTCAGGATATTTCTCCAAGTTCTTTGCCTTTAAAAATTTACCACCACATCAGACTGGCTGACACCTCTGCTGATTTTTACTCCTCATATATTATTGCTAGACCTGCTCATATTTCTAAGCTTTATTACCACAACAAAATTTTAGAGCCCTGTTTACCTATCTTTCATTCTGTAACTCATTCAGAACTTTTTTTTATTCCTTAGGTCAGATTGGGGTACAAATCTTTTTGGTGAGGTATCCGAATAGTATAAAGACCTCATTATTGGATCTCATTATTGATTGCTTAAATTTACATTTACATTTGCATTTGCAGCATTTGGCAGACGCTCTTATCCAGAGCGACTTACATTTATCTTATTTATACAAGTGAGCAATTGGGGGTTAAGGGCCTTGCTCAGGGGCCCAGCAGTAGTGGCTTGGTGGAGCTTGGAATCGAACCCACAATCTTCAGATTGGTAAACCAACACCTTAACCATGAGCCACCACTTCCCCACAAATTTCGCACTTACTGATCAGTCATGCTGTTAAAACCACCTGCCTAAATTTGTGTAGGTCTAAAACAGCTCTGACTCGTCTAGGCATGGGCTCCAAAAACTTCTAAAAGTGTGTTGAGATGGATTTCATGTTCCTTCAGCTGTTTCTGAACAGCTCTGGTGTGGCAGCATGAAGCGTTGTACGATGGGTGACCCAAATCCCTGTCCTACTCACTACTGACCACCTGAATCAGGTGTGTTTAGTCAGAAGCTGGGACTTCTTGATGTACCATTTGGTTTTGTTTTTTTCCCCCCCAACTTCCTGCTTATCTAAGATGGTATCCTCCAGCCTCTTATTGATTGGGATGTGGTAGTTCAGTGGTTAAGGTTGTTGGACTAAAGATTTCCAAGACCTGACTACCACTGCTGGGCAAATTCCTTAACCGGATTGTATAATATGAATTAAATGTAAGTGGCTCTGGATAAGGGCGTCTTTCAAATGCCAAGAAAGGAAACGTTAATGACTGAACACAACTGATCCGGATAATCACCAGGATCAGAATTTGATTAACTTGGGTTGCCCACCCCTGGGCTCAAGCAAGTGTACAAGCTTTCGTGGCAGAACATTGCCAAGTTCATCTTATTTCTAAGTGCTGCACACACTTACCTGTGAGTGTACTGGTGTACGGGGTCATCATGGGCACTCTATGGCCACAGCCCCATATACAGCAAGCTGGAAATTGCGTGTTTTGCCATCTTTCTCTTACACCCAGTATTATGTGCTACAGTTACTCTTTTGCGTGACAAGGCTGAATAAACTAATTACATTCATGCTCATTATTTATAAATGCCCTGTTTCCAGTTTACTGGTTTTCTTCCTTGAACAAGTAAGATTAATAGTTCATACTAGAAGCACCTCACAAGACCTGCTGTTTCTAAGCTGCACTGACTCAATCGTCCAGCCTGAGTCACAATTTGGCCCCACTCAAATTATTACACATCAACTTAGAACTGACTGTTCCAGTCATGGGTTGCCAGATATGCGAATGTAACTCGCGTTACCAGCTCCTAGAAATCTGTCTGTGACCTCTGGCTAAAGTTAAGCTATGATGTTTAACTTGATCTTTACTTTTTAACAACTAGTGTCAGTCATTTGTTGTATCATGATGTATCTCGAGGGAGCAATTGGAAGACTCTGTGGAAACAGATGCTACATTTTGCTTCCCATGCCGAAAATACTCAGACTCAGCTTTCACTGTTAGGGTGTTGAGGGATCGGAGACATGTGGTGGAGGCAAGACGGACCCCTAACAAACATAAGGCATTAAATGAACAGACTGGGGCCCGGCTCCAGGTCTCGTTAAAATGGGGGGGCCACAGGGTGAGGTTATTAGTGAATACTAATTAATTTTTGTTACCTGGAGCAGGAAGGGTTAAGGGTCTTGCTCAAGGACCCAACAGTGGTTGACTTGCCAGAGGTGGGGCTTGAACCCAGGTGTTTCTGGTCTTCGGATTAATTCAGCACCTCAACCATTTGAGCTACCCAATAGTTAATTTACTAACAGGAAGTGGATTATTGTAACTATATCATTTAATCTATTTTATGCTGCAGTTTGTTTGTAAAAACTTAATAATAAGTGTTCGGGTAAAGTGGATATATCTCGGAGTAAATAGTAATGTTGGTCGGATATTGGACTGTATCCAGGGGTCCCAAGTTCCCAGGCACTTTGGGGGGTCCCCAGAGATCAGTTTAATAGTAGTAACAGTACTAGCAGTTATGTAATACTATGTTTGGTACAAAATGTTTGTGGTAGAGGGGCCTACCTCATAGGCCCCATTCAAAATCGCATACTTCCCTACTATATAGTAGGTGAAACTGAGTATACAAGGCAAGAGTATGTCCGAATCAATAATAAGCGAATTACAGTATGTGTGAACTTCCCAGATGACCTACTAGTCCCGCCTGGATTTTGATGGATGCATATAAAAAGGCAGATTTGGCGGAAATCACAGTTGCGGCACTTTTTATGTGCTTTAGCTATCTTTATTTCTTAAATAATAAACATTGTTTCTTGTAGTTAAATTGCACTCGTTTAACATCACTCAAGTTAAACATTATCCAACTTTGAATTTACGCTGCGTTGACGTCGCATGTCGATATTAAAATGGCAGATGTAGTACGTTAAGATTTCATTCATACTAACCGTAACTATACTATAAGTACGTACCTGGTATGTTTAAGGACTGGAAAGTCCTTATGTGATTTCGGACTGAGCCATATTCTTTCATAGGGCCCAAATTTGTAGCCCTGAGTGTAGCATTGCTTTAAAAAAACCCACCGGGGTAAAAATCAAGATCCTATTTCAATTAACTGTGCTTAAAAAAACAAACTTGCTAACGGTGTGAATTAGAAAATAAGCTGTCATTGTGTTGTATTTAGTGGTTGTGTAACTGAAACCCGGCTGTTAAGCCTTAAAATTGAGAAAGTAATCGAGCTGAAGACGTCAGCATGTGACATCAGTGTGTCACAAAATCAGTAACTTCTCACAGGAGAATGATAGCTACACTATTAGCCAGCAAATTAGCAAAAGAAGCTATGATATTGTGGGGTATTTAAATATGAACGTGTTTTGTTAAAAAAAAAAAAAAAAGTCTAATAGAAGTCTGCTGTAATGAAACTGCAAAAAAAAAAAACCCACTAAAATGTCGTGAGGGTTTTTTTTTTTTTTTATCGGTTTACTTTGTCACACATAGAGTAAACACTGGAAAAACAGAGGAGCTAACCCACATTAGCACCACTTCCCCTGGTTTTTTGTGTTCATTTTGCAAGATTTTCTTGGAACTGTGCCATTTTTTTTTTTACTCTAACGCTCACAGGTTCTTTCACACAGTCGCCACATCCGCGCTAACACACACACACACACACACACACACACACACACTCAGCTGTCAGGTGCAAACCCTATACACACCTAACAATCTAGAATAAAGGCACATAATGGTTTAACACACAATAGAAAATATGATTAAGGGGGCGAAAAAAAGGGCTGGTCGCACAGCTAAACTTCCCGAATGTCCTGTTGTTATGTTTGGCGTCATGTCGCCCTCTACTGTCTGTGTAAAAAAAGTACACTGCATAAATTCAGCTACATACCAGGTCTTAGTTTTTTAATTAATTTAATTTAATTTTAATTAATATAAATCAAAAACACAATTTTGTACACTAAGGTAAAATTATCTCCCTACTGTAACTAAATATTTTTCGAGGTGTTATTTTGAATCATTTGTTCATAATAGCAACAACATGTTTCTTTTATACTTTATTAAAATTTCTTATTTATAGATTTCATTCACAAAAAGTCAGTGATAAACCTCAATAACACAGTTTTTGAATTGATTAGCTGTAGGGAGGAGGATATAGATAAAGCCATTTAGAAAACCTGTTCTGCCCCTCTTTAATTTCTGTTCTGCTCCTGCTCACATTCCTGCTCCTCACTGCTGTTAATGTTACTTCAGGAATCTGTTTTTAAAACTCCTTCGTTCCAATTTGGGGATGATAAAAGATCTTTAGCTTTTGTTTTGTTATGTTTCCTTTAGTCCTGACTTACCACCCGGCTTCTTCTATTCCTTTTGCTTTGAATTTACCACCATATCCCCTTATATGTTCATGATAAATCTAGTCATATATTAACAAAGACATTATATTACCTTTGGTCACCCATCCATTTTCTGGTAGTTCAGTGGTTAAGGTGTTGGTCTGTTAATCGGTTGATTGTAGTTGAATTCTCAGCACCACCAAGCTGCCACTGCTGGACCCCCTAAGCAAGGATTATAAGGCCCTTAACTGACAAATGCCAGTGTCAGTATAATTTTTGTCAATTTGTTGGTATTGTCTGGTGTGACAAATAGGGTTCTGCTGTAGTGCAGTGAATATTATTGCTCCCTGGTCTGAGGAATGTGTGTCCTAAACCGATGGGGTTTGGATCCTCTGTTGAACCTGATCTTGAGGATCACACAGTTAAAAATGCACATTTTTAGTTAATGTATAGGTGGTTATTAGATGTAATTTCATAAGATGTAATATTAGTTCAATCAACAAGCTGCCGCTCTTGACCTCCGTCAGTCCGATCGAATTTTCCAGAACCCTCATTAAGCGATAAATTCAATTAGGCTTTGACTTCGAAAGTAAGGAGATGCTGGATTTGAAGACAGTGACTGAGTAATTTATTCTGGTGATCATACAGTACTCGTAAGTCTGGTGTCCTGAGCACAAACAATGTCGCTTCTTTTCCATTGTATCATCATCATCTCACTGTCTGTCTGGCTGTCATCTGTCTATTCTTTCGCCGCTTTCCTCCGTTCAGTCCTTGTCTGCCAGTGAAGCCAGTGGCATGGAGGGGGGTTTGGATCTGTGACAGTTCACTGACATAACATCACTATGCTCAAAGAGAGGGGCTGTCCTCATGGGGAGGGTCGGATCAAAGGTCAAGCCCCTAGCAAGGGGGCGGTACTAACAAGGCATTTCGGCATGGTGTCATCCACTGTGCATGTTCTGCATCACAGTCCACTGTTTATTGTGCAGACTGCGATAAACACTTTTCGCATATCTTTCATCTGAAACAGAGGCAGCTGAGGATCGTTTCGTGTGTGACTTATCACTAAAACTATTCAGCGCCTCTAAGGGAATATTTGAAAGCTTTAAAATGTAAGCGACTGCCAGATAGTGACATTTAAAATTCTTCTTACTGACTCTTAATCTTTAAAAGTACCTTAAATAGATTTTTAATCAAAGTAAAATACCTGCCTCAAAGCACACACTGATCGCACTAACTGTTGGTAAATTTGTGTCACTTTTATTAAGTAAAGCCAAAAAAACAAAAGCTAATCTTGGACAACTATCTAATCGCACACATTTACATTATATAAGCTGCAAACATTTACTTTTCTGGAATTTACATTTATCTCATATTTAACGGAGCAGTTAAAGCTTAAGGGCCTTGCCCGGGCCCCGAACTGTGGCAGCTTGATAGTGCTGGGAATTTACTAATCTTCTGATTAGCAATCCAACATGTTAACCATGGAGCTACTAGCTACTAATGTACAATAAATACCATTAAATTACATACATCTATCGCCTTTTATATATATATATATGTGTGTATGTGTGTGTGTGTGTGTGTGTGTGTATATGTATATATATATATGTATGTATATGTATATATATATATATATATATATATATATATATATATATATATATATATATGTGTATATATATATGTAATATATATGTGTATATATATGTGCATATACTTTATATATATATACTATTATATATATATATATATATATATATATACTATATATACTTATATATTATATAATTTATTTAATTAACTTATTTTATATATATTGATGTGTATAATTCCAATTAATTCTTAATTCAACTTTAAACTATAATCTATTTATATTATTATATATATAATATATAAATTATATGTTATAATTATATTATAATTATTATATAGAGACACAGTGTGATGTAGTGCTTGATTATAAAAAAAGGTAAGAAATAAAATAAACGACAGATTTCTAAATGAACAGGCTTAATTACAGTAAAACAGTAATTATAACAGTACATTTTACGTTTGACTTGAAACTTTAACCCCATCGTATAGTTATTCAGCACACTGACAGAACTGTTGCTATTTCACTGTAAAACAGATTCACAAATACACTAAAGTGATGACACACTAAAAAATAAATAGAAATCCTTATATTTATGAAACATCTAGCCTAAATCACAATTAAATGTTAACATTTTTGCCGAAATTTAGAAGTGGAATCAGATTCACCTTTGTTTCCAAGTGTATTTAAACGTACATGGAGTTTGTAGCTGTAGCTTTTTTTTTACATATTTACATTTATTTCCATGTATCTATTTTATTTACTTAAACATTTTGTACTTGTCTTTCTTCTCTCATTGTTATACATATGCTTATGTTATGCAAAGACTTCATGTGCATTGTTGATCTAGAAGGAATGGATGTCTCTGCAAGCCTGGTTAATTTATTTCCAAATAATTTTTTTTACCCTGACAGCGGTAAATTCAAAGACCTCAATCCGGAGAACCCCTAGAGCTTGACTTTGTCTCTACTAGCTTCTTATTGAATCACTTTCCAGACGAGACTTCTATGTACACCTCTTTTGTGATCACACAACAATGTACTAGTTTCATATTATTGATAAATATTTATATATTATCATTATATATTATATATAATATTTATTTTGCCATTCACAGTGGGCAATTCCATTGTATTGCAATAAATGCCACTTTATTCCCATATTATATCTATAGGTTATTTTTATTTAGTGCAGAATTATTTTACTGTTTATTTTGTACATGTTCATTTCAGTACATGTTGTACATTGTATAACTGTCTATGTGACAAAATGTACTTTTTAATAGTATTAAATGTAACATTTGATAGCATTTAGTATGAATATGTGGGCTGTGATTCTTTTCACAATAGATTTGGCACACAGTTGCATAGGAGGGAATAGCAAACACTATTGTGACATGACAAGGCCCTTGTGCACAATGACATGGTGTGTTAGGGTTGGAGTGGATAAATTTAAGTGCCCTGATTTCAACCCCTCCCACTAATACTATTGTGACTAAAAAGGGAAAATCTTGAGAGAAACAAAAATGAAAAGAAAAGCCTTTCCAGAGAAGTGAGGGGATATTATAACAACAAATAGGGATAAATATGATATGGTTTTAGAAAAACAAACCGTTAGCTGTGTAAAGTTTGGCTCAGATTACATGAATCATTTCCCTTGATGTGTTCAGCTTTTACCATTTAAGGCATGGAATTCCTCTCTCTGCTAACCGGCTGGGTTTTTAGCAATCCAACATAAGATATAGCTCCGGTGAATGAATGATTGAGCCTGAGAGTAAATACCTGTTTTGGATTATACGCAAGTGTAAACGTATAGAGGCGAAGATATATTTATGCTTCTTATTACCTATAATCTGTATTGATTTGCTAGAAACTGTGTGTGCAAGTGTGTGTGTGTGTGTGTGTGTGTGTGTGTGTGTGTGTGTGTGTGTTTTGACCTAGTTTCTGTGTTAAGTTTAAATAAGATTGGTTAAGACCAGACTTTCCAACTATGAGCTTGTGCTAATAACAATAATGACAACAAAGTGCTGAGTAATGAACAAACAGCAGGTGGCGCCTCAGAACAAGCTTGTGGCCTGAAAATATTATGTAACTGGAACTATAACACTTGTAAGCTTTTCACGTCTCATGGTTTCCGCATATCTCACTTTATATTTAATATCTGACATAAAATATCATGCATTTGTGCAGACAGACAGACAGACAGACAGACAGACAGACAGATAGATAGATAGATAGATAGATAGATAGATAGATAGATAGATAGATAGATAGATAAAAAGACGTTCTTAGTTTATTTTAACTAAAGAAAGTTCGTGAACTTGTTTTAATTGCGGCTTTTGGTCGCTCACTAGTTCCGTAGCATTCTACTATTAGTTAGGTTGTGGGGTTAACCGAGTACGCCGGGCCACGCCCACTCCGACCAGCTGGTGGCAACATGCGTGATGACTTCACCACTCTTCTCGATTATTGGCTGAAGGACTCCGCCATCTCGCCAATCGTTGTTCGGTAAGGTGACGTCAACATAAACTACAGCTGAGATTGTATAGAAGAGGCGGAGCAAATGGCGGCCGACGTCAGCGGCAGCGGAACCAGGCACGGTGATTGGCTGGCGGATACGAAGGCGAGGGTCTGTTGCTGAGAGAAAAAGCGAGCAAGACTTGAGGGGGAAAAATCGGGAGCAAGGAGGAGAAAAACAAAGTGATGTCGACGGCTTTAGTGCTTATAAATGAGCTCGGCGTTGTTTAAAAAGTGTCTTATAAACAATTTTATAGACAGACAGTTTTTCAAATTTCAAATTCAGTTTTTGGTAACACTGACATTTAACTTTAAGCTTTAATACTGTTAAAATGGTAAGTTTCATAACTACATACGGGTAAGTTACATACACTCAAATTGCAGAGAATCCAAACTAAAATCACACACACACACACACACTGCGCTGTAAACATTGCCCCGCTATAAGAAAAGAGACAGAAATCTCACGCAGCGTTTCATTGGTTAACGCGTCCTCAACACCTCCCTTATGCCCGCCTACTTTCTGTTCCTATGGTTCCCAGTACTCTAATTGGATACTGTACACTTCAGGACAAGCCGCCGGTAAGGCTTGCTATTGGCTCTCACTTTATGTCAGTCACGGCTACTTTGACAACTTGCACCGCCCCGTAGTTTTTACTCGAGTGTCTATAGGTTACTGTATCGGTATCTGCGCTCTGATTGGCTAAGCGGCCCAGCTGTTAGTGGTTCATTCACCATTTTGTGACTGTAGTGAAAAAGCGACGCGGAGAGTTTTTTCCCAGTGCCTCGGAGTTCCTGCTGGGAAGAAAATATGTTTAACGAATTACGTGTAAAGTTAAATGTCGGTTATAGAACGTCTGTGGACGACCGTTGGACACGACTCGGTGAATGCACAAGACACCTCAGCTGCTGTTTGTACTGAGACTATTTCTTCGATTAAGCGTAAGTTGTGGTTCATGTATCTCGATTTATAATCGATGTGGTTTGTTTTTAGGGGTGATGTCTGAGTGACATTGTGGGGTGTTTTTTTTTTTTTACACCGAGATCAAGCAGAGAGAAGAAACGAAAAGGAAGAGAGAGAGGGAGAGAGGGAGAAGGAGGTGGGGATGCAGTTTAAACTTTGCTAAATGTTTAAAATCAGTCTCAGATGCGAGTTTAATACGAACTAAGTTCCCGCCGTGTGTCTGACCGCGAACTCGTCCTGCTGGAGAGGAACACCGGCTGCACCCGAGCGTCCGAGTCCTACTCACTCCACGCACGGTCTGTGCTCAGACACTATTTACTATACGGAAATATCACGGCGCCAAAAAGCGACTGGGGTTAAATAGTTAAACTGAATAATTCCGTAGTTTTATAATAAATTATAAACGCATTAAGCCGTGCGTTTAGCTCGTGACCCGCTGTGGAACCGGTGCGTTGCAACTTTACTACGTGCACAGAGACGCCGTGTGTCTCACACACTAACACCGCCGAGCGTTTTCAGCAACACGTCTACTTCTTTTTATTATTTTGGGTTTTTTTTTATATGTTTCATATTTATTAAGACACCTGGTTGTCCCCCTTATATCAGCCCGAGCTCTGTTCCTGTGACATTGGGGAAGGTGCTGTAGTACTACGGCGCTGTGCTGCGCAATCTGTCGCTGTAGTTGGGATTTTTCTATCTTTCCTTTCCTTTTTTTTCTCTCTCTCTCTCTTTTTTTTGCATAAAAAAAAATCACTGCTTTGCTACCAATATTCCGCTGTTCTTTGCTGGACTATATGTATTTAGTCAAGTATGAGCAAATAAATGACCAGACGTAATCAAATGGTTTCCTTTAAAGTGATGTGTGTGTGTATAGATATAAATAAATATTTAGAATGCATTGAATTGAAATACTTTTGGGTTATCTAGTGATTCTGTACAGAAAATATCACATCACATCACACACAATAATCAGTGAGTTCATCAGAAGCTTTCTGCTGTGACTGGCAGGGCTCATTCTTTCTCCATGTTCCTCTTTTTCTACCCATGTAAATATGACTTGTGAAAGACATGCGAGTTCTGCACAGCGATGCAGGAAGCGCCTACGTAACGATGGCTTTGCTCAGTCTAAGCCTGTTTTTGAAAAAAAACGATAATCATAGCAAAAATAAAGAGGTTTTTTTTAGCATTATTCACTTTGTAATGCAAAAAGGAGCTCAACCTTTAAGATCGTTGCACATTGTCGGCCCTGTCAGATTAACGAGGAACGCTGTCGAGTCATGGTGCTTGGAGATGTTAGAGGAACGTGTCTAAGCTGTGTCACAGATGCTCCGTACTTCTCTGCTGGCTGTTCGTGTCCAGGGCTCGCACTCGGTTAGACATCGAAGGTACAGAAGGTGAGCGCGGACGTTGAAGAAGTGGGAGTGTGGGAAATGTCAGAAAAGTTCATCAACTGTGCATCACAATGTCAGTGTCAGATACCTGGTGGACTCTCGGGACTTTTAATTCGTCATTATGAGGTTTTAGGCAGGCAAGAAAATAGTGTGGGAGTTTAGAAAGGGACACAGATCCATGTAAGGGTTGCAGGAGACTAGTCTAGATCTTAGAGTGAGCGAATTAGTGGTAAATAAAGATATCTAGTTCTTTAGTTCAGGAAAATTCTGCACTACTGCAGCCCTGCACTATGCCCCAAAATGCATTTTGGTGTATGTGCTGATCTGCAGTGCAAACACACACACACACACACACACACACAGGTGCACAGGTATTTATATATATGTTTATATGTACACAGGGCCCACTTGATATATTTCATTTTTATTTTAGATGTTGTCAGGCTTTAATGAAGCTGTTGTAATTACTTTAAAGATTCCTTGTGTTGTTGCATAGCATTTGGTATAAGTGTGTGTAAGAGTGTGTGTTGCAGTCAGGAAGCACACTGTCAACACTGAGCTCACGCCGTAGTAGGTTGGAAGGAATGCATTACAACTCTAACTTTTACATGTTTTTCCTTTTCGAAACGCTGAAGTAAAACCTAAATTCTGGCTATTTAAGGTTAAAAGACACAGTGTGTGTATGTGTGTATATGTGTGTGTGTGTGTGTGTGCGTGTTGTGTGTTGCAGCGATGTGTACTTATGCACTGCGAATAAGTGACTAGAGGACAATTTTACCATAATAGTACATTCGATAATATGAGTACATTATGGACATCATGTACATCCCAAATTTCGTCACCTGATTTGATTTATTTTATCATAAATGTATAACATGTGGAGTGTCAGGTCGAATGTATGGCTAGAAGTCGGACTGTGTGAGATTTTTATGGGATTTTATTTGGTGTCTGTAATTGTTGTAAATGACCAAAACAAGAATCAATTAAATCACATAAAGATGAATGCTCTGTGTGTGTGTGTGTGTCTGTGTGCCCGCTGATAGACCACAGAGCTCTGCGTAAGACGCTCGTTACAGCCGAGGTCAGGGATTTTCGCATTTAATGTAGAATATAGGAAAAAACAACAACACAGACACACTTTGTGTTGACACTTTGGTCAAACTGTTCATAAGTACGTAGGCAGTTGTGTTACCGTAATCATAACCTTACCTTAGCACACTGTACGACTTTTTTTTTCATCAAGTTATACAGGAATATCTTATACGGATTAACTCCCAGACAGGTTCACAATGCTGTACGGTTTATTTATCTAAAATAGAATTCAAATTGTTTAACCCACTTTAGGAAAAAATAAATAAATAAATGTTTTGGTGTAGAACTATAGAAGTGCAGGGACACACGCACACACAAACACACACCACTCGATCGGCACTCGACGCTTAAACGCACAACAATTACAGAAACCCAAAATAAATAGCATAAAAATCTTGCACAATCTGACCTTAAGCCAAGTCAAGTTTACAGTCAAACCCACAACACGTCCGAATTTTTTCTTCAAGTTAGTTGATTTGCACCGTTACTGACATTTTTGCACATATGATTTAGTTACACTGCACGTATTCCCTGGTACATTCTGTCATTTTAATATGTTTTTATAATTTAGTGCATTATATATAACCTGTACATTTTTTTTTTTTACAAACTATCAATACAATTAGAATAAAGTTTCTCTTATCTTTTATCCCGAATAGGTCATATAGGATTACATCATGCACTCTTAAATGTGCATGATGTAAGGATGATCTCCTATATGTACCAATTTAAGACCAATCTTTCTGTTTGTCAGGTTTTTCAGGAACAAAAATACAGAATATGGTCTGTCATCATTAAACAGAACATTGATTCTATTCATTATGCTGTTTTGCATATTATTAAAAGCCCGAATATTCAAGAAGAGTTCTCTCGGTCAATGACTCACTGTAAAAGGAGTAAGAATGCTGCAGTTTGGGCTTTAAATACAAAAAAAACAAACAATTGTGCTAATGTTTTTTGTCATATAGTGATACATGGACTGAAGCTACCACTATTTATGTTTTTATAGATGATATTTTTTTTATCATTAGGTGTATAGATGGATTTACAGTATTTGTTTCTTTTTAAACTGTTGCTTCCTAGTATTGATGACATGCTTCTTTATAATATTGCTATTAGAATTATTCCACAACAATACGTTTATATTATAAGGTAAAAAAATAATATTGATCAGGCTTTTTTAAACAAATGCTAAAATTATAATATTTTATGTTTTTATATATTACCAAACGTACTACCACTACTACTACAACAAGTGCTACTACTACTGTTAATAATAATAAATAAAGTATTAATAATAATGAGTATTAACTTATTATAATAAGATTAAGCATGCACAGTGGTCCAAAATTGTTATCGGAACATATTTACACTTACAGTATTTGGCAGACGCACTTATCCAGAGTGACTTTATCCAATTTATACAGCTAAGCAATTGGAGGCCTTTGATCAGGGGCCGAGCATTGGTAACCTGGTGGTACTGAGAATTGAACAAACCGTCTTCCAGTATAGCAGTCCAACCCCCTTAACCGCTGCACTGCCAATTTATCCATAATAAGGAACAAGAAAATAAAAATGTAAAATATTTAACATCTTTACATTTACGGCATTTTTGGCAGACAACCTCATCCATCCTTGCTCTGGGAATCGACCAATTAGCAGTACTGGGAATGCTCCAATTAACAGTCCAATCCAACACCTTAACCGCCACGCTACCACTTCCCCATTTACCAATTTTTCTCTTATTCCTATTATAATTTTTATTATAAGTGTAGTGTTAACTGATTACAAACAATGTAAATTCATGTCTCCATAAAGTCTGTGTCATTGTGCAGAACTTTGCAGCAGAAGGCTGCAGATAGAGAAGAGCGTCGCTGTCAGGAGAAGATCAACGTGAGGTAGTAACGACACTTAAAGCTTAGATATCGCTGGTGTGTTCTAACAGCAGCAAACATTTATTACTAACAAAACTATTTTCTATTTCAATATATATCTATTTATTTGTTCTTTGTTTTAGTCGTCCTCCAGTAAAGGTGTGTTGTAATGTTTCTTTAGAATGACTCAGGGATGCAGAGGTGAAATCCTGATTCTCTTAAAGCTTCACACACCCTGACCTGTCTACCAAACCAGGCACTTTAAAGTCAGATTTTTTTTATTATAATTATTTTTTAAACTTGAAGGTTGTTTATGTGACATGAGAATTTAAAGTAAAAATTAGTGAGAGAAAGAGTATGAAAGAGCGATTGTATTTTTACTTTAAAAGGACATGACATGTTTAGGGCTGTATGTATTGTGGCTTGTAGTTATATAAAACATATATGTAATACAATACATTGATATTCTCTTTGGGGACTTTGGGGGAAAAGAAGCTCTAGGTTCTTCTAGATTGTTCTAGATTTTTCTTGCTCCAAGACTAAGTTTTTCGTTTAGTCTAAACTGAAAGTTCTATCATATTTCTGTCATAGAAAGATCATTGCTATATGATTTTGTGTTTGTGTCTGTGTGTTGTATTTATGTGTGCAAGTGGTTGGAAATGCGGATGAAAATGCAAAGAATTTTTATATGTTGTTAAAGAATTATAACTATTTCTTAAATGTAAGGTCAGTTGAACACTTTTTTTTTACTGGTTTGATAACTTATTATAAAATATTATTAATATTTAATATTTTATTAAAATGGGCTTTAACTTAAGACAATGACTTATAGATAAACTGTGATCTAAGGCATATTTCTTAAAACGGTTAAATAAGAATTTCCACATCCTCCTTTCGCAGGCATCTTGGACAAGGAACTGTGTGTGTGTGTGTGTGTGTGTGTGTGTGTGTGTGTGAGAGAGAGAGAGAGAGAGAGAGAGAGAAATAGAGAGAGAGAGAGAGATAAAAGAGAGAGAGAGAGAGAGAGAGAGAGATACTGGTATATTTCCAGATAAACAGAATACTTGCCAAGTAATTTTGTAGAGCTGCATAAAAGCTAAATATGTTTTTTCCTGAAAAAAAACGTCTGTTTGTGTGAGAAAAAGAGAGGAAGATGGACAATAATTTATTTTTTTGGACCATTATATATTTATGATGCATAAAATTAGCCAAGTTTTTTTCCACATAATCATATATTATTAGAAGTGTGTGTGTTAATGTGTTTGTAGCTAAGTTAACTTTTTGTTGCATTTATCACTATGCACAAACAGTTTTACATGTCTAATCAATTAAAAATTGTTAAAATTGTAAAAATGTTAAAAAGGAGGATATTAAAGCATAAACAAGTTATCAGTAAAAAATGGAAATGGAAATAAACACATATGATTGACTAAAGATTTAAACAGGTTTTGACTATGTTTTCTAAAGAACAACATACCAGCCAATTTCCCTGAAAAACTGCACAACTGTACACAAGAGAAGTGAGGGACAAAAGAGGGTCAGCTAATTTTTTTTCTTTTAACTGCTATTAATAATTATTTACTTATTGTGATTTATTTACAAACATTGTAAATAAAATGTATAAACTATAAAATATTAAAACAGGACTTGGGGGAATGTCCATAAACAGCATCAAATGTTCCTAGTTGTTGGGTGTTTATACAAAAGGAATGAACAATCTGGAAATACCAGGTCTTGGTTATTAAAAAATGCCCCTAAAATAATACCTTCTTCTTCTTATTATTATTATTATTATTATTATTATTATTATTATTGTTATAAACACCCATACTAGCATTATAGTTGGCCTACTGGTTAGCAATGTGGTCTCACAGCAAACAGCCCAGGTTCGTATCCTGCCAGAGGCCTTTTTCTGTGTGGAGTTTCCCCATGCTTGTGTGGGTTTATTCCAGGTACTCCAGGTATAGTTGTTTGTCTGTATGTGACCCTGCGGCAGACTGTACTCCTGCCTTTCACCCAATGACCGCTGGAATAGACTCCAGTAGATTCCAGTGGCTCTGACTAGGATTAAGCAGGTATAGACAATGGATAAATAGATAAACATCTGTCTGACTTTACGCTTTACTATACTCTCATTTTATTAATCAGAACAAAAAGTGCTTGTGGTTTCACCCATAGGGGGTGACCACTTTAGGCCTGAACAAAAAACATTTCCTCGTAACTGTTGTTAGAAAGAAAAGAAACAAGCGACATACCTTAACGCAGCTATATAACACTATAGAACACGCTTATCTACAACTTTTGGATTTTTATCCTAGCCATATTTATGAGGCTGACCTGGCCTGTTTGATGATTGTAGGTGATCAGTTTTCATGTAAATATTGTATTTATTGTATGTTTATAAATCGACTTATATGTTATTACATATTATTATATGTATTACAGTTTATTAATGTGATTTATTAATTTGTGTGAATTTGAATAATTCCTGCGAATTATTAGCCGGCTAAAGAGAACTGACTAAGACAAATTTGGGACCTTTTACCTACTGTTAGTAGTATAGTTTGTAAATAAAATGCAGTGACCTAATAGTTTCTGCTATCTTTTTCATTACTAAGCCACACACTAAGACCCATTGTTTTTTTTTCTTATTACAGGCTGTCATAAGGTATAACATCATTAAATCCACTTTGATTGAGCCTGTTTAAGAACAAGAAGGACATACGTGCCAAAAGAAGATTAAAAGATTTTCCAAAAAGTACAAAAGCTTACAAAGAGGACTACTACGATAAAAGATGAGATCACTCAAGAAACAGAGAGGACGCTCTCCTTTGTCAACACGGGCAAAGAGTGTTAGGAAAAAAGGAGATAAATATGACAGACAATCACAAACTACACCTGCAGCGGTGTCATCCCAGAAAAATACTACATCCAAGTTGGACAGTTCAGAAGGAAAGACAGTCAAAAGAAGCAGTACTCCAAACAGAGAAGGGCTCAAAGGACAGACTAAAGGACTGTCTGTGGAAGTAGATCAAGCTGAGCAAATTGTGGTGAGGGTCAATAAAATGACAACTCCTGAAAACACCGTGTCAAAAACGCATAACATTACTATGGCAAACAGTATAACCAGCAACCCACTAAGCACAAACATAGCAGCTAATAGCTCAAACAAAGCTATCACCAGTCATATTCCTATCACATTATCCAGTAGGAAAACAGCTACTTTTAAAGCCAGAGTGCCCAAGAAAAAGTATATGTATGAACATAGAACTGTCAGCACCTCTCCAGTCAGTCCTTCACTTGCACTTAATAGCAATGACCTCAGTAAACTTTGTAACCCGGTTACTTCTAATAGCCACTTTGTAGCTAACAATGTTTTAGTAATAGCAGACAGTGTTATGTCTGGCAACAAAAACAGCAAAGTTTTAGCAGACAACAAAACAAGCACAGAAGCCTTAACACTTAATTGTCTGGGTAGGGAAGGGGTTGTCAAAGACAAAGTTCCATGCATGAGGAAAAGCATGGCGGAACAAATAAAAGTAGACGTATTTGGGGAAGTTGCCTTAAACTCAGCTTGCTCATCATCCACAGAAACAGCCACTGAGAACTCTCTAGATGTGCGCAAAAATATTGGAACTGCATTAAACAGACCGAAAAGTCCACCAACTAGGGCACTATCTCTGCCTTCAAACCTTACCCAAAACCACCATCAAGTTGAGCAAGAATGTTTTTCAGGAATAGCTGAGGCACTGGCCAAAGGCCTCAAAAATCAGAGAGTGCTAGCTCGTCATCAGAGAACGAAGGAGCTAAAAGGAGACAAGTCAAGCAAAGAATGTGTCTTTATCCGTGGTGTAGTACGTGGGGCTACCAAAGAGCAGCTTAATGTAGGACTGCAGATAGATGGAAAGGAGATTCAACTCTTGCTTCCCTTTCATACATTAGTAAATCACCCAGACAAAACTATTGACCTCATCTTAGATGCCCCTCCACCAGGCAGTGATCCAGTGGAGGTCGGGACACGTGTTTGTGTGCCTTATGGAGAAGATAAAGGGAAAGATTGGTACAGGGAAGGGGTAGTGTCTCAGGTGGATACTCATCCAGCTGTTGCTTGTCCCTACAGAGTGTTACTACTTGAAGAGAATAATCACAGGGTAGCAGGGAATAAGCAAGATGAGGGGCAACAGAGAACTGGCATTCAGGCTGTGTGGGTCTCCCGACAGAACCTGCGCCTTCTTGTCCCACCATGGGAAGGAGACATGCAGGATAGAGAAGAAAGAAAAAGAAAGGAAGATTTGGATGTAGAAAGAGAGATGTGTCAGCTTAGTAGAGGAATGACTATGGGAGGTACAATTCCATCTCAGAACTGTGATGTTGGTGGTCAACAATATAAAAGCACACCCACATCTTTATCTGCATCCTCTCCACCAGTTATGATGTCAAACAGTGCACTAATCATAGTTACTGGAAGAGACAATCAGATGGCTGAGGACACAGACAGAGCAAAAGCAAGAGAAAGAGAAAGAAAACAGCTACAGACACCAGAGGTTGATTTGGAAGTTTTAAGACTTAATCTTGCACCTCTTCAGGATGCAATGGGTACCTTGGTTTCGGGAGTACCTAAAACATTCAGACCCAGCCACCAAAGACAGATTATTTCTAAACCTTCAGGATACACAAGTCCTATCTCAGTTCAAGTCTGCGGTCTTGCTGGCACATCTTTGGGAACCCACCTGAGTGGCCCAATATCAGGAAGTCCTCAGCCACCTGCTTCATCAGCTTATGTTGCCACAGATGGTGTTCATTTGCAACCCCACTCTTCAACTGGGCTGCAATCATCTAGCTCAAAAACTTCTCTCACAGTCTTGGGCAAAAATTCCACTCCTTCTCAGGCTTCTGCTTCTATCTCTGGGGGTTCTTCTTCATCCTCAGCTTCTTCCTCACGATCACGTACTCCACTTTCTGCTGCTCAGCAAATATATAAGAAGGGTGATGTGGTGTGTACACCGAATGGTATCCGCAAGAAATTTAATGGAAAGCAGTGGCGTCGTTTGTGTTCAAAGGATAGTTGCATGAAAGAGTCGCAACGTCGAGGCTACTGCTCTCGACATCTTTCTATGCGCACTAAAGAGATTGAAGGAACAAGTGGAGAGAGAGAGCTAAAGAGAGGTGGAAGCAGTTCAGGAACTGCAACCCCTTCAGAATTGCGGGGGCGAGCTAGCAGTGAGTTTGACTGGGAAGAGACATCACGGGACAGTAGTGAGACCAGCAGTCGTGGAACTGACTCAAGGCCACGTCTTGTTCTTCCATCACTTCTACCACAGGATTTTTCACGCTTTGACTTTGATGAATGTGAGGCTGCAACTATGCTTGTATCTTTGGGGAGCTCACGGTCAGGGACACCGTCTTTTTCCCCAATATCAAACCAGTCACCTTTCTCTCCAGCTCCTTCTCCCTCTCCTTCTCCACTTTTTGGTTTTCGTCCTGCCAATTTCAGTCCTATTACTACTTTAACAGTCTTACCTCCTCGTCGCCACCGACAAGCAAGTGGTACTAGCAACTCCAAGCTTAGTACTTTAGTTGCAGAGAAGGATAGAGAGAGACTTGCACCCGGCCTTGTACCATCTTTCCAAACCAGCTTAACATTTACTGTACCTGTAAGTCCTAACAAGCATAAATCAGATACCTCACAACCTACAGCTCTTCTTATGCAGGACTGTACTAAACTTGAACTGGATCAGAGTACTGTAGATCTCACAGTAGGAACTTCCTTTCATTTAGTTTCTTCCCAGACACCCACTCTTTCACCATGCAAAAGGCCCACCTCATCAACAGCTTCTTCACTACCACCTTCTCCTTTAACCTTAGAATCTGGGTCACAACGTGTAGTCCAAAAACAGACACTACATGACTCTCCTGTAATTGTACGTAATCCTGAGGCTCCTCTAGCAAAATTTGCAGAATGTCCGCTGGTAAAGGTTGCAGCTATGGAGGGCGCAAACTCAAAGCATGACAACTTGACCAGTGTTGTCCCTGGCTCAGGATTACAGATGCCTGTTCCAATTAATGCCGCAACCCCTACCAGTGGGGCAGTTTTATTGCATAGCCCCTCATCCACTCTGGTTCTGGTGTCTTCCATCTCTTCCCTTCCAAACCCCAATCCTGCTAGCCTCACCACACAGTCCAGCCCTACCTTATCCTGCATATCAGTACCAAGTCCTGCCCCTGATTCTGCTTCCGTTGGTTCAGGAGGAGGAGATCAGGGAAAGGGCGGAATTACCAAATTACAGCAACCAGTTCCATGTCATCCTGCCCCAACAGCTTTGTTGCCACTTTTACTTCCTGCTGAGACTTTACACCCTGTGCCATGCAAGGACATCATCATGGGACGACCAGGAACAGGTAAGAAATTTCATTATTTATTGAAAGCCGACATTTACTCCAAATAGTCTGGCTTGCAAGATTCTTTCATCATCATTGGGATAATATAGGTAAAATCATAGTGATTTATTTTGTTTGATAAAAGATTTAATGTTAACATCTAAGATTTGCTGTTAAATTGAAATTGTGTTATGTAAAAATTCATCCCATTTTTGTAAGGTGAAGTTTGCCTGAAATGGTAAATCTTGTTTATGCAGTAATATATATTTAAATGTAAGCATATTTTTATTGCGAGTTGTTGGCTTGTAGAAATGTCCAGTATTGCTGTCAATTCTATCCTTATATTTGTTGATACTATGTCAGTGCTACAGTGTATTTTATGTTAATTCAGGCTTTTACTGTGCAATTTTTAATAGTCTTTTGTGATTGTTTCTTGTCAGACTGTACAAACATGATTTTCATGTCAAACTAGGATCTCAGTTGTCATAATGTCAGACTGTATGATAGTCATTACGCATCAAAACAGAAGCACACAGAAAGTCTTGTGTAGAGTTTTAAATTATCAATTTGCGAAATGTTCCATAACTCCGTTATCTCGCTGAATACTAGCTAGCAGCAAACAAAAACATTTAAGAAACATCTTTAGCACTAATTTTGCAGATGACATACCTTAATATGTTTGATTTCTTTTCGTACTGTCCACTGGACTCGTGTCAACATTTTCCCCTGCTGGTTTGAAGTTATCGCAGCTAATTGCTTCATCAGAATTGGCGCTAATTTTTTTTTAGTTTCAACGCTTTTATTTTTTTTTTTAAGGTTCGGTGCTCTTTTTGATTAATTTCTGGCACTCCTATTGGTTCCTGTTTCTTTGAATTGGATTTCATTATTTGTTTCAGATGACCAAATTGTGGCTAAACTAACTTTACAACAAGAAGTCACTCTGAAACGTAAAATAAGAAAATAATAAATTGTAATAAATTGTCTAAACACATGCACACATAAATGCTCATTACTATTTATTTAATGACTAAACATGTATGTGTTTTACACACAACTGATGCTTTATATGTAATGGGTAGTGTTTAAATATGATATGCTGCCTTACTATTTTATTTCCTTATTGTTGAATTTACATAAATCTATAAAAATATATTTGACTTATACTACAATTAGATCTACTCAGACTTGTATTAGATCGCTAAAGCTTCCTCATATATTTTTTTTATTTCTTTTATCTTTATTTTTGTTTTTTATGTAAATCAATTTATTTATTTTTATATATCTCTGTATACAGTACTTATTGTTTTTGGTAGTAAGAGTTTCCTGCCAGGATTAAATACAACTTTACTGCATTATATATATTACAGAATATAGTAACACTACTTTTCCACTTGTTTTATACCATTTCTGCAAATTAATACATTTAGCATACAAAATATAATTGTATATCGTGTCATACGATACAAATTTTTTATAATTCTTCTCTGTCAGATATGTTTCCACGTACAGGTCTATAAATGATATGTCATTTTACATTTTCTTCTCCATATTGACTATAGTGCTAGTTTCATCTAAAAAGAAGTAGCCCCATAGCATGATGCTGCCCCCATCAGACTTCACCAGGGGATAAGCTGTCCTTTTTTTTAGCACCAATCATTGCTTCTTTTTTTTTTTATTATTATGTCGAAAAGGTTTTGTTTGCATTAAAACATTGTACATTTTGCTACATGGTTTGTCATAATTGAATGCATATTTGTGTAAAGGCCTGAATTTTTTACCCTACCCTATATCCAGAGAAATCGGCAGTAATCCGTGCTCGCCAGTCCCAGAGCTCCTTGTTGCTCCCTGCTGGGTCACCAGGGGACTATGGTGTTTGGAGGTGCATTTTCATCAGTCTATTTAAAAGCATTGGCTAAGTTAAAACATCCTGAATGAACATATAGTAAAAAAAATCAGGAGTTATGTATGAGCCTGTAACATAGGTGTTAAAAAACAGGACGTAAGAATCTGCAGGAGGTATCAGTAGAAGGTAGGAAAATCAGTAATAGAGAAGGACGGGCATTGAAAATGTTTTGAGCATTCTGCCTAAGATAGTTGTCTGAATTAGTCCATATGCACTTCACCGTACTTTTACCATAACTGGGCTACTACCCCTGCCACTACAGACAGAGTATGTGCCACTTTGACATTGCATCAGTCGCAATAATATGCAACCCCAGTAGGTGTGTCATTAACCTGGGGAGAATCTGTGCAAGGTAGAGAGACCTACAGTGTATGGATGCTTAATTGTAATTAGCTCCTGTCAGTAATATCTTCTTATCTGTACTGCTAGTCTCCTAATAAATATAGATTGTTTATGTACATATTAATTACAATATTAAGCAGTGTTTTAGTAGTAACTTATAAATCATCTATAAGTATTTCTATCCTTAATAATCCTCTAAGTAAACCAATGACAAACTTTGTGGACAGATAGATAACCCTTACTCCAGATGTTGTCACTGCTAACCTTAAGATTACAGCCAGTTTATGGCTAAACATGGGCAGAGTCATGTCTAAATGATGGCAAAGCCAGACCAGAAGGTGGCATTTTAACTGTCATTGTCAGCCTAGAAGAACCTTCCAAATGCAGGACATCTGCAAAACATGTGATTTATCAGCAAACATAATGTGCAGTTTAAATCTGCCGACTGAGTGCACTAGGTTGACATAGGCAATGCGGTGCAGTCAGCGCAGTGGTGTCTGAGTCAGGCCTGGTTAAGCGCCAGGTTATTTGTGAACACTCGGGGGCATCATGCACAGAGAGCTGCATATGTGTCTGCTTGCGTGACTTGCAAGGGGGCAGAAAATGTAAAAGACTAGAACAATCCTGCTTTTCAGGAAAAAAATTTATAATTAAGTGGATTAATTCTGCTTTCTACCAGAAACACTCTGTTAAACTACACTCCGTTATTAATAGTTTGGTTTTTCCCCCATAATTTCTTTATGGGAAATGTGCAGACAAAAAAATTTTTTCGACTCCACAAAGCCTGAGAATTTGTCTGCATATTAAAGACAGTGAGTGACTAGCTAAATGCAGGGCAGCAATGCTAATGAGGGAAAATCGTCTATTCTACAAATAATGCTCATAATATATAACAAAAACGCCCTCACCAAAGAAGAAAGGAGACAAAGAGGCTGAAAAATAAACTGCTTCATACTGTGTAGTTAAATATACATACAGGGAAGAAGGGTAGACCTTAAGAAGGGAAAGGAAATGGCTGATACAAGGCAAAACTGTTTATAGGGAATGCTATATGACCTTGTAGTGCCCACTATGTGACCTTGTAATGGTATCCAGATGGTTCTAAAAAAAATGTTAATAATAATATTAAAACATGAGCACAGAATAAGAATGAGTGAATTTAGATAACTTAAAATGTTATATTCTCACCACATATTTTTGTAGTCTAGGATGATTAGTTCTGTAGAGTTCTGTCTCTGCACAACAAGTGCATCTAAAACCACATATTTTCATAATAAAGTAAGCGAAACATTGTATGCGTGACAAGTAATATCCTTAGTATGTGAATTACAGTATGTAAAAAGTTCCCGGACGATCTACTACTCCTGGCCTAATTTATACACACATATATAATACTCATATGATACACACTTTACTATCCTATGAGGCGGCGGTAAAGACGACTGGTCTTATGCGGAAGTTGCGGAAAGCGGCAATGTGGCACTTTTCGAATCCTTTTTTTTTTTTTCTTTAAACACTTAAAGCTACTCAAAGTTCCTTGTAGTCAAACTGCACTTATTCAACATTATTTAATTCAAACAATCCAACTTTAAATTTACACTGCTTTGTGTTTGAATTTTATTAATACTACCCATAACCATACTACAACAACATACCTATCTAACAATACGGAAGTACATACTTGCTCACTTTTAGTAAATGCTTATAGAAGTATGCAATTTCGGACGGAGCCAAAATGCTAGTGAGATTAAAGGAGCATTAAAAAGTTCTGAAGCATATTTTTCCATTCGTTTAATCATCTTCTATACCCACCTATTCCCTAATTCGGGGTTACAGTGATCTGCTGGAGTCTATTTCAGCCGTCTCTGAAAGGGCGAAAGGCAGGAGGGGTACACCCTGGACAGGTCGCCAGTCTATAACATGCAAGCACAGGGTCGAACTTGAGCCTTCTTTCTGTGAGGCAACAGTGAGAGATTTTATTGATTATCATGAGGCTTTTTCTTCTGTTTGTCGAATACACGAAGCAAAATGCATTACAGGGTCGCGAATAACTTCTTATGCTAATTCTTTTGCTGATTTTTGTCATTTTGTCAGTTGTATGAATGGAATTCAGACATCCGCCATGTTGATATTGACACTGTCTGACGTATGTACTGTATGACGTCACAGCAGCATGAAGTTAAAGTTGGATTATGTTTAACTTGAATGATGTTAAACAAGTGCTAACTACTGGGAACAGTGTTTTTTTTTCTTTATGTATTTAAAGCACTTTAAAAGTGCCAAATCGCTGCTTTCCTCCACTTTCGAATACTACAGGTCATCTCTCCCGTGGCTTTGTGGAATAGTTAAGTGTGCATACTATGCATACTTTTAAATCCAGACAGAAGTAGTAGATCATTTATACTTCTTGTCTTGCCTACTCTGTTTCGCCTACTATATAGTATGGAAACATGCGATTTCAACTGGAGCTTTGTCAGGGTTCTTCTCTAACAAGAACTTGTGCAGAGATATAATTTAAACTTGGGCAACCTAGGACTAGTCATCTTAGTCTTTAAACATATGTAGTAAATATATAACATTTTAAGTTTGAAAAAATTATATAGGATGGAAGTATGCAGTTTTATATGAAGCCTCTAACTCTCTGTTAGCTTTATGGAACCCTCGAAATGTTAAAAAAAGAGAGAGAATTTCCTTTAATTTATTATTATTATTATCGTAATAGTATTAATATGACTATTAATAACATACAATGTAATTCTGTCATTACAATGATCAAAGTAACGCTACACAGAAATGAATGCAAATAGAACAGTAGGATGTTCTGTATTTACAGAATTAAATGTCAGGTTAATATGCTTAATTTATAAAAGAAGAAGAAAATTATATATCTGACCTGAAATAGCTAGGAAATTCCAACTATTTGGAAACTTTATTTGCATTTGAAATTATAACAATATTTGACAATAATAATATGATAATAATAATATTAACAATAAATAACTATATATTTATAAGTAATATTTCTACATTTTTCATTTATATTCAATTTCTATATAAGTAACATTTAAGTAAAAAAAAAAAACCCAAAAAACCTCAGCACTGTGGTTTTGCCCAGTGTTGGAATAGTCTCTCAGCAGGTCATAGGTGATGGCATGGTCAGTTTGTGTAACCTGAATGTTTTTTTGCCAGTGTGTCCTTGTGGAAAAAAGCTCTTTGTCTTCCTCTCCCTCTGTCTGCGTTCCCTTTTCTAACTCAATCTTTAAACATTCATCTCCTCTTCCTTCACTTCTTTATCTTTCCTTTAATTTCTCCATGTTCAATCATCCTGTTTGGAAGCTTATCAGCTAAATGGTGCACAGTTTGATCCATTTCTTACATTATACCTTTTTCCCTGAAATAAAACTCCTTAAAAGTATATTACTTAATTCTCCTTATTCTGAAAAATTAGAGAAGTGAGGGGTGCTTTAGTTTTTTGCTTTAACATTTTATGCCTTTTTTTGCGTTACTGCTTTAAAAATACAGAGAAAATTAGATTTAGATTATACATCTTTTTAATGTTGATTTGCAAATGATCCAACAATTTTATAGCCTCTGAAATTAAAAAGAAGTTTTTTTTTTTACTTAGCTTTGGTTATCGAGACTTTATAGTGTTATATCAAGTGTAAAAAGTAATAGCAGTATTTGTGTTTGTAATGTTTTATAATGAAAACTAATTTTCATTCTTTTTTACTAATGCATTTGGTGAAGCATGTAATGTTATTAATTTGACCAAGTAATCTCAAGACAATTTCAACTGTTATTTAATGTAATTTAGTTGGTTCATTTCTGGCTGAATAATTCTTTTCATCATCCATGCGTAAGAGAAAACCAAAAGGTCCACATTGCGGGTAAATTAGTCTTTTTATTTAACCCTCCTGTTGTCTCTGTCAAATTTAACCTGGTTTCACAGACATGTGGTTTTATTTTTATGTAATGGCTTTAAACTGTGGTTTAATTATGTAACCCAGGATTCGGTTATACTTTTATTCTTTATAACTAGTTAAATCAGGAGAACAAACAGTTAGGCCTGAATCAATATGACAAATGTTGAAAGGAAGTTAATACAATGGTCAATTTCATACCCCTGACATATGTGTTTAAAAAAATAAACTAAACTACAGCATTTTGATAAACACATCTTTATATTAGGAAATAAATTACTATATTTGGTTACTTTACACCAGGGGAGTCCAGTCCTATCCAGGAAGAAACATTGTGGATGCAGGTTTTTATTTCAAGTGGAAGCCACACCTGAGTCTGCTGAAAGCTTAACCAACTAAAACAGGTGGAGTCAGGTGTGTCTCCTACTTTATTAGAACAAAACCTTGCACCCAATACAGTCTTTTGCAAAAAACATTAAACACTCTGCGATATTATAACATAAAATTACAAAGATTGCTTTAGAATTTTATGGTGCATATTAGGGCTGTGTAAAAAAATCAATACAGCTAACTATCGCAATATATCGTAATTTTTCTCACTATAGTGTATCGATATTCTAACCTCTATCGGTACTTATTTAAGTTTTTTTTTTAAGTATTGCAATATATTTTTTAATTGCAATATGATTGTATTTTGACCCATGTATCGTCATCTGTATCGTAACATGAGGCCCTTGCCAATATTCAGCCCTAATGTATCTATATTTATAGATGTTATAGATACAGCAAAGTTCAAAAGTCTGAGACCATATTAAATATCCGGGACATCTTTTCATTTGCTTTGGGAAATTAAAAGAAGGCTTTTTGAGATGAGAGATAAAGCTACATATGTAAAAGAGAGTAAAGTAAGAACTTGTTGCATATCCAATCTAATTTATAATTCAAGATTCTCCACAGTTTATGAATAAACATGTGATATGGAACTGCTTTGTCCAGAAAATAATTTTTTTTATGTCTTATGAATTTGACTAAAGCAGTCTTTTTTTAAAGAACAAAAAAATTAATCATTAAGGGTTTTTTTTTAAACTTTTGCCAATTAAGTAAGAAACTTAATGTCAATATTCAAAAGAATGAACCTACTATAGGTACATAAGAAGAGTTCTATAAATAACATATTTAATTATCAAAATTGTTGTACTAAATTAGAACAGAATCCCCCCAAAAAATATTATTTTCAACTAGTGCCCAGAGACTGTTTTTAATTTTTTTACATAAGGAACCAGAGTGGAGTTTACTCAGAAGCAATAGGCTGAAATTAAATAATAAAAGTCTTCAATAGACCTATAAACATGCCGGTGATCATCACACTGATGGACAACTATTAATTCTTTATCATTAATAATTTATAAGTTGTTTATAGTTAAATATGTATAACAGAGTTAAAGTATAAACACATACACACACTGTTTATATTAGGCCTAATGGCATGAAAAATAGCATTTATAATCAATAAACAAATTATGTCTAATTTTTAAAATTTAATATTAAAATAATTCTAATTTCATATCACTTTCGCAACACAAAACCTTAACATACCTATTCACAAAAAATAATACACAATACAATATAAAACATAATACAATTAGAACAGCAGACTAAAAATTGTTATAAGCAAAAAATTAGAAACGCTGTAAGACTTTAGAAATGCTGTGTTTTTCATTCATTTACTTACACAAAAATAATATATCGTGTGTTAAACTTTTTATAACACAAAATTGTAAAGTGAGAGAAAAAAGGCCAAAATAGCTTTGTATTAGGGCTGTGTAAAACTATGGATACAGCTAACTACCACACTATTTTTTATTTTTCCATATTCTAACCTCGATCAATACATACTTAAAGTACGTTGTAAGCTAATTTATGTTTATGCTTATATTTAATTAAACCCCCAGTATGTGTCAAAAGACTTCCTCCTGTGCTTCTGTAGTTGTCGCTGACACATACGCCATTGTCTTAGAAGCAACTTGGTGGAAAAAAAATAAGGCGTCTCCGGCTTTCTGTTTGTTGTATTTTTAGCTATTTGTTTTGCTTTTTTTTTTTTACAAAGTATTGTAATATTTTGTAATATGAACTGTATTGCAATATATTGTGATTTATTGTATTGTGACCCATATATTGTGATATGTATCATATCGTGAGCGATCATGGAGGTTCTTATAGGTGTTAAAGTGAGACTAAACCTGGACTAGGATGTTTAAAAAACACATAAGGATGTAATGGACAGGTGTCCCAATACTTTAGTCTGAGAGTGTGCAATTATAATATATATTGTAATAAACAATTAAAGTAAATGTTCAGAGTTTGAAAAATTGAATATTACATTAATATTAATAGATGTGTTTTAATAAAAAGATTATCTTCTTTATACAAAAGATTCTTTGTAGACGCATGCATTCAGTTAACACACTGTTGGATCTGGTTTAAAATGAATAATTTGTAGGATTTGTAGAAATTTGTGGAATACATGTCAGCTAGCCAGAGTAAACTGTGGAACAAATTTCTTTATTTTTCTATCCTATGTATTTTGTTTAAATTTATGTTCAACAATCGGGCTTCTCAAACACTTTCAGACATTTCCACATTTCATCTCTTTGCAATCTGCTTATTCTATAATAGAATTAAATACCACTTTCTCCTCATAAACTTTACACAGTTTTGTGCTTAGGAGGTCTAATCCTGCAGCAGTTTGTGTCCATTTCACTCACCACTGTTCTGGACCTTTAATGAAATTCATTAGAAATTGCACGTTGTGTCTTTCATGTGCGTTTACTGCGCCTCGGAAAATAAAATTCCCAACAACGGCAACGACTAATTTCCTTAAGCTTTAACAAGGCTGGCGTTTCTAAAGTGTCTGACAGAAGAACACTGAGGGTGTGATATAACAAGCTCCTGATACTCACAGCATTAAGCACTGGGGCCATTTCAGAGGAGACCTTTTGTGCCACTTACTTATTTTAATATTAGTGGCTAAAATTAGCTCTTTAATACTGAAAAACTTTTATTTATTTTACAAATATATTAATATTAATTAAAAAAATATTTAAGGTTTAAACATGATTTATTTTTTCCGATTTATAAGCCTTTTAGAATATATAGTGAAATGTTCAAGCTACAAAATGTACTACAGCTGGGGCCTGCGTGTCAATATGTGTGTGTGTGTGTGTGTGTGTGTGTGTGTGTGTGTGTGTGTGTGTGTGTGTGTGTGTGTGTGTGTGAGAGAGAGAGAGAGAGAGAGAGAGAGAGAGAGAGAGAAAAGAGTGAGCGAGTAAACGATATCCTCTGTTGGCAACACAACATTTCCTCGCCCATACTCCTCATTGATGACACATTATTTAGCGAGCACCTATGTGTGTGTGTGTGTGTGTGTGTGTGTGTGTGTGTGTGTGTGTGTGTGTGTGTGTATGCTCGTGTGTGGGTGTGTTGTGAGATTTCGCTATGGGATTTGAGGTTTGCATGTGTTTTTCTGGGTAATGAAACACTTTTTAAAGAATTTCTAGTTTTTTTTGTTTGTTTTTTTGCATGTGTGTGTATTATTGTATGTGTGTGAAAGCGACTTCAAAAACACTCGCTATTGTAAATAGCCAGTTGTTTATTTTAGTTACATTAGTTTAGTTTTTGAGTTTCGGTGTGTGTGTGTGTGTGTGTGTGTGTGTGTGTGTGTGTGTCTGAAATCGTGTGTGAGAGAGAACATATTTTTTAAATACTTGTCTGTTTAGGGACTGTGTGTTTCCACAAGATTAAGGATCTCTGATAGTTTTGACCTTGTGGGAAGTTTTTGCTGATCTTCCTGAGAAAATCTGCAGCTTTTAATTAAAAACAACTAAACGAGCGAAAAATGTTTTCTTTGGTTACCACAGTTAGTGTAAGGTTTGGGTAAAGGCAAAAGCATGGTCAATGGTCATTGGTGACAGTGACGACAGTGTGTGTGTGTGTGTGTGTGTGTGTGTGTGTGTTAGATAACACAACTATAGAAATATTCTTCTCCAATAAATGACTTATAAGTAAGCAGGTATGACTGTCAAATACAAACGATAGACACATTTTTATTATAGAAACATTTGTATTCCCTTTCCCTCCAAAAATGTGTGTACTTATTATTAAAATAAAATAGATTTAGTTAAGAATAGAAGATAAAATTACTTTTTAAGAGAAATCGAAAATGCCTTTATACCACATACAAGTATTCAAATGAAGATTTGAATACAGCTACAATAGATTCTAAATGATTCATAAAACAAGGGTTTTTTTTGTGATGTGTGTGTTTGTGTGTATAGCACTTTATCAGGAAACCTATACACTATATTATGCATTTATCTAACCAGCCAATGATACAACAGAAACAAAACATCTAATAGACACAGGCCAATATTTCCAAAACAATATTTGGGTTTACATTTACAGCATTTGGCAGATGCCCTTACTCAAAGCGAGTAACATTTATCTCTTTTATACAACTGAGCAATTAGGGTTTAAGGGCCTTGCCCAGGGGCCCAGCATTGACAACTGGGTAGTACTGGGAATCGAATCCTGATCTTCCATGTAACAGTCCAACCCCTTAACCACTGCGTGATCATGCCCCTCTTTTAGTCAGTATGAGGTAATCAGGAAAAAAGGTGTGTAGCAGCTTTTATGATAACAGAGGTGTCCAGATTCAAGCTAGCAGAAAAATTATTGTGGTTCATACAACTATTCTGGAAAACTGTGATGAGGAGAAAAAACCTGTCAACCTTAACTGAAGCTGCAGTAGACACAGGTTCATCCAAACTGAACAGCTGATAACTTTTTGCCTGGTCTAAAAAAAATAAATATCTGTTTTTTGTTACACAGGTCAGGCTGGTGGAGGTGGTGGAAGGATGTGGGGGAATCTTTTTTTTGCCGATCATGTGCATCCACAATTGACCTATTTATAGCTATTTTTAGCATGATAATGCACCATGTGACAAAGAGCAAATCAACTGAAACTGGTTTTATGATCATGACGATGAGCTCTTCAATGACCTTCCTAGTCATTTAATCCAGTGGAACACTTGCCTGGTAGCTCACTGGTTAAGGTGTTGAAAGGTTGTGTGAATGAATCACTACCACGCTAACACACAGAAAAATCAGGAACAGACCTAAAAGAGTACAAATGCTTTGTCGCTTGTACCTTCAAACATTTTTTTTTTACAAAAGTGTTGTGTACGGTACAGTTAAAGATGACAACTGAGGACCTTGGATTTAATCTAAAAGAAAAAAAAATAGTTCTTATACAAGTGTCATTTTTTTTACTCTTTTTTTAAAGTCTTTTTTAGGACAAATCAGTTTGGCAGGACATCAGTGAAATGCTATGGAAAAATATAATGATGTCATTTCAAACCATACCAGGACACAAAGTGACTAGGGTTGCATAAATGTTCTTTTACCGATACAGACAAGAAGGTACAAAATTGGGCTGAGTTAAAATATCGATACAGCTAACTATCGCAAATATTTTTTTTTTACGGTAGTGTATCGATACTCTAACCTTTACTATCGAAACATACACATGATTTAAGTTTGCAGTAATATTTAATTAAAACCCTCAGACGTATCGTACTACTTCCTTACTGTTTAATTTTTAGCTATTTGGTTCACATTTGTAATTTATTTTTAAGCATTGCGATATGTATTGTATTGTGATTATTGTATCTTGACCCATGTATCGTGATATGTATTGTATCATGAGGCCCTTGCCAATACACAGCCAGAGTACAAAAATCTGCAGAGGTACAGCTGGCGCGACAAATGTACTTTTACATTCACATTTGTGGCATTTGGCAGACGCCCTTATCTAGGGAGACTTATATTTATTTTCATTATACAGACGGAGCAAGCGGGGGTTAAGGGCCTTTCTCAGGGGCCCAGCAGTGGTGACTTGGTGGTACTGGGAATCACACTCACAATCCAGTTAGCAGTCAAACATCTAACAACTAAGTCACCACCTCAGGGTGCTGTACCTTGATTTTTCTGTGTGATTGTACAACTGCTGGGTTACTGAGTAAAGGCCTTTAACCCTCTGCTGCTCAATTATATCAATTAAATCTAAATTAAAATAAATAAATAAAATATGTGGTAAGACGCTAGATTTACAGCATGAAATAATGGTTTTAAAAAAATCTGTGTTATACAGACATGTCAACAGAAAGTAGAATCTGGAAAGTATTTTTGAGGAATTAGGGCTTTATATGTATAAGTTCTCAGTGTTGCGTGTTTGTGTGTGTGTGTGTGTGTGTGTGTGTGTCTACATATATAGTGATGGCATGTAACCTTGCCAGCTAAAAACAAACAAGCTGTTTACTTAAAAGTCAATTTTGATAGGTGATTAGAGGCGTCACTACACATTTATTTGAAAACATATTTTAGTAGATATCTATATTCTAGGACTTCAGAGGAAATGTTAAGGTTATGCGTCATACAGTATCCGTGCGGGCGTGGGCGAAGTTGCCGAGATAACACAAAACCTTTGGGAAACTGTAAAGTAATCGTAATCACTGATTACTATAGTGCTGCAGACTTTTTCTTTAATGTCTTTTCCGCTCCGAGACATTTAGTGCTAGCATGTTACAGTAATAGTTCATTATTACACCAGCGCATATTGATAGGGATCAACTTAGCGGTCATGACCGCTCCAGTGCAGAGAGTAAGACAGGTTTTAGGTCAGTATACGGTAGAGCCACCAAATATCAGAAGTGTCATGTGCGTATTCTGTTACCAAGGCAGCCATGCAAAGTAAAGTCTTCCACCCTGAGAAAATAACAAATGTATGTAAAGAACTATTTTACACATGTACACACACACACACACTGCACTGCACACGTTACAGAATATACTGTGTATACAGGCGGGGAAGAATAACAGGGTTATTATACGGCTTAAAAAGAGAGAAGTGTTTCCCTGAATCACCCAGAGCAGACATTTTGTGTATTCAGCACTGCTGAACAATTAAAGTCTAATTGTGATGCACCGTCAGGCGTACGTATTACGAACCTGTAATGATACCTGCCACCTTACAATTCCTTCTCGTTTCATGACTACTTTCTAAAATGTTGTGCGCATTCAAGCCTTCAGGATCATGTACAGTGTTAAAACTGTAGAAAAAGTTCACTGTTACTAACTGCGTCGCTCATCGTTTTAAATGGCAAGAAGTCTATTTTAAACTTTTTAAATCTATGCCCGCTTACATTATTCAGTTCATCCATTCATCTCGCTGTCATTCGCCGTCTGCTCTATCTTTGTTTTTCACCCAGTCACCTCTCCCCCTCTCTCTCTCTTTCTCTCTCTCTCTCTCTTAGTGCTGCAGTGCAGAAGCCTCTGGTTTTTTATTACGATAGTTCTGGAGAATCCTGCCATCCTTGTCCCCGTCACTGCCACATTCTTTCCCTTACCATTAAATCCCGTCCTGATCTCTGACCTCACAAAACCGAAAAACACAAAATAAGCAGAAGTGTCCATACTTACCACACACTCCTGCCCTTGGGTCCATAACAGAATGCATTCGCTAGTCATCTCCTAAACCTTAACTTATCATTTGCAGCAAAGTTACACCCGAGATACTCAACCTAACTGTTTAATGGAACAGGCTTCTGACTTTAGATAGATGTATTTTTTTTCTAGTTTTTCTCGATGTCCAGTCCTGCTTTCTGCTGTTTGTATGGGGTGTCCTTGTAGATTTTACACATGCCAGTGCTGCCTCCAAGTGGACACCATGTGACATTACACACATTTTATCAACTGTTCTTTTTTTTTTTTCTTTTTTTTCAAATGTACATTTATTTATTGAACTAATTCTGGTACAGCACATGATTTCTACATTGACTTACAATTAAGACAGGAAGAACCTGAGTGCTTACAAATTAAGAGCCTCACCGCTAAATATACATACACTCACCAGCCACTTTATTAGGTACACCTGTTTAATTGCTTGGTAACACAAATTACTAATCGGCCAATCACATGGCAGCAACTTAATGCAATAAGGCATCTAGATGTGGTAAAGACGACTTGCTAAAGTTCAAACTGAGCATTAGAATATGGAAGAAACGAGATTCAAGTGAAAGTGAAATGGTTGTTGGTGCCAGACGGGCTGTTCTGAGTATTTCAGAAGCTGCTGCAACTGGGATTTTCACGCACAAGCATCTCTAGGTTTTACAGAGAAAATATCCAGTGATGAAAATGCCTTGTTGATGTCTGAGGTCAGAGGGGACTGGCCAGACTGGTTAGAGATGATAGAAAAGCAACAGTAACTCAGGGAACCACTTGTTACAACCAATGTATTCAGAATACCATCTCTGAACGCACAACACATCGAACCCTGAAGCAGACAGGCTACAGGCGCAAAGGACCACACCGAATGCTGCTCCTGTCAGCTAAGAACAGGAAACGGAGGCTAAAATTCGAACAGGCTTAGCAAAATTGGACAATAGAAAATTGGAAAAACGTTGCCTGGTCTGATAAGTCTCGATTTACATTTACATTTACAGCATTTAGCAGACGCTCTTGTCCAGAGCGACGTACAAGAAGTGCTTTGAGTCATATCATTAAACAGCTCAATACTGATACAATAGTTCACAAATCGGTGTAACAACAACAAAAAACTGTTGAAAAGAGTAAGGTATTTAAGAAAGAGATGAGTTTTCAAACGCCTCTTGAAGACGGCCAGTGACTCTGCTGTTTTGACATTGATGGGAAGTTCGTTCCACCATCTTGGTGCAAGAATTGATGGGAAGTTCAGTCCACCATCTTGGTGCCAGAATAGAGGAAAGTCTTGAGGCAAACCTGCCTAGTGTCCCAAGGGATGGTGGAACAAGCCGAGCAGTGCTTGTGGATCTGAGAGAGCGTGGTGCTATGCGAGGACTGATAAGTGTTTGTAGGTAGGAGGGTGCAGCTCTATTTCTGGCTTTGTAGGCAAGCATCAGTGTTTTGAATCTGATGCCTGCAGCTACTGGGAGCCAATGGAGGGAGCGCAGCAGTGGAGTGGTGTGTGAAAACTTTGGTAGGTTAAAAACAACACGTGCAGCTGCATTCTGAATCATCTGCAGAGGACAAATTGCACTCAGAGGTAGGCCTGGCAGGAGTGAGTTGCAGTAGTCTAGTTTAGAAATGACAAGAGACTGCATAAGCAACTGAGTGGCCAGAGTAGTTAAGAAGATTTTTGCTGTGACATTTAGATGGTAGGGTCAGAATTTGGCATAAAGAACATAAAAGCATGGATCCATCCTGCCTTGTCTCAACGGTTGAGGCTAGTGGTGGTGGAGTAATGTTGTGGGGGATACTTTCTTGGCACACTTTGAGCCCTTTAGTACCAATTGAGCGTTGTTTAAAGAGCCTACCTGAGTATTGTTGCTGACCATTTCCATCCCTTTATGACTACAGTGTACTATCTTCTGATGGCTACTTCCAGCAGGATAATGCACCATGTCACAAAGCTCAAATCATCTTAGACTGGTTTCTTTAACATGACGATGAGTTCACTTTACTCCAATGGCCTCCACAGTCACCAGATCTCAATCCAATAGAGCACCTTTGGGATGTGGTGGAACAGGAGATTTGCATAATGGTTGGCAGCCAACAAATTTGCAGCAACTGCGTGATGCTATCATGTCAATATAAACCAAAATGTCTGAGAAATGTTTCCAACACCTTTTTTCTCTGAATTAAGGCAGTTCTGAAGGCAAAACGGGGTTCAACCTGGTACTAGCAAGGTGTAACTAAGTGGCCAGTGAACTAAAGTGGCCAGTAAGTGTATGTATGTAGTATATGTATGTATGTGTATATATATTATATATATATATATATATATATATATATATATCTATATGTATGTGTGTGTATATATATATATATATATATATATATATATATATATATATATATATATATATATATATACACATCTCTGCATTATCCAATCCCCCCTTTTTAACATATACTAGAGACAGAAATAGTTTTTCCGGGAATGTGAAACCTTTGTTAATTGTAGTATAGATATATTATAGAATTAAATATATCTTTTTATCTATTTTACTATCCTTTTAGTGTTAGATGTTAGAGCTGTTACATAAATCTGGCATAAGAGGCAGCATGCAGGCTTCACTGAATGAATTATTAGGACTATTGAATCAAAGAGCTTTTAGTTTAAATTCTAATATTAGGAGATTTTTTGTTCAAAATCAGTTTGCCATGTGGGTAATAACTAATCAACCAAAATATCATCATCGGTGCCTGTGTAACTGTTGCCATAGCAACGATTGATGACAGGCTGTGATTGAGTTCTAATCCAAAAAGAAAGAGCATTAATTAAATTAGAAAGTGACGTGCGAAAAAGAGAGTATGAATAACGCTTTTAACTTACTCATACTCGCCTCAGGATTGTTTTTGTGATCATTTACAAAATCATGTAACATGACTCTTTTTAAGCGATTTAAGGCATTTAGTCCGTTTTCAGCAGTGAAAGAGTTAAGAACTTGTTTACTAGACTCAGCTTTCGCTTGAGGCAGTTCATCCTGGCCTGATTGGCTGGAACTAAAGGCTCCAAACAAGCTCATTGGTCAGGATTAAACATTGTTTCCGCTTGACAGTTTTGAGGCTCTTCAGACTTTAATGTTTTAGATGAATTATATGTATATATGCATTAATCTGAAATGCATGTGTTGTTTAGCAGTGTCTGCTTTCCATTTCACTCTCATCCAATAAGAGCAGCTGTGTTTTCACAACTTGTTTTCTATTCTCCCCCCTCCTCCCTGGTCTTCTCCTCAGAATGACTCTTGTTCTATTTTTACTCGCCTGACTCGCGCTCTATCCCCTTCCCACCCATTTTCCTTCTCTTTCTCTCAAGCCTTTACCTACCTCTGATTTTAGTAGTATTTTTCCAAATGGCTAAATGGTATTTAACTATCATTGTTAAACTAACCGTTTGTGTACAATGTTGTACATAGTGGAACATATTATACACATAACAAATGTGTTTGGAAAATGTAGTCATAGTTTTGGCAATGTACAGTTCATAAACCACGCTCCGTAGTGTAAGTACTGTATTTGTAGTGGCACAGACTGATACTGGGCGCAGGGCCAGGACCGCATTGCCCTCTACAAACAGCTTGGTCTTTCAGCACGCTCATACCTAACTAAAAAACACACACACAGAGTGAATGTGCACTAGTGCAGACTCAAATCAGTGTTTTCAGCCGGTAACCTGATCCATGTGACATCATTATTATCTTAACCTCAGGTAGTTTGGCAAAAACTCCTGCATGTGCTTTAGCTCAGCCCTCTGGAAAAGCAGGAACCTGTAGTGAGTCATTTGAATGCATAAAGGAGATTTGATACTGTTCGCAACACATTTAAACGTAATATCTCTAACCTAATATAAATGTTATTTCTATCTCGAAAATCATACAGCTGTCCTGAACGAAAGGGGTTCTTTATGACTTTCTTTGCACTTTAATATACTGATAATATTCTGACACAGTTTCTCACTGTGTTTTTTCATGTATTACTAATAATGTATAAATTCTCTTTCAAAGCCTGTATGTTTAATAGTTTACAGTTTAGTAGTAAAGACATATTTCTAGCTGTGCTTTTGTTCAAATTCCATGCTGGTGATGATTAGCTGTGGTAAACATGGCTGGATCTATGAGTGTCTGTCGCGACTGTACTGCTGTATTGGAGAAGTGCATTTGGTTGTGGAGTGACAAGCAGGGTCGGCTATAGTAAACTATAGAGACTAATGTGGGCAGTGCAAGAAGAGCATGATGCGGGTCATGGAAGTGCACTTGTTACGATCAGGTTCCCATAAAGCACTTCCACTTCTTATATTTCTCATAGGCAGATGTGTGTGAGTCAGTCATTTACCAGAAATTCAAACAGTTTATTGTTGCACTGTTGCACTAAAGATGACAGCATGAAGCAGGGGTACCAGAACTACGGATATGGTAATACATATGTAGCGCAGTGGTTAAGGTGTTGGACTGCTAATTGGTAGATTGGTGTTTGATTCTGCCACTGCTGGGCCCCTGAGCAAGGCCCTTACCTCCCAGTTGTGTAAAAAAAAAAGGGGAGATAAATGTAAGTCGCTCTGGATAAGGGCATCTGCCAAAAATGCTGTAAATGTACGGATACATTTGGACCGGCCCTCTAAACCAAAAATGTATTTTTTTTCTATTGTATAAAAAAGGTTGGCTTACTATCTAAAATTACTTTAGTTATCAAGGTAGACGAAATACTTGTAAGATTCACCACCAAAAGAACGGTACATTCAACATAATGTTCCCCGGTGACAGAACAGGTGCTACTGCACGCCAGTAAGAACATTTAAAGAGACAGCAAACAGCAAAGTGTCCAAACTGAAAATGTAACCAAAATCTGTGGCTTTTTTGCGTTTAATAATGTCATCTTTGATGTCTTTACGGTCATAACAAAATAAGGTAATCTGGTATTAGGAGGCAAAATAAATACATCATTAATAAAATTCCTACTGGCTGTCACTTAAGCCTGTGTAATTTTTTTGTTACAGTCTGACCCGGTGTCATTAAAGATGGGAAAAATGATGTGGCCCTTACAGAAAAATCTATATCTGCTGTTTAGTCACATATTAGAGGGTTAGGGTAGGTAAATAGGAATATTCTTTAGGTGTGTTTTTATGGAAAAAAAACTATAAAGTAACTCTCTTTTCTAAAAAATCTCTCAACATGATAAAAGGATTCATTCTGAGGGCAGGATTATTACAAAGTTAACTGAGTTTTTGCCCCTGTCCAGGTTGTGCCTCCTTTTTTTTTGCGTTACTTTTTACGTCACCGCGGAATCCAATAGAATTATATTTCTCCTTTGCGTCACTGAATATTCATAAGGTGTTTTTTTAACCGCTAATTTACAGTAAATCACTGAAAGGGCGATCTCATTTGCATATGACTGACATTCCAGAGAATTGTGAACCAATTAGCGGCTGAGGGGGCCTCGCGACGGCGCTCAGTGCGGACCAATCACAGAAAACGGTTGAAAAGTACAAGGCGGGTCACGGGCTGGGCGAGGTTCACATCACACACACACACACACACATATATGTATACACACACTCTTAGTACCGAAAGGGGGCAGCCTACTGTACAAGAGGAAGAGGGAGTGAAAAGAGAGAAAAGAAAGAAAGGGTTTGCGAGGGTGAGAGGAGAGAAAACCGAGGGAACGGCAGAGACACGAGGCTTAAATGAATGATTTTCCGACTTCTTTACTACGAAGGCGTAAAAGTGAGCGCGTGGGAAGGAGCGGCTGCGTCTGAACTTGCACGCGAGCGGCCCTTTTATAATACTGCAGACTCGGACTTGGCAACGGGGCTCGTGCTGTGTTTAACATCCGTGATCTTTACTCAGCATCGCGACGGAGCATCTTTTCCCCTTCGACTCGGAGCTGTTTAGACGAGCTTGAGTGTGTGTGTGTGTGTGTGTGATATTGCGTGATCCGTTTTGAGCGACAGAGCTGTGTGGCGGGTATCTGAGCCTCCCGGATGACAGAGCTTCAACTAAAGATCTGTGTGTGCGCGCGCGTGTAAGCGAGGGCGCAGGAAAGAAGGGTATTTAAAAATGAGGATTTGTTTCTACATCCTGCCCGGGTGTCGGTGAGTGTGTTCGGCTGACCGGAGTCGTGATCAGCGCTATTTACCGCAGTGGTTGAGAGGACAGGATGGTCTGCCCGACACACTGCTACTGTGAGGAGTAAAAGGATGTTCTAGTGTACAGGGCTCGTGTTTAGAAGGAATTGCTGCTTGGTGGTTTCCGTTAGTCACATGACACAAGCCTCCAATTTGTCAAAGCATGTTGTAAGTCATTTCAGTGAGTCACGTTACTCACGGGGGGGGGGACAGGTTGCACTTTTGCTAGGGGTGGTTGATCTTCTTTAATCGACTCATCGCTGACGGGTTCCTCTGCCTTAATCACACATAACTGAGCCGTTAGTTTATAACTTTGACGTGTTCTGGAGATCGCAGTGAAATGAGGGTGAGATCGGATAGTCCGGTTGCGGGTAGCGGCTCAGGGGCGTTCCCGAGGGGACGGACACAACCGGAGCACCAACGCCGCCGCCGCCACCACCGCTGCTGCTACTGCTGAACACACACACACACACACACACACACACGCACGCCCCATATCAAGTTTTCCTTATCAATAACTGTCCCAGTTGATTTTATCCTATGACTATTTCTAACTTCATAAGATTCAGTCTCCTCCATGGCCCGTTAATGTTTGCGCAGTGTTTTTGTTGAGTGTTTGGTACAGACTCCGCTGTGGCTCTGCCTCATAACGTACATTATTAATATTAGCATGCTCTCATGCTAAGCTAGCTCTGTCGTGGAGGAGAAACACTGCTTTAACAGTTCCTTTAATGTTTTAGAGAATCTGTTTCTTCCCCCCGGAAGCGTGCAGGGTTTTGTTATTAAGGTGAATACAGATTAATGTAGCGGTTTAGGGTTTAACGTTATCCCGGAGTGTCAGTACGCGAGACCGTGGATGAGCAAGAGGCCTAGTTTAACCCTTTCCTATCCGCGCCGGAGCGCTCGATGTAAACAAACAAGCGAACAAGAGGGGGTATTTGGGGAACTTGGACCAAATATTAACCAAGCAGATCTTCCGAACTTTTAAGTTATTCCTACGATACGCCGTTCTTATTTCGGTGACGTTTCCTACGTATATATTTTTAACTCGAGTTTCTAAGAGGGAAACAGCCCGGCTGATCGAGTCGTTTTGCGGATCGCCAGCGGCTTGTTTTAAAAGGTGGACCTCCTCCTAGCTGAGCCACCAACTTTACAGTTTCAAAGAAAAAATTAACCAAAGATTATTATTCTTCGTCGTGTGTAAGAGGGACCAGAGTTCTAAAACCGTCAGTGTGTTGCGTTATGGCCGCTTGTTTTCATTCGTGCACTGACCATCACCTGCCAAGGACAACCACCAGGAAGATGCTGCCTTTTTACTAGCAAAGGATTCCTACATTTCTTCCTCTTTTTGTTGTTTTCTTTATTTTTTTTTTAATACAAACCAAATGGAAATTTAAACAACTTTCTTCCCGACGGACATTTTTTATTACATGTTAATGAAGTTTCTATAAAGACTAAAAGACTATTTGATGATCCAACCATGTTTTCCTCCGAAACACCGCAATATCTACGCCAAGGACTTAGCATGTTCGGTCAGTTACCATCATTTCAGTACCGTTTTTTCTCTCTTTATAATTACAACTATGTGATGTTCCACTGACAGCTTAGATTCAGCTGGATGAATGTAAACGTTAGTGTAGAACGTTACTGCACACATACACCTACCTGCTTAGTCACACACCTTGGGCATTTTATATCGATTAGGTGCATCAACCATCTGGGTCGCTTTGTAGGACACAGGATCCCAGCCCTGGTTCTTGAGTACACAATGTCCCTGCACAGATGATGATTATACTGAAAGCACCTGCTGAGTGTGTAGGAACCTGTATTGTATATTGTTGCATTAAGATGAACATGTGGAACATCTGCTGTAGATAATAACCATAGTTTTGCTTTTATTAGTTCCTGGAAGGAAAAAAAAATACTGACCGTATGCTGTCAGATTTATTGCATCGTATTGAATCCCTTTTGCACGTGTATAAGGAGCATCAGCAGTGTCTAATTATAAACAAAACACCCAAATAGTATCTGATAGTCACAATTTTACTGGTGTGTGTTGTAAAGTGGAGCTCAGTTTTGCATAGCAACAGACGGAGCAGTCAGTAATTTTAAACCAGTGCAGTAGAATATAGAGATTTATTTAATGACAAAAAAAAACCCCCCCATGGTCTATGATAACAGGTAAGTAAAAGCAATCAAGCTTTGGGTTATTAGATTAGCTGGAGTTAACAAAGGATGCATGAACAAAGAATTTTATTGGTTTGTACTTTTATGTCTTTGCAGCATGCAGGTTATTTAGATACATTTCTATCGGTATAATAGTCATAAGAATAATGACGGTGTTGTTGTTGTTGTTATTATTATTATGATTATTAGTTAATGACAAGGTTAGAATCTTTTGCCTGTTTGTGGTTTTATTACCAAATGATTAAACTGAAAAAAAGTGCTTTTGCAAACTAATTAATATTTAATTATTATTTAATCATTTTTATTTTTTTTTAAATGTAATTAAAATATTTTAATCTGAAAACATGTGAAAAGCTGCATTGTTTACACAGCAGGGAATCCGATTAAAACTTATTATTACTTCTTGCCTTCCTAAGTCTAACTATGCAGTTTATGCCTAAATAGCGATAATAGTTATTTTGTTTAGTGTTTAGTTAATATCTAGTCGTTATTGGTTTGTCATTTTAACTTGAAACTCTTCTCTTCGACTAGTTCACCCCGCTTTCTTGGTTAATGTTTACAGCCCTGTATCTACTATCTGGTCTAATAAACTCTTATTAAACTAACTAAACTAGACAAATGCACAGGATTAGATCAGTTGCAGCAGCTGATCTGGTACGGCAGCCAAAACTGTTCATGTGTAGAAAATTAGATCGTCAGGTTTTTTACTTCCTCAATCAGCTATGCCAGACTATGTTTATGTTAAAACCAGGGAAGAGCATGATTAATTGTTTATTGATTTCTAAGAATATTCTCAATCATATGTACTTTGCACAATATGTTGTGCAATATGTCCTAAAGCTATATATACAGGGTGTCCCATAAGTTTCCATACATAGAAAAGAATTGAAAAAAATTCGAAGAAAACTATTTTTATTTGTATACTGTGCTCTGCATGACTACCTCCGTTGCTGAAGAACACATAAGCACAGCTGGAGTTACGCTTGTAATGGTGTTGGTGATGCGTTCCTTGAGATGATTTATGGTTTGTATCTTTTCCTGATACACTATAGCCTTCAAATGCCGGCAAGTTAAAAATCAAGTGGGGCGAGATCTGGGGATCTGGGAAAATGGTTTTCATTAAAAAAACATGGAATATGGAAACTTGTAGAAGATTTTATAATGTATCAGCTACCAACAGGCGGCCCTAATAATAAAGGCCAAATGAGTTTGCTGCCTAAAGTGGGGTTTACGCTCCGATTTTATTTATTTTTATATAGTCGAATGCGAATGTTGCCTGTCGGACTGTACAAATGTGATCTTCAAGTCACACTGTAGGATTTTACATTTATGGCATTTGGCAGACACCTTTTTTCGGTGCGACTTACATTGAACTCTTTTTTATATATATATATACAGCTGAGCAATTGGGGATTAAGGGTTTTACTCACTGGCCCAACAGCAGTAACTTGGCGGTAATAGGATTCGAGCCCTGATCTTCCAGTTCGTAGTCCAACACCTTAATCAATGCACTACTATTTTAGTTGTCATGATGACAGACTGTATGCCAGTCAGGACTTGTCAAAAACAGACACACACACTAAGAGCTTCACGTCATTAATCTGGAACCCACGTTCGCTTGCTAAGTGGTAGCTAGCAGCAATGACACGCCGTACAAACATTCATTTTCCCTCCAAAACTCTGTCCACCAGACTTGCTTCACATTTTCCCCTGGTATTTTTGAAGTTGACGCGATAATTGCGTCAGTACATTCCTTGTTTGATGATCGTCGTAGAAAAAGCCACACTGCTAGAAAGTGTCTAAAACTTCTGAAACTGCTAGAATTTTATTGGTTTTTAAAATTTGTCTTGGACCCACATATTGTGGCCATAATCGCACAGTCTAAGTCTGGCTTAAACCAACTACCATAAAAAATCGAAAGTAAACATGTAGAGAGCGAGGCGAAGGATGCTGTGGGATCATTTCTAAACTAAAACGTAACTAGTAACGTAAATAGTTGATTACCTTAAATGCCTATAATACAACAACCATTTTGATGATGTACCACGTCACCACCCTGGTGACGTTACCTGCTATCTGCTGCTGGACTGATGCTTAATAGGGTGCACTCATGTCTTGGTTAAACTCGGCACATTTCTTCACATGTTTAGGCCAAATGAGCAGTTATGTTTGTTAACGCATGATTTGCTTTTGGGTTTGTTTTTAATAAAACCGTCTTCAAAGTTTTTTCTGTCAGAAATTAACGAAATATTAAAATAGTCGATGATCCTTAACTGAAGAAACTTCCTTTTATACACATCCCCAGTATATACTGTGTTGTGCTAAATGCTTTGCTTAACTCTAATATGTGAACAGGGACGGCACTAAAGACTGGTATTTTCTTTCCTATAGTGTGGACTAATGTGGAGCCTCGCTCGGTTCCAGTGTTTCCTTGGCACTCGTTGGTGCCGTTCCTGGCACCCACCCAATCAGATCCATCGACACAGCCTGGTGATGGCCAGCAGCCTGTCAATCATTGTCAGGCTGGTGCTCTTAAGAAAGGTACTTCACGTTTTTATATGATATGTGGTTATATAGATATGGTTATGTGGTTCATCTGTCAAATTTGCCTGAAATTAGTATAAAGTCACAATGTTTATTAAAGAGGAAAGCTTACTCCGAATTCACATACTTCCATACTATATAGAGAACAGAGTATGTGAAGCGAGTAGTATGCCCGAATCCTTAGTATGCGAAATTCAGTTTGTGAAAAAGGTCCCGATGCACACTTTGCTATCCCATGAGCCCGCAGGAAAAACGACTCATCATATGCGGACGTGACTTTATGCGGAAGTTGCTTTAAATACTTGAAGATAAAATCAATGTTCGTTGTAGTTAAATTGCACTTGTTAAACATTATCCAAGTTAAATGTTATCCAACTTTAAATTTGTGCTGCTGTTACGTCGAAACTCATGTGACAAAATCAACATGGCGGATGTAGTACATCAAGATTTCATTCATACTACCTGTAATCATACTATAAGATCGTACCTTTTTATTGGTCGGGAAGTATATACAGAGCTTTTTCGCATTTTATCACCTTAAAATTGCAATGTAGCAAATAATTGTGTAGTGGAATGAAAATGGTACATGGTTTTCAAAATTTTAAGCAAATAAAAATTTGAAAAGTGTGGTGTGCATTTGTATTCAGCCCCCCAGCCACCTTTACTTAGCTGCAATTACAGCTGCAAGTCTTTTGGGGTATGTCTTTACCGGCTTTGCACATCTAGAAACTAACATTTTTGCCCATTTTCTTTGCAAAATAACTCGAGCTCAGCCAGATTGTATGGGGCACGTCAGATGCCACAAATGCTCAATGGTATTTAGGTCTGGACTTGGACTGGGTCATTCTAACACATGAATATTCTTTGATCCAAACCATTCTATTGTAGCTCTGGCTGTATGTTTAGGGTCAATGTCTTGCTGGAAGGTGAATCTCCTTCCCAGTCTCAAGTCTTTTGCAGCCTCCAACAGGTTTTCTTTTAGGATTGCTCTGTATTTAACTCTATTTATTTTCCTATCAACTCTGATCAGCTTTCCTGTCCCTTCTGAAGAAAAGCATCCCCACAGCATGATCTTGCCACCACCATCATATTCCACAGTGGGGATAGTGGGTTTAGGGTGAGGAGCAGTGTTACTTTTCTGAAACACATAGCGCTTCACATTTAGGCGAAAAAGTTTAACTTTCTCCTCATCTGACCAAATCACGTTCTTCCACATGTCTGCTGTGTCCCCTACTTGGCTTGGGGCGATGTACTGCAACAGGACTTTTTATGTCTTCCTTCAAACAATGGCTTTTTTCATGCCACTCTTCCATAAAGGCCTGATTTCTGGAGTACATGACTTATAGTTGTCCTGTGGACACATCTCCCACCTGAGCTGTGGATTTCTGCAGCTCTTCCAGAGTGACCATAGGCCTTTTGGCTGCTTTTCTGACCAGTGCTCCCCTTGCTCGGTCTGTCAGCTTAGGTAAACGGCCATGTTTTGGTAGGTTTGCAGTTAAGGCATACTTTTTTCCATTTTTGGATGATGGATTGAACAGTGCTTCTTGAGACGTTCAGATGCTTTAAACTTCTCCACAACTTTATCCCTGACCTGCCTGCTGAGTTCTTTGGTCTTCATAATGCTGTTTGTTCACTAATGTTCTTTAACAAACCACTGAGGCCTTCACAGAACAGGTGTATTTAGACTAAATCACACACATGTGGACTCTATTAACTGACTAGGTAATTTGTGAAGGCAATTGATTGCAATAGATTTTATTTAGGGGCTGAATACAAATGCACACCACACTTAAATCTTTATTTGCGTAAAATTTTGAAAACCATGTATTATTTTCATCCTACTTCACAATTATGTGCTACTTTTAGTGTTAGTTTATTACATAAAATCTCAATAAAATACGTTTAGGTTTGTAGTTCTAAGGTGACAAAATGTAAAAAAGTTCAAGGGGCATAAATACTTTTCCAAGGCACTCTACTTATTTAAACACACACTTAGATAGTATGCGATTTCAGACTGAACTATTTTCTCAGCAGCACAATTGTGCGGCGTATATTTGGAGTCGTGCTATTTTTGTTTCTCACATGAGCGTTGTGACTAGAGCTGCATGATATTGGAAAAACTGACATGATATCTTGCAAGATATATATTGAAATATGAATATATTTCACCAGAAGATCTGAATAGTTCTATTGATTACTCAATGTTTCAGAATGATTGTGGTGATTTTGTAAGGGAAGTGCGTCTGTGTAAAATATAATACACAAATGGTAATCACAGATAAATGCAATAGAACAAAGACGTAAATGAAATAAACAGTGATTTGCTTATTATGTTTTTATAAAGATTTGGATACAAAAATTGAATATTTTAATAAAATCACACTGTATTATCTTTACTGTATGAATTGAATACAGTTAATCTTTGTGTAATGTGACTATTATTGTGGACGTGAACATTGGGATGTCGATGCTGAAACGATATATCGTGCAGCTCTAGTTGGGACGCGCCGTAATACTATCTGTTAGTTATCCTTTACCTAATGTTACCACTGACCTTATGATGATACCAAATTGGAACATTTCAGCTGAGATAAAGTGTGATAAATGTTGTCAGGTTACAGACGTAATCCTTTTGCTGTCCTACAGAGTCCCAGGCTGGATCAGTGGTCAAGGAGGTCAGCGAGGGAGCGTCAAACCCGACTTTGCGGCCTCCTCCCTCTATTGATGATCTCCCTCCTGAGAGGGAAAGAGAGAGAGAGACGGGAGAAAGAGAGACCAGACAGTGAAACAGAGAGCGACGTCGATGATCCGTGAGTGCTCCAGTCGTGTGTGTGTGTGTGTGTCTTAGACTGCTGGATGCTTGTGGTGAACGTGAATGTTTTAAAAGCCACACACAGGAAGCTAATGCAGTGTTAATTTGTATACATGCTTATGCTGTTTAATACCCTAAGCTTAATAGTTAGTTAGGTAGTTGTTTTATTAATTAATAAGTAATTACACAAGAAATGTATATATTTACCAGCTTGAAGAATGCAAGAAGGAGCTTAATGGGTTAAGATATCACAGTTCACTCCCTAAAGGATTTAATAATTTTCTGGAGGCAGAAAATAAGGCATACTCGAATTTATCATGTGTTTAAAATGAGTACAGAAAACAAAACGTTGAAAATTTTTTCACAAAAAAAAAAAAACCCCCACACAAAACTCAGCAAGTTGCTTTGTAAATATATTTTTTTTTTAAATTTTGACCCACAATCTGCATGAAATCATAGAGGGATTGATAATTACACGGTACTAATACACTAGATGTTTTAATGGCTGTCTTTGGTCCAGCTGCTATTCAGACTTTTCCTACTAAAGTCATCATACTGTGTGTTTATATGCTGGCTTGCATGGCTTTTGTTATTTTAACAGAGGCTGTTTTACTATTTAGCATCCATTTGACGCAGAACCGAGTTCTAAAATCCACACTATATAGTATGTAAGTAAAACAGGACACTGGATGTTCCTAGATTATCTACATCTTCTGCCTGTATTATAAAATGTGCATACGAGTCACACTTTGCTATCCCATGAGCCCACATGAGAGACGACTGGTGGAAAGCATAGACGCAGCACTTTTTTAAATTGCTTAAAGTAGCTTTAAATACTTTAGGAAAAACATAGTGGTTAAATTGCGAGCGCAAGTTAAACATTAGCCAACTTTAATTTTACGTGCTGCTGTGACGTTGTGTGTCACATGATCATATCAACATGGTGAATGTAGTATTTCCAGATACTTCACATAACCATACTATATAAAATGCTCTTTTTTTTTTTTTTTAACAACAGACGGAACGGCAAATGTCGTGGGTATTTCAGTATTATGTGATTCTCCATTCTACATCTAAATATTTTTTTTAGTCAGTAGAATTGAACCACTGCCCTCTGCACACTGTATTCCTTCTACCTCGCCAATTTTTTATTGTAACAGCTTTTTTAAAATGTGTATGTGTGTGTGTGCAGATGAACAAAATGGCGACTCTAGAAAAAAAGAAAAATCCATTCTTGGTGTGTGTGTGTGTGTGTGTATGTGTGTGTGAGGGAGGCAGAAGCAATTAAGGCAATGAGTTGTCATTTGGTTTTCTTGCTCTTTTAATGAGGAGACATGCAAATCCCAGATCTAAAATAGAACACAGACTTACTTTGTATTTGCTTTCAGCAAAGTGCTCAGTACAGAACATCGAGATGTTACTTGGTGCGGAATACAGTCATCAGTTTAGACACACTGATGTTCTAAGGGCTTTTTGTACTGCAAATAGTTCATCCTGAGTCAGAGTTAACGCTCAGTAAGCAGAATTCATGAAGCGTTTTTTTTTTTTTTTTTTTTACAGTTTAGGGGGAAAAGTTCTTTCACTTTTCCCCGGCTTTAAAATAAACCCTGGCTATTCAAAATCTGACACATCATTCTTCATTTCCTAATATTAACTTTCTTGTTTGCATATTTGTTAAGGACGGGAATCTTTAGCTACTTTACGATCCGATTCCGATTCTGGGAGTCCAATTCTGAAATCATGTGTTGTGTAAATACATGTTTCCATCTTTACTTTTTTATCCAGAAGTTTTTATGCTTTTTGTTTATAGTTGGAATTTCTGTATTACTATCCTCCATCTTAAAAAAGATGATACGGTTTTCAAAAAGTTGTGTTTGGGATGAAGAAGCTCTGAATGAAACACCGAAACAGCAGATTATTATAACATTTATACATATAGAACATTGAAATAACACTGTAAGGACACACTGTACCTTTGCTTAAGCACCTGTAACAGTGTGCAAAACCCCTGTGGTATCCATGATGGAGAACAGGCACAAATCCTTGGTAATAAAACCGCCATCGACCATTTATTGTAAATAAATTGTGACCTCGTCACATGGTTGAACAGGTCGTTCCTTGATGTGTAACTTCTGCAAATTCACCAGCGTTATGCGATTCCTCTTTGTTACGATTACACGCTTCCGTGGTGTTTAGTGTTTTGTCAGCTGACCCTGGCTAACAAGCAGTTTTGGTTAGGTGTTCTTAACAAAACGTCCTACTGAGCCTTTAATATTTCTAATCTTCGCTTGTTGGCAAAACAGTGCACTCTAGCGGTGGGAGGTAATAGAATGAAAGTGCATAGTACAATATGCACTTCAAATTGGTGTGGACCTATTTAAGGACCTATTTAAGACAATCATGTGTATTTGCAGCTTGCAAGACTGGACGGATTTGGCCTCCGGGCCTTAAGTATCACACCTGTGTTTTAGTTTGTAATTTTCTAGCACTCTTTTGACTTGGAAAAACTCTGCGCACTGTTTCCTAACTCCCCCACATTAAAACTGGTGCTACCTCCACTTCTAGTGTGAACTGGAGGGGTTTAGACCACCAATTGCTACCGATTTCTGTGTAAAAAAAAAAAACCCTACAAAAGATTACAACTAAAAGAACAGATTGCAGTGCTGTTTGGTTGAGATGGGATCCAGGGATCTCACTCCTGTTGAAAACATGGCGACTGACTCATCCATAAACACAAACTCTTCCATCCAAACAAAGCCTGGAGCTCGTGGTGTTCTCAAATTATAGTCTATAGCGTGTTGTACTGTGCAGGATTGAACATATTGGAAGTCCAGGGTATAATTCACCGCCGCTTGTTTATCTAAATGAAAGAAAAACAAGCTTTCTTAGCTAAACACAGTATCAGCTAATTACGCAATAATTCTGGGATTAAAATAGCCACTCCGTGTAGATGTAAGAACTGTAAAAGTGTGTAACGATATATTGATTCAGCTGAAAGTAAATGTGTCCAAAAACGCAGTGATCACGCCATGATGTGCCGTTTGTCTCTTGATCTAGCATAGTCATTTCTTCAGCAGCAGTTTTTTTAAGCAGAAAAGCAAAGTCTCTCACAAACTGCTGAATTCCTGTGCCTGATATTGAAAAACGCCATCAGAAATAAGATTTACAAGGCTAATAAGTACGCCTAAACAATTAGACTTTTTACAGCTATAAAACCTGAGTGTTTTCTCCACATTTATATTCCAGACATTTCTGAAAACCCCCTCTTCACATTTCCATCCTTTTTATTTGCACTAAAGTACATTTAAAGGTGATGTAGAAAAATGAGTGAGCTGAGTAGTTAAGCTGTGTATCTGTGTGTGCAGGTTTTTACCAGGCGTCCTCCCAGACCCGCCAGTCTCTGCTTCACCCGGGAAACGCCGTTCCCAATCTCTCAGTGCGCTGCCCAAAGATGACAAGAACAGCCCTGGCAAGGTTAGATATTTATACACACACAACACTCTTTAGATACATGAAAATATTCATCTTTTTTCGTCTTGTGTCTGTTCTGCTGCTGCTTTTTAATCCCAGCGGGAGAAGGATCACATCCGGAGGCCCATGAATGCCTTTATGATCTTCAGCAAGCGCCACCGCGCTCTTGTTCACCAGCGGCACCCGAATCAGGATAACCGCACTGTTAGCAAGATTCTGGGAGAGTGGTGGTACGCGTTGGGACCCAAAGAGAAACAGAAATATCACGATCTAGCATTCCAGGTACAGTAGTGTGTGTGTGTGTGTGTGCGCACTCACACTGCAGCACTTCTGCAGAGGCTGTACTTACTGGTTAAAGGAAATGATACAAGGAGTGAGAACTCTTAGGTTAGAAATATGTTGCCAATTTTCAGCTTATTGTTGAGTTAAGCTAATATTTTGTAATAAGTTTTTAGAGAAGTAGCAACTTTAACAAAGTTACAGATTCAGCAGATTACACAGAGTTTTTTTCACCTGCTTAATCCACCCACTTTTTTGATTGTGCAACCATGTATTTAACATATGAATATAGTGAACACCCAGCTATTTAGAGCTGCAGACTGTAACTTTTTTTGGGGAAAAAAAACAAAAACAAAATAAATTATTGAGCACGTACATTAGCAGCCAGTAATTAAAAACGATCTCCTTACCTTCCCCCGATTACCCACGGTGATCTTGTAATAATGTTTATACATAATCACATCACGTCCAAAATCATGAATATCATAAAGAAGTAGTCCCGGCTATATTACACATACAAGGATTCTAATGCTAATACACAATAAAAAACACTTGTCGAGGTCTACTATTTGATAACAACGTCATCATAATTTAATAATGATAATTTTTTATTGTTAGATTTAATCACTGTTGGTAGCACTATTTATTGCAATGCTTTTTCCCCTCAGAACATTTTATTTGTTCTCGAGTCGCCGCTAAAGGGGGATAGCGGACTTGGGTAACAGTGCAACCAGTAATGTTATAGCATGTGTGGTGTGGAATGGATGTGCTAGGAGCGTCAACCTCATATTTTATCATAAGGCCCAGATTTGCTAGCGGCGCCCGCTGCTTGTTCAGATGACGTTTCAGATAAAATTATTGGGTTTCTACAAGCGCTGTATCCACACCGACGCAGTGACTGACAGCTCACACACACCCCGCAAAACATTTTCAACCGCACCGAGAAGCCTTGCCAAAGCACAGCCTACGTAAAAAAAAAGGTAATTCCGGCGAATAAATGCAACTGCAGGTTTCAAACAGAGATGGCGACAAAGAGGCAATACTTACAGACTGCAGCTTTAAGGAAATGTCTCTAGTATGTCCTGGTAGTAAATGTGTTAATCTTTTAGAGCAGTAAAGACCCAGAAGAAGTTAAAACTTAAACTCTATAACAAAGCTCAAATTCAATCTAAAGGCATGTGCCATAATATTATAAGGCCTGAATGTTTATAGAATATATCTACTGGCCGCCAAGCTAAATGAGTGCAGGCCTTTACATTCCCTGCTATTCTTTGATCTTACCACTCACAGGTGAAGGAGGCACACTTTAAAGCCCACCCGGACTGGAAGTGGTGTAATAAGGACAGGAAGAAGTCGAGCAGTGAGAGCCGGAACGTGGCAGGCGGAAAAGATGTCAGAGAGAGAAGCATGTCGGAGACAACAGGTAGCAAGAGTGTGACCTTTTTTTTTTTTTGGGGTCTAATAAACCTAAACCAAGGTTTTAAGTTGTATTTTACAGAAAAGTTTCTAAAACTTTGTTTGTTCTGTCCGATTGTATAATTTAGAGCCTCCGTCTGTTTCCATGGGTGCTGAGCTTAAAGGGATTGGGCCGGGTGTGGTGGGTGTGTCCGAGCGTGCCGGAGGGGAAAGGCTTGCACGTCCTCGTGCCTTCTCACAGAGTGCTATGCACAGCTTGGAGAGAAGCGAGAGAGGCAACCCTCAGGTACTAGCAGAGCTTGCACAGGTAACACACACACTTTTATTCCAACGTTTTTGGCTGTGTTAACTAAGAAAACACACTTTCTAAGAAAAAAAAAACTCTCTCTCAAGATATGTGGTGAAGGGGGCCAGTTTTCTGGTCGAGGGACAGCAGCGTCTCAGATCCAGAGGGGTGTAAGTGAGGATATGACTAGTGATGAGGAACGCATGGTCATCTGTGAAGAAGAAGGGGATGATGATGTCATTGGTGAGAAAAGATTATTACCTTTCCATTATCACTGCTGTCATTTCTATCATTTGGGTCTTATTTTTCCAGGCGTAGTCACGTTCAGTAATTATAGCTGCCACATGTTCACATATCCATTAAAAATAGAAATATACAGTATCCAAAACAAGAACTATAACATTTAATTGAAGCTCAAAAGTATTTTTTTGTCTGATTGACAACACTGTAAACACTGAACAATGCAGGGATTTTAGGAAATTGTGTAGGAATAGCTAACAGATTGAAAAGCCAGTGACTAAACCAGGTTCAAGCTGGGGGTGGTTAAAATTCATCTTTTGGTATCAGGTAGACAAAAAACCACATTTTTAATGCATTTTCAAGCCTCCATGAGTCTTACTAAATCCACCCACCCACTCCAACAGTGTAGGTAGCTTGGGTAAGAAGGGACTCCTCTGCCAACTGAGCCTGCACAGTCACATAGCCGCTAGCTGTGCCTGGAAAAAAAAAGTTTGAGCAAAGTTGTTTTGTGTGTTGCATGCGAGTGTAAGCGGCAGTGCTATAAATAACGCTTGCATTGTCCCGTTCGAATGATTGATTAGTTCAGTTTTGGTTTATATAGTTCCTGACTCCTTCTTCTATTCTTGACTATAAAGACTGTTATAAGGATTGCAGACTGAATTCTTTTGCCAAAAAGTGAAACCCTAGGGATTTTTTGGATAAAGGACGTGGGTGTACTACTACTGCATGTTTACACAAGAACAGAAGGCAGGATTAGGTTATTTTGTAAGCAGCACGTTCAACAATCACTCTAGCTTGATTGCTGTGGGAGGTGAAGCAGCCAGAGGAAGGTAAAGATGAAAAAAATGTTCCATGCTATATAGTAGGCAAAACTGTATGCAAAGCGAGAAGTGTCCGAATCCTTATATGCAAATTACTGTGCGCAAAAAATTCCCTGATGATCTACTACTCCTGCCTGGATTTTGAAGTATACATCCATTGTTCTTTGTAGACCAACCCTTATCCAACTTTGAATTCACGCTGCTGTGAATACTTAAGTAGTATACAATTGTGGATGGAGCCTGTGTCACTAGGATATGCATGCAGGTCAAACAACCCAGACTTTATCAATAACTCACTGCTATTCTGTCTCCCTCTCATGACACAGAGGACCCTTATCCTGGCAGCTCTATAGACCTGAAGTGTAAGGAAAAAGTGACAGACAGTGAAAGTGAAAATGGATCTGGGGACGAAGGTGAATGCAAGGTAGGACTCTGATTGTCACTTGTGCCCCCTTGCCAGTAAAACATATGCAGTGCGTATAGTCTCAAGTGGTAGTTTAGTGTTAATTAGGAGTGGAGCCAGTTAGAGTGCCTCATAATTTTTCACGCTTAATTATTCTTTCCTATTTGCTTTTTTCACCTTCTCAGAGAGTATTTGCCCCTGTGATCTGCTCATCAGCGTCAGGACCCGGTCACGGACGGAGTGTCTCTCTCTCCTCCTACCCGTCCTCCAGACAATCCTCAGACACTTCTATTAAAAGGCGGCGCGGGATAGAGGGAGGAGAGTGTGAGCGTCGGGACGGTGAGGGTGGTGCGTCGCACTGTCTTCCTCTGTCTTCCTCTGGCCAGTCTATTTCTGTCAGCACATCTTCTGCACTGGGAGTAGCTAGAGTAGCATCCACTATCGTCACTAATGTGGTACGTCCTGTTGTCAGTACGCCAGTGCCAATCGCCAGCAAATCAGCCCAAGACAGAAAAGCCACCACTCCTCAGGCGCAGCTTCTTATTGGGGCTGGAGTGGCAGGAAGTGGGGCAACTTTGGCACCATCAGGCGGTGGCAGTGGGTACTATTCGTCATCTTCGCCCAGTTCTGTAAATGCATCCGGTGGTCAAGGTGGACTGAATCTAGTTTTGGGAGGCACATTCCAGGCGCCGTCTGCAGTGCAGCTTATCACGTCCCCTCCTTCTCAAAATCCGGCATCCCCCGCCACCATCACTTCCACCCAGAGTAATGGTCCTGCACCTCTGCCTATGCTGCAGCCTCACATTCTGCCTACAGCCTCTTCGGCACCATCTGCAGGACAAAAATCTGTCACACAAGTACAATACATCCTGCCTACTCTCTCTGCCAACAACCCCAAGAGCCCCTCCCCTCAGCAGCCCAGCCAGGCAAGCAGTATCTTCACTCTGCCTACAGCTCCACCTACACTTGCTTCAGTAGCAAATGGAAAGCAGTCTGGATATACTACTGGCCCTGCAGTGAGCGTGGTCAGTCCAGGAGCTAGAGGTGAGGAGAAATTGGTTAGACCATGGTTACAGCAAAAATAATATTTAATGGTTATATTTCTTGTTGTCAAATGCAAAATTGAAGGTAAGATGGATGAAGATGGATGGAGGGAGGGAGGGAGAGAGAGATGGATGGATGGATGGATGGAAGGATGAATGGATGAGAGAGAGAGAGAGAGAGAGAGAGAGAGAGAGAGAGAGAGAGAGAGAGAGAGAGAGATGGATGGATGGATGGATGGATGGATGGCTAGATAGAGAGAAAGTGAGATGGATAGAGAGAAAGAGAAAGTGAGATGGATAGAGAGAGGGAGATAGAGAGAGAGATGGATAAAGAGAGATAGAGAGAGAGATGGATAAAGAGAGAGAGAGAGATGGATAAAGAGAGAGAGAGAGATGGATAAAGAGAGAGAGAGATGGATAAAGAGAGAGAGAAGCAGATAGAGTGAGAGAGAGATGGATAGAGTGAGAGAGAGAGATGGGTAGAGGGATAGATAATCATTTATTCTACATTTCTTTTCCTGTTATGCCTTTATAGTTTATGCTAGACAGGTAAGGTGCTGAAGTGATAGCACCCCTGCTATTTATATCTGCTGCTGTGTTTTTTATATCCACAGTACAAACACAGTCTCCAGTCTTACAGGGCAAGATGCTTGTTCCCATGGCAACAGTGCGAACCACTCCTGCTCCTGCTCAGCAGTTTCCCCTGATGGCTCCTCCTCTTCCTGTACAGAATGGAGCTCAGTCAGGAAACAAGGTGGTCAATTATTCTCATAAAATTGAAAACTAATAACTCTTACCTGGGCACTAGGCGAACAGGTTTTTCTTTGTGGCTGTGTATTAATTATTACCCCTTGTCTTTTAGATCATCCAGATTGCCCCCATGCCTGTTGTACAATCCCCGCTTCCTGCAGCAGGAAGTCCATTCCCTGTAACCATGGCAGCAGCCACAGTGGTTGCCCCCCCAGGCTCTACCCCCTCCCAAGCTATACTGCTGCCTCCCCAACCAACGAGGTATGTATAATACACACACTCTCCACTTACACAGTGCTGCAGTACTAGAGTTTACTGCAGTCTTTTCCACTCTTAACCGTCTCTCTCTCTCTCTCTCTCTCTTTCAGAATCACTTGTGTCCAGTCCGCTCCAGGAGGCCCCTCCCCTATCCCTCTCGTATCTACAGCAACAGGCTCCACCTCCCAAACGGCGCCTCCAGCACCTGGATCGGCATATGTGCCGTCTCATTTGGCCACCTTTACAGCGATTACTCATTCCGGACAGACTTTAGTGCAGCCGCTTATTGCTGGTTTGTGTGTTTGTATTTTAAAAATTGCAAAAAAATAAGAAATAAAAACAAATGTAAATTAGGTGTGTTTTCAATTTTGCTGTTTCTGTGACTCGTTTCTGATTCTTGTTTGTCTGTTTAATAGGTCAGCCGCCTTTGCTAGCACCACCCCAGTCTCCTAACCCAGCCATCACAGCCATTTACCCTTCTACAGCTGTCACCCTGGCGACAGGGGTGGTGTCTGCAGCAACAGTGCCACCCGGTGTGGTATACACGGTTTCAAGCCCCTCCATCCTTCCAAAACACACGCCCACTACTTCGGTAACACCTACGACCTTGCCGATCCCTGAGAGATCGGGTCACGGTCCTACACATGCAGAGCTGGACAAACAGCCTCTCTCACACACTGACAGACTGACTAAAGTTGGCAGCAGCTCGTCGGCACCACCGCCTGGTACGACATTGACTCTGCAGTCTGCCTGTCCTGCTCAGCCACCACTTACAGGTACAAACTCGCATCTGTTGTTATTGAAGGTCTAAAAAATTTAATATATTCCTTTTTTTTTTCTTTTCATTAACTAAATTCATGCTTATGTATCCTTTTCCAGCGACCATTTCCAAACTACCCCCAGTCCCTGCTAGGCCTCCCCAGAAGGTCAAGGCCACGGTGGCTAGTATCCCTGTTGGCTGTTATGATGGAGGGGGGAGAGGGAAAGAGAGAGAAAAAGACAGGGAGAAGGAAAAAGAGAGGGAACGCGAGAAGGAGAAAGAGAGCAGCAGCTGTTTCTCTTTTGAGATGGATAAATTAGGAGAAACAACTCCTGCCACTTCCACCTTAATAGACGATGGCTGTTCAGAGGCTGAGACTCATAACAGCGGAGAATCAGGTCCCACAAGCACACGCGGCAGCAAAGAGGCCAGTGCTAAAGAGGTGACTGTCATTTGCTCATTTTCTATGTTGTGTTAATAAAGCATTCTAAAACCACAATATTGTTAAAATAAAGACCCAAACAAAGACTAAAACACAGACACATTTTCCAAAAATTATTTATTTTGAGGGAAATGGTTAAGGTACCAGAAGATCATGAGCATCACCAAGTTGCCACTGCTGGGCCCCATATTAAGGCCCTCAGCCTTCAACTGCTAAGCTGAATAAATAAGTCGCTTTGAATAAGGGTGTCTTCCAAATGCCTGAAATGTAATTCTAAACATTTACATTTACATTTTCAGCGTTTGACAGACGCCCTTATCCAGAGCGACTTACATTTTATCTCATTTATACAACTTAGGAGTTAAGGGCCTTGCTTAGAGGTCCAGCAGTGGTGGCTTGGTGGATCTGGGAATCGAACCCACAATCCAACACATTAACCATGAGCCACCACTTCCCCTAAACTTGTGTCAAGGTATTATCTATGTAATAATGAGTAACAATTGGCAAACAATTATTCTTCATCCGAAATCGCATGCTACTTGACTACATACTACTTTTGAATTAGGTGACCTTTCTATATAATATGGGTATGAATACACTTTGGACATCCACCATGTTCACATTGTTACCTGACACATGATGTCACAACAGCACAAAAATTTAATGCTAGAGAATGTTTACACGAATGATGATGAATAAGTGTCATTTAATTACGATGTACAATGTTTCGAAGCTTTTGTATTTAAAGCTACTTGAAGCACTTGGAAGTTGTTCACACCGCTTTCCGCCATTTTCCAACATGACGAGTTGTCTTTTTTTTTTATATATAATACCATAAGGCAGTCTGTAACGTAGTTTGTATAATGAATTTTATGCAATTAAAAGAGGACTAATAACATTTTATGTCAATACCTTTATTTTGTCAGTACCAGATTCTAGGGTGTATAATTGGTCAGTCATATAAACCAGGCCGGTATGTGTGAAACCAAATTTCAGGGTAATAATCCAATGTCATTATAAATATTTTAAGTGCAAAAGACAAAAATTCGCTGTGGATTAGTGAATTGTTACTAAATGCCTCTCAGCCCCTCTGTATTCATTATGAGTGGCAGTTGAAACCTGTGGGTCACCATGTACTGTAAAAACATAATGAATATTCACAGTTTTTGGTGCTTATCCGCCACCCACATTGCAGACAGGTCTACCCCTCAGCCACTTGTGTTGTTGCTGAAAAAGATTTTAAAATGCAATGTGACTCGCATGTTAATTAAGTGGCTTGACATTCTTTGAGTCTAGCTAAAAGTTTATGCAGATTATTTAGTTGAAAATGGTGGAAAATCATGAGGCCTTTAAAAACCTCCTGTCATACGTCCCACGCAAATGTCTAGAATTAAAAAGTGGCCATGGTCGTATCCCTGTCAGCAGGATGCGTTCTTTTCCAGGCAATTAATTTAAGGCAGTTTAAAGGGAGCGGGATGACAACCGGAACAAAAAAATCCTCATTTATGATTTTTCACACTCCTAAATACAAAGCAAGAATTAGCATAAACTCATGCAGCTTACATCAGATTTTCTTGCCATTTTCACACAGGCCGAATGGAAAGACTCTGCTTCCTCTTCTCCATTGCCTCCGTCAGTTTCTGAGCCTGCCCCGCCAGTTTCCCAGTCGGACAAAGATACTCCTCTTCCTAAGAAACTTAAGTCCCGCCCCCCACCGCTAAAACGCCCATTTGATTCGGTTGACAAGTAAGTTTCTATTTTTGACCAAATATAATCCAATTATAAACTGGTTGCAGCAAAACATAAACACAACATTTTAGCATATTGTTTTAACGCTAGCAGCTAATAGATAGGGCCTCGCTCAGGGGCCCATAAAAGGCAGCTGTTCAAGGCTCCTAACCCTCAGCTGCACAGTTGTATAAATGAGATAAATGTAAGTCACTTGACAAAACATCTTGTATGATGGTGCAGAGTTCTGTCAGAGGTCTACTTTGAGGAACGATTTGCTGAACTGCCAGAGTTTCGTCCAGAGGAGGTGCTTCCCTCACCGACCCTGCAGAGCTTAGCCACCTCTCCACGCGCCATTCTGGGCAGCTACCGCAGGAAGAGGAAGAACTCGACCGGTGAGCGAGGCAAGGACAAAAAGTTTAGTATTAAGTATCATACATGCTTAAGTCGAACAACAGTAACAACAGTGCTTGCATTGTGTGCAGATTTAGACTCCTCCACAGATGACCCAATCTCCCCAAAGAGAAAGAGCCGGCGCAGGTCTAGCTGCAGCTCCGAACCCAACACACCGAAAAGCGCTGCCAAGTGTGAGGGGGATATATTTACCTTTGACAGGCCAGGTAAGAAAATTCCACCTTCAACTCGACTTTCACGGCAAGAAAATAAACAGCAGATTTTAATTGTTGGTGTATTTATATCTCCTGTATTTTGATTACAGGTACAGATGGGGAGGACATTCTGGGGGAGTTGGAGTTTGATAAGGTACCCTACTCGTCTCTGAGAAGAACTCTAGATCAGAGGAGGGCGCTTGTCATGCAGCTATTCCAGGAGCATGGCTTCTTTCCTTCAGGTAACATACTGTAACAGCAGAGATCTTCCCAAATATTGCTTAAATACAAGATAAGAAAGTGTTTAATAGTGACTCTACATAAGACAGTGTTAGCTATGGGTAAAAATTTCTGTGATAAGGTTGGTAAGATGTTAGACTTCTCATCGTAAGGTTGTGACTTCAGTTTCCCAGAACCACCATGCTGCCAATTCTGGTACCTTTAACCGCTCAGCTGTAGAATTAAAGTTAAAGTTATTCCCTTTATATAAGGGTGTCTGACTAAAACTGTCAAAAATCTAGTGACTCCAAATAGTACACAGAGCCAGCTCAAGGTGTAAGTGAAGTAAGTGGCTGCTTAGGGCCCCCATAGCCACCAGAGGACCCCCAAAACTACATGAAATGAAATTTCATTTTTATTATAACATGGTCAATGGTAATTATACAAAAAGAAAGGTAAAGAATTAGTATGATGTATAAACATATACAATAATGGGTGTGTTAGATTTATAGTGTGTGAATAGTCAAGGATTAACTAATAATGAGTCAGACTGGTGGCACCGAGTGGCCCCCCAAACGAAATGCTGCATTGGGCCTCCTTATAGCCTGGCCCTGCCAGTCCATAATTATACTGTTGCTGTTGAATTTTATTTTTTTTTTAGTGCATTTGGTAAAAAGTAGTTCATGGTTCAAGTCGGTTTTCATTCATGTGTAATTAGAAATCTAGTGACTGTTTGTGTTCGGAAGTCTTGGGTTAAGGTTAAGATTACGCTGTTATAAATTTATAAGCGTTTAATAAAATTTCAGACCAAAAATATCAGATGATTTATTTTAAGAAACATTAATTATGTTTGGGCAGAAAGCAGCCACTGAATTCTGTCCTTTTACCTGACACGGTTAGCCAGTTACAATGGAGACAGCTTGTCAAGCCTGTCAGGAAGACAGGAGAACCCACAGAAATTTTTCTGTTCTAATCTTTTCCTGTATGTTTCCTCTTTAGCCCAGGCCACTGCTGCATTCCAGGCCCGATATTCCGATATCTTCCCTACTAAAGTGTGTCTACAGTTAAAAATCCGCGAGGTGCGCCAAAAGATCATGCAAACGGCCGCACCCGCCGAAAGTGCAGGGGCTTCCGACACTTCTGCTTTACCCGGCCCATCCGGTCTCGCATTTAACGAGGGAGGAGGCGGATCCGAGTCTGCGGAAAAAGAGGCGGAGCGAGATGAGGATCCAAACAACTCGGAGGAACCCAGGAACGCAGGCGATTCACTGGACTCCGCCAGATGAGTGTAACGGACCGTTAGAGCAACAACTGATGAGCAGATCCCTCCTCCTGCATCTACTAAAGACACTTTTCTCATTGGAGAGTGAGCGCTGAATAGATGCTTAGAGGTGGAGGGCCCAACATGAACTGGGGTTCAACTTAATTCAACAGTATTTCATGTTTTAAAAAGACTTTTATTTACAAAAGACTCTAAAAAAAGGTCAAATTTACAAACACACACACCACTTCTCATTGTCTTAAGATATCCACACTTGAACTTAAAGCATTATTTTAGTGCGAAGGCTTCCTTTGGACCCTTGAGACTTGAAGATTACAGAATTGTTCTGTAAGCATTGAAGGCAACCCTGTTACTTTACAAAGGTAGGACTTTAAAAGAGCATCCGATTCCTTTATAGACTAAACAGACTTTTTTTTTTTTTTTCTTTAAACGTTAAAAACATGAAAGTATCAGGAGGGCACAGATGGTTCGTCATAGGCTTACGGTTTACCACCAGTCATTGTGAGGCCGGCCTCCTCTGGCTAGGTTTTAAAGATGATGAAGACTTAATGGACTCATATATTTTGATATTTGCTTCCCCTTTCCTTTCTTTCTTTCTTTTACTTTTTATCAGCGAGCATCATAAAGGCACTGAATAGCTCCAGGAAGGGACTATCTTGGCTTTCCACAAGCTCCTTCTTCCTATGATTGGCTGTTGTAGATGCCAATCCCAGCCAAAGCTACCGATTGGTTAGCCATGAAGGAAGACGTTCTTAAAAAGGGAAGTCAGTGGGCACATTATGGCCATTGATTGGGCATATTTTTATTATTATTATTATATATAGTAAGAAAAATATTTAATTTTTTTCAGCCATGTTATTCAATGTGAGATGCGGCGGTAGAAAAGGTGGCGAAATATATTGTTAGGAATTTATTATAAGATAACTTTTTTTAAAAAAAAGAAAAAAAAAACCAACCTGACTTTTAATTTAACTCATAAATCTAAAGGTCGACATATTACATTTCTCATTACTGTTCTAAATAATACTGTTCTTGTGGATCTGATACATATAACCGACATACTGCACCGTTTTGTCTCGCTTCCAAGAACGGAAGTTTTAAAGAAAAGGAACAAAAAAAAAAAAAAAAAAGCAAATCCATTCTTACTCTTCACCTTTTTCTTTTTATTGATATTTTTTTTTATTTTGATGCTTACAGATAAGTGATAAATATTTTTCCTTCTTTAATAAACATAAATATTTTATATGCTCCTAATTTATCCCGAATAAAAATCCTATAAGCATCTATAGCTCTACTTCAACCTTTTCCACTAACATTCCTCCCTGTTCCTTCATTCCCGTTTTTCCCTCTTTTTCTGACACTTTAATAATCTTTCTACATCTCAGCCACTTTAGGTTGATCTCAGAGATAGAAAGAGGTGAAAGAAGACCAGATGAAGGCAGGGCGTCCGTGATGATTGTGCTGTGTGAGGTTTGTTTGTGTTGTACATAGTTGTGGTAGAGTCCCTGGGGCTCTGTACCATAGTGAGGAGCATCATTAAACATTAAACAATGCCATTACAGGAACTGAAACTGTAAAACAAATAAATATGAGTATTAACATTTTGCGAATTATGTGAAAAGATTTATACAAATAAGCTCTACATTTGTATTTACTTCTCTAAGTATATGAATAAATAGATGTTCAAATAAACTGCAACACCTCTGTTCTGTGCAATCCATTTACTGTGTCTCTACAGGAACCGTTTTGTAGTGAGCACACCTATAGATCTTGGTAGAACTGGGTGAACATAAGCATCGCAGAGCTGCACTACTCAGAAACCCAAGGTAGATGGGCTTCAGCAGAAGAATACTACATAAGCTTCTAATGCTGCAAAGAGTTACAGGTTCACCAAAACTGGACAGATGAAGGTCAGATGGTTCAACTTACCTGGTGCTCAACAGATCAAAACAAGACGTGTTCAGTGATTAGATTAACGGCGTGTTACTCTTTTCAGTAACGAGTACTTAAACAAATTACTGGTTCAACGCTGTTACGGTTACTAACAATAAAAAATTGCAGCGTTACTATAATCGAGCTCACTAAAGGGATTTTAATCAGAGTAGGCTGCTTCAACCAGAGGCGGGGTAGTGCAGGTGTTCACACACCAGTGGCACCACATGCTACTTAAGTATATACTGCATTTTAGGTACGTACATACTTCTTACCCTTTTAAGGAGTATGTTTTATATAGTATGGGGCTACAGGATTCACAGCGATGACAAGTCCACGAGTCCAAAAGTAGCTTTCCTAACCTGGAGGTATAAACACTACTATTTCCCTTGTTGAGGTAAAAGACTATTTATGACCAGAAAGAAAGAATTTCTTCAGCGTTTTCTAATAATCATTTGTCCTATTATGTGTCCATGTCATTCATTTACCCTGTTTAATTTTGGGGCATCCAAGGATTTTGACACATTGGTAAAATTTTTTATTAAGTAATAACATAATTACTTCCCCTGGTAATTAGTTACTTTTATAATGACGGAACTCAGGTGCTATTTGTCAGAAGTACCTAATAACTATGACTAATTACTTTTTTTGAACAGTGGTGGTTTTGGGGTAAGAAGTGTGGCACAGTTTGGGCACCTTAATATTAATTAGGCAGCGTTTTGCTAAACTATATGTATTAATTTATAGACATTTGCTTATTGCTACTGCATGTATAAGGTTCTAGATGTAGTTCCTAATTATAAAGAATTGCATACAAAATGTAGACTTTGGGAAGTGGTGGCTCATGGATAAGGTGTTGGACTACCAATCCGAAGACTGTGGGTTCACCAAGCCACCACTGCTGGGCCCCTGAGCAAGGCGCTTAACCCCCAGTTGCTCAATTGTATAAATAAGCTAAATGTGAGTCGATAAGGATAAGGGCATCTACATGTATGGCTCAGTCCATTCAGGCGCATCAGAAAAAGCAACCTTTTTTCCTCGCATAGATTTCCTGCATATTAAAATCCTTTTCTTTACATATCTCAGCTTAGAAATTTGGTGTCAGAGTGCGAGGACAGTCATTACAAAGCACCTTTTGGAGCAAAGAACAAAACAGCCTTGTTCGGGGTCCAAGCCAGAGCCTTAACCATTTGACTATCCCCACCCAACAGTAGTGGCTGCTGATGTTGTTTAAGGGGGTCTGGATTTCCAATTCGAGTAAACAAGGTTACATTCTTCCAACCTGGCTTTATAACAGCATGTGCTGAGGGGCATCACCAGGCTGGAACAGAGTTGAGCCTTTTCGTTCCAGTGAAAACATTATGCTACAGCGCACAAAGAAATACATGTAATCGTGTGGCACCAACTTCTTGGCAAAGGTGTAAAGAAGGACTTGGTATAGAGGTAAGTCTGTTATCCACACACTTCACACTTGCAGTCAGGTTCATTTGGTCCAGACAGAAAAGAAAAATGATACATTTGGTCCTGGTCTGCTTATTGTTCACACTGCCAACTTAAAGGTACCAAACCTAAAGGCCTAGTAATACATCCACAACCCGCTTTTGTAACATACTTTTAGAGACGGAACTTACCATCTGAAATAACACTGTAGCAGATTAAGCATGCTCATCAATGGCATGTATAGATGGTTTAACTTTAACCAGCTGATAACTCATAAAAGCTCATAAAATGTTTAAAACCTCACTAGGATTTCCTCCAATGTATACAGAAATGAAGATCTGCGGCAAAGACATGGCATTTCCAACCCTTTTTGCCATTAATGTGCAACACTGGTTCTTTGATGAGACAAACCATGTAGTTATGCTGTATGTGTGTTACATCACATCCTGTTTATGGTCTGATTATATTTATTTGGTCAGTTTTGTGTTCATATTTTGTTTGAAAGCGGACTGTGATTCATGCTTTTAACGGCTTTGCTTCGTTTGTTGGATTCGGGTGGCAGCATTCATGCTTACTCAAATGATCCGCACTATTTATAAAAAAAAAAAAAAGCAATCGCACCAGCCATTTTTAATTAAACCAAACATGGCAAGTGTGAATACACCCTTAGTTACCTTTTTCTCTACAACACCGACCATCTCAATTATAGAACCACAAAAACATGATTACGAGACAAACTGTAATTTTTTTATTTACAACAATCTGTACATTCCAGATTGTACAGTTAAAAAAACGTTGATAATAGAATATTCAGACACTTTATCGACCTGGAGTTGAACTTGTAAAATTAGCGTAAGCAGCATAAACGCTCCTAAACTGTCTTAAGTGTGTATTTCTTCATCACAGTGCTTGCATCGGTGAAGACATTTTTCCTTTTGGTTGTGGTTTTCTGTTTATATCCATGGTTGCACAGTAAAAACTCCTTTTAAGGAACATGCCCGATTCTATACTGTCTTAGGAAAAAAAGCTGCCTGCATTTATCCTGCAGTAATAGTTGTCACTAGCATAACACTGTTATTCACAGTCCCACTTATCTTTAGTTTTGTTATTTGCAAAAATTTTTGCCCTTAATCACAAGATCCATTAGAAAACACTAGTCATTTACACAGTTTGGGCTCCTTCACGTCTGTTAAGATCAATGCTAATTACCAGAGTGTGGCAGTTCCCTCACTGTAACCATGTCAGTCAAATCAATTTTTAATTCTCAGTCTGCATTTACCCTTAGGCACCCCACAGCAGGCTCATCAGTAGCAATTTTGGGCCCTATAGAAAAAAGGGTTTGGGCCCTCTAACACACTCCTTCCACGCTGTTGCTAGTAATAAAACAGATCTCTGGGGGCCCATCAAAAATGCATGGGCCCTTAGAAACATCCTAACTATACCCAGTGCCCCTGCCCCACATCATTCTCTTAGACGCTAATGAACTGCTTTCGCTTATTCACACGAGCTGCAGGTTGTCCAGAGAGATGGTGTCCATAGTAATCCCACCTTCCAGTGCGGTGTGGTAGAGCTCTATAGCCTCTGCCAGATCTCCACTCGTCTCGATGATTGCTATTGCTTCCCCAAATTCGTTACACATAATGGTGGGAGTGCCTTGTGTCTGAAAAAGCAAGAGAGGCCAAGCGGTTATTACTAGACTGGGACTTTAATCTGCATCTTTACTGACTAGAGAGTATTGTGTCACAATGTAAACCCAGATGGTTACTTACCTGCTCCAGGCCAGAAGTCTGGATCTGTATGAGTTGTGGCTGGCCAAGCTGAACACTCTGTTGGCAAAGACTCATGTCTGAGGCATTTACTACAGCAAGTGTTGCAAGGTCGCTTTCCAAAATGGTCTCCGGTTTAGCATCTTTGCCTTGCTCTGTTTCTTGTTGTGCCTTGTTGTGGGTCTTGCGATGGTTCCTCAGATTTGAAATCGTCTTGAAGGTCTTTCCGCATTCTGCACACGTATGCGGCCTCTCTCCAGTGTGTGTTCGTTTGTGCTCGACCAGATGCATACTCTGCACAAAACCCTTGTTGCAGAACTCGCACCGAAACGGCCGCTCACCTGAGTGAGTGCGCAGGTGCTCACGCAGATGGGTGTTCTGCCGGAAGCGCTTGCCACAGACAGCACAAGGATACGGCCTCTCGCCTGTGTGAACGCGCTGGTGCAGTGTGACGCTCGATGCTGAAACAAACACTTTCCCACACACGGGGCATGGGTGTGACCTTCCAGAGACTGAGCTCGAGCCACGTGGGCGCCCCGTTCCCAGTCCATGGCTCAACTGATGGAGGCGCAGGTTAGCAGCAGAGTTTAGGCGCTTTCCACAAATAGTGCAGTCTAAGTTTGGCTTTGGAGCGGTCTGCTCTACAGACTCAGCAGATGCCTTTTGTCCTTTAATTCCAGATTCTTTAGTAGTAATAAACGGTTGTGCCAAGTTAGGGTGTTCCTCAAGACAGTGCAAATCCCTTTGCTTCTTGCGCAAAAACCCTTCTGGGCAATGTGGGCAGGGATATGGCGCTGGTGCTCCTGGATGGTGAAGAAATCTATGCGCTACAAGCTTTGCTGGCCGAATAAATGTGGCTGAGCAGTCAGGGCAAGCTGAGGGTGCAGTGTTACTGTGGAGCAGGCGGTGCTGACGCAGGTTGGAAGACTGTGTAAAAGCCCTGTGGCATACATCACAGCGGTAGGGCCTCACCCCTGTGTGAGTCAGGCCATGCCGAGTGAGGTTGGCCAGTGAAGAGAACGTCTTGCCACACACGCTGCACTGAAACGGACGCTCACCCGTATGCGTGCGCAGGTGGTTTCGAAGATGGATCTGCTTTTTAAAAGGCTTTCCGCATACGTTGCATTTGAAGCGCCGCTCGTTGGAGTGCGCTGTTCGGCGGTGACCTAACAAACGGATTTGGGAAGCAAAGGTTTTCTTGCAGCTAGAGCAAGAAAATTTTAGATCATCTTCCGTAATTGGAGCCTGCCATTTGTCGGAATCCTTTATAAAGTCTACGCCGGAATTGTGGTCTGAATTTGCCTGGTGCTTTTGTGCTTGTTCTTTGGAAGGATCCTTAGAATCCACTCCATTCACTGCTGTTACAACAGCCTGAGAAAGAGAAGCTGTGGCCTCAAGCATGCTCTCACCAACGTTCATTTCGTCACTTATAGGAGCTAGTGCTGCCTGTTTCTGTTTTCTCCAAGCAGCCTCTCGTTCTCTTGCCCTCTGCATGATAGACAGAGGCATTTGCTGAGGCAGTCTAACCTGTAAAGAAGATAGCAAAGGTTAATTTGTGTTTTAATTCACTAATGAACAGAATTGTATGTCATGTTATCTGGGTGTATTAGAGGATTACTGTGGAGGCAGAGCTGACTGGTTCACGGTTAGTATGTGTGCGACGATGGTAAAGAAACTTCGTCATATTGGTGAAGGTTTTGGCACAGAAAGAGCACCTATGGAGAGGCTCAGATGTATGGGACTTCCTAGGAAATAAAAACAAATAAGGCATTCACCACACACCACTAAAGTCAATGATGTTATCCAATAGGAACATAAATTTATGTGGCCAGTGAGCATTCCTGTTTCCATACCTGTGTATAACAAGAGTCATTTCTGTAGTGAAGCTGTGCCCACAGTCCACACAGAGAAAACGGGCTTCCCCAGAGTGGGTGCGCATGTGTGTATGCAGCGATCCCACCTTCTTGAACACCTTGTCACATTCAGGGCATTCATGCGTTCCTTGCTCATGCACGCGGAGATGTGCTGCTAGCCGATTGGCTGTGGTAAAAGTTCTCTGGCACTCCTCGCATCGCAGGTTGGCCGATGCAAAAGATGAATTTACGCCGAGACTCGCCAGCCGGGCTGTGTAAGTACGCCTTGCTCCCTGACTTTTCTCGTGCTCTGCCTTCCTCCCCTCCTCTCTCATGTCTTTTCTTCCTTCATCTTCTTTTGCTCTAGCACCGTCTTCGTAGCCTAACATGATCCCAGCACCCCCACCCTCTTTGTCCTGAGCTAGAAAGTGCTCTCCCTGGTGGTGAAGAAAATCTTCTGGCGTGCTGAAAAGCAAGTTGCATTCTGAGCACTCATACGGATGAATGATCAACACCTCTTCCTCGGTATGATTTCCCAGGTCTGCGTGCTTAACAGTGGGAAGAAGACTGAGTGTGGTAATGCCGTTCTCAAGCCTGACTGGCTCAGAGGGGAGAAGTGGAGGAAGAAGCTTGGTTTTGCGACTGGTCGTGGAGGCAGAGCCATCGGCAATAGCTTGGGCGGAGCAAAACTGGAGGCGGAGCATGGCAGATGATGAGCCAGGCAGAGATTGAGTGCTTTGGAAGAGAGTATTAGTCTTGGAATGAGACTGCTGCTCTCGAAGTGCCTAGTGAAGAAAAAAAAACCAAAATAAGCTTAGCAACAAACTCGCCATACAATAAATATAACTAGATCCAACTAAAACAAATTATCTGGGAAAGTAGTAGCACAATGGTTAAAATATTGGATTGCTAACCAGTAGTTTGTGGGTTCGATACCCAGCACCACCAAGTTACCTCTACTGGGCACCTGAGCAAGGCCCTTAACCCCTAATTGCTTAGTTGCATAAATGAGATAAATGCAAGTCGGTCTGGATAAGGGCACCTGCTAGGGCTGGGTGATATGGCAAAAATGTACGCTCGATAACCTGTTCTTTATAGATTTATAGTGATATGTATGTAAATGTTAATCTAGAAAATGTCGTAGAAAAACGTACAGTTAATATGCCTTAATTCTACACCTATTCGGCACTGTTACTACTAATAAAAAAGGTCTTTGAGGCCCCCAAAGTGTAGGCCCTTAGTATCACCCCACCACCGGTGCCCTGAAAACATGTATTGTATTATCATGTAACATTAGTATACATATCTTTTATTTTTTACTATCCAACATTAATTTCAGCAAACAATCAGGAAGCACCTGAGCTAGCGTTAGGATTTCTCCGGCTTTTTGTTCATCTAGCACCAGATTGTGCACTTTGGCCACAGGAGTGACTGAACCATCTGGCTGTAGAATATAATCCTGTAAAAAGAAAAAAACACACACACACACACACACACACATAGCATTTTGTATACTGATGCTACATCTGCATGATAAACCAAAAAGCAAGTTTAAGACTGTTCTCTAATCCATTAACGAATAAATCTCAAAGCAAATACCAATCCTACGATTAACACAGTTAATACTTTGCACAAATTTGCTGCTCAAGTTCTATCTAAACATCAGGATTGTGTGTATACTCACTGCGTCAGCCATGTCGCTGTGTGTGCTGATCTTGTGCGTCTGCCTGTGTTCCATCCACAGTTCAGCAGTGTTAAAAAGGGCTAGGCACTCCAAGCACTGGTAGTGGATCGGGACTGCTGCCACGGCTGCGTCGGTTTCTTCCACCTCACAAAGCTCTGTTGGTAAAAACATGCATATGTTTAGGCTTAATTAACATTATGCCAAAAAGTATACGTGAAGAATGCACCTAAACAACAATCGCTCATACGCACCATGGTTCACATCCAGGCCTGCGTCTCTCATATGCAGCTCCTGATGCAGCAGCAATTCCTCTGAGTTTCTGAGGAGAGCACCACATTCCAGACACTGGTACTGACTGTCTCCATTGTCTTCTTGGCTGGAAACGGCCACCATGTCTTCTACTTCTGGACCAGTGTGCACCTGTTGGTGTATCAGCACCTCCTCCAAAGTGTTAAAAAGCTGCTGGCACTCACTGCACATGTACTGGTGCTCCACATACTCTTCCTGCTGCTCACTCATGATGGGGGCAGGTTATTACGCCGAGGTCACTTTTTTTTGTATACTTCTGTCTAGGGACAGGTGTGCGTGCTCACGGATTTGTATCCTACCAGTTACAGGTTAGTTTACAGATGGAATGAGGACAATGAGGAGTTTTTTGAGTTGCATCATTGAACATGGCTCCATAGCAACATGACTGTTCAACCTGAAAAACAAATATACCTGATATCTTTATATTATTCATATGAGTTCATTTTAAACTAGTTTTATACTACCATGTCAAATTCATTGTGCTGTTTCATCATGCCGACTAAAAAAGGGGAAGCACCAATATAAAACAGATTATGAGGCTAAATTTGGCCCAAATGTTTATCAACAGTTTATCAAAATCTTTCTTCACATGGGTAATGATTTCCTACCCATGATTACCGACATGCTTGTTGACGAAGCCGGGACAGATTTCGCTTTTGCACCACCTTTAAAAAGACTGATGAAGCACTCATCATATTTATTTCCACATCCTCGGCCCCTATTTCAGTTTATCCCAAAGCTTTTCATAGGGGAGTTCTTTTGCACCACACACTATGTCTTCGTGAAGCTCAGGAGCTTTTTGCATAGACATGGTGAAACGGACAGTCTAGACATCTCTGTGTTTTAGACACACATGCGTGAATGTGCTGCTAAGGTGATCATAACTTATACAGTGTGTGATTGCATACATTAGGATACACTATATTGGTATTTGCTGCATTGGTATTATTATTGGGTTTTGGCTATGACGTAGTCGTGTGGATGCCCTCTGATTGGGGACGTCTGATGTTGGTCATGTCGCATTTGTTTATCTGTGTATAATCCATCTGGATACACCGGCCTTCTGATGTGTCTGTATTTACTGGGTTTAATGATTACAGTTACCCTTAAAATCAGCACTAGAGCGGCGCAAAAGTTGAATTAATTAATCAGGTATGTTGACGCGGTAGTATGCGCATGTCTGGCGCAGACATGACGAACGCGACCATCGCCACAGCGGTTTATTTGGTGAAATACTAGAATTCGGTGTGTTAGGACCCAAACCCGTTTTCTGCCATATTATATGGGTTTTGGCTCATGGCGAGCGTTTGGCGGCGCTCTCTTTTATTCTTTGGACTCTTTTCCGGGCGCCCTGCGGTGTCCGCGGCTTTGCTAAGCCAGAGCGCGGCGGTCTTTAGGCGGCGCTCTACACTTTTCACCGCAGGTCTGTCGCACACAGGCGAGGCCTTCTTTCCCCTTCGCGCTCAAAAAAAAAATCGCTCTTACCTCTCTTGCCTGGACAATCCCTCATGCTGCGGTCTCCAGTATCTGCAGGGTGGTTCGAGTCTTTTCGACGCGTTTTTTTGGCAATATAATGAATTAAAACCGACAACTCGTGACCCGTGTCAAAGATTTAGGTGCTTATTTAAACGCCGAGCCTAAGAGATTGTATCATTTTTCTCTAGCCGTTGTCTTCCCAGTGTGTGCATGCTAAACCACCCTTTAGGTCACGTGTTGTCATTCAATGACGCTGATTGGAGGTGGAAGCTGTCAGTCAAAAAAAAAAAGTTTACGTAAGCGGAACCCACTGCACTGTCTGTTGCTGGGCCGCTGTTATCATCCTGCACCATTACTGCCTATCAGTTTGCTAGGAAATAAACGTTATATATTATATTATATATATATATATATATGTATATATATATATATATGTATATATATATATATATATATATATATATATTTAGATGAAAAAGGATCTTAAATAGACATGATTTCTAAGCAGACCTGACATGTCTCACTAACAACATTTAAAGACATAAATTTAAAATATAGATAAGTTTCTATCATTCTAGTCACCAATAAGAAATTTTTCAGAATGATTTTCAGTGACAAAAATAATTTATATTATATTATATATTGATTATATCTATATATATCAAATAGATATATATATCTATATTTAATGCCTGAAGTATTTTGTGTGTTATGTGTATCATAGTGTTAACGCACCAACAGATCCACTGGGTTGAACTTCATTACCCATAAGGCTATGCGTTAGCACGTTCCTGTACGTCAGGTCGGACCACAAAACCGGACAGGGGAAAGAAAGAGAAGACGGAGCTACAGCCCCGCTGTTCTACCATTCAAGAGGTCTTTATTATTTTATTCTAGTTATTGTGGTTTAGAACGACATAGCAATCAAACGCCTGGCCCTAGTTAGTCGACACACTTTCCCCCTGCCCCTGCACACTCAAAGAAAAGAAAATGAGCGGCAGCGGGCGGCCCAGGACCAGCTCGTTTGCCGAACCGCCGGGGGCTCCGGGAGCAGCTGCAGCCGCCGCCGGAAGCGCCGTCGCGGGTGGAAGTTCTTCAGGAAAGTCCGGGGCTGCTCAGGCCTCTGGCGCTACTTCGACTGGCTTTGGAAACTTGAAGCTCGGCAGTAAGTATCGTTTTACTGAGTCGAAGTAATGAACGCTGCTCCGGTGCATATATACATCTGCGAGCATTCTGTTAAAAATCATCGGAATACGACAGGTTTGCGCGGTCTCGTAAAATCAGCGCTAACCTACTTTATTAGCTAACGATAGCCAGGTTGCTAAGCTTAGCTAGCCTGCTATACGTGAAGGGGGAATATGGGGCCAGGGTTTTTTTTCCACCTGCGCTAAATTATAAAATCTCAGAAAGAAACCATTTCTGCCACGATTACAAATTAGCCGACTAGTTAAAATACCGTTTGACAGAACCGGTTAACGATTCAACTGGAACTCTTCTCAATGGGTCAATAGAACAAAGCTCAGCTAATGAAATCGCTTGTTGGTCCGGTGAACCGAACCAGAGTCATATTCGTTTTTGTCGCGTAAAATAGCCTGTAATTATTGATCGAAGTGATACTATCTCAAAACCACTAACGAGGGCTGTTCTAGTCGAACCCTGGGGTTAAACAGTGACATGCCTGGTAAATCCTTATCAGAAGGACGTTCACGGTGGAAATCGTTATTAGGTCCCCCGTCATACCGTGGTACGACCTCGCACTTATTCCCTATGCATAGAATTTCACATCTTAATTAAAACTGCTGTTTTGAGCTTCTTGATGATCTGTGGCACCAAGATGTTTCATTTTATCAATCAAATCCATACTACTGTACAATTCTTGTTTGGCCAATCAAATTTCTCTGTGAATTGTATTTGCCCCGCCTACATGGGGCGAGGTTTTTCTCCACAGTATACCTTTCTTTAGTTGTGCTTTTTATACACACCGTATAAACCCTTTTTCTGACTATCCTCATCTGGAGAATAACCGCTAAAGGGTTTTTTCATATTGAAGATGGAGTCGGTGGTTATGTGACACTCTTATTTTTAGAGAGGTCCTTTTCAGTCGCTCCCGTAGACCGAGAACGTGGACCTATCGGGGATCCTTGATCCGTAAGATACAGCTGATCAGTAAGTCTTTTATTTGCACACATGGCAATGATCTGGTGGCTCTCAGTCACCAACAGGACCTCCTTTAAGCTCAAGCACGTTCCGCGTAACTCTTTGTCTCGTCAACTAGAATATCATTGAGACGCTTATTCCAGTTGAAATAAGGCTCTTTTCACACTCTTTGTGCTTCTACTGTCAGGGTGGTTCCAGGTTGGTGTGCCGTGGCGTATGTCAAGCGCTATTGGCTGATTTGTGAATCCGTTAAGTCCTTTTACATGCAGTTCTACCGACTTTCTGTTTCAGTTGGAAATGCATCAAAACATCGAATCAGATCATGGCGGTGGTAACATTTTTTCCTACCCCACCAGCACGTCGTAACTGCCTTAACGTAATACACACTTTTTTATGCACTCCTACAAACGCATAAATTGTTATGACCCTTAATGGCCTACTTAAGATGCTGTTGTGTCTCTGCTTCAACCGTTTCATGTTTTATAGACCCCTACAGTGTCATTTGATCCTCCTGTGGCGCATTTAGACGCCTTCTCCGTAGTGGACGAGGCTGAGGAGTGTAGCTTCCGCATTCAATGTGCTCGAATGTTTTAAGTGGATTCCAAAATATACTGGAAGGCGTTCAGCTGGCAAGGTTTCGGTTCCGCTTGTCCTATAGCGCCGAGTGGATGTTGCGCACCTTTAGCCCTAGTCTTGCGGTTACTGTAACCCCCCTTTAGCTCGACAACAATTCATCGTGCAACCACCTAGCGACCGTTGGTCATCCGTGAGAGGGTTGTCTACTTTTTTCCCCTCTATGCAGTTGCAGATGCTCCTCTATTTCCTGCCATGTTTAATATTCAGTCTTTTGTGACGAGCATGAGCATTGCTAAGATACAGCCAATGGCAATTCAGCAGGAAATCAAATCCATCTGTTGTTGAACGCAGCAGATTCCTGAATTTTATTTCTTTCCCTGAGTATTTGTGTCAGAGTGCAATAATGTTGTTTTTGTAAGAAATTCTCTTGTCTTGTCATCCCTTAAAAACAGCATGATTTCAGAGCTGTGTTTCCACTTCTTCCTGGACAGTCGTCACTGTCTAAATCTTTGCAACCAATTCTTTCTCCACAATTTTTCTTTCCTGTGCAGAAACATTCAGTTGCTCTTAATAAACTTTTATTACACATGACTCGAGAAAGGATATTTAGAGATCAGGAGCTCTGGGTCCAGGTGATGGATCATGTTGTGTGTGTGTCTGAGCGCCTCCTGCAACATGCACACCTTGGGCATCCACAAACCACCAGACTGCAAGTAATAAATGTCATGTAGCGCGGCAGTACTGCGATACAGAGACGCTGCTAATCAATAGAGAGTTCAGCTCAACTTAAATAATTAATATTCTAAGGTGGGTGGTTTCTTATCCAGGACGACAGTGTCCTTATCTACAGACTGACCACAACATAACGGACACCACAGCTGGTTTGAGAATCCAGAGCAGCTACTGGAAATTGTTAGGCTAGATGGCACATCATAAACTGGAAATAACGGCACATCATCGTCATTCTTCATTTTTTGGAGGCGTGTGGTAGTCCAAGACCTTACTAAAACACTACTAAACTAAACTACTAAACCACCTCACTTAAAACTACCATCGATGTTGGTGTGGGAGAAAATAATAATAATAATAGAGGTTTTTTTTTATTTTTTTTTATGGATTATATTTGAAATGCGTGTCAAGATGGGAATGGGCATGATTTAATAGACGATCAGTAATTGTGGTGATGTAATTTGCACTTAATATGGCAATTTTATTGCAACAAAAGCCCTAAATACTATGCAAGATGCATTATTTTGTTTTAAAGTTTGATAGTGCGACGCTTCGGACGTTCGAAATTCGAATCCCGGTTGACAGACCTTTACTGAGCTTTCCCATTTCTCTTTTTTACTTCACTTTCTGTATAACCTATATTCCTGTCCTCTTACATAAAAGGCAAAAAACATCTGAAAATAAAGCTTTTCAAAAGAAAAGTTACAATAAATTAATAATCATCATTTTTTTGTATTATAGACAAAAAAACCCCCCTTTGTATACATAAAAGTTGCACAGGTGTAATACTACAAGAACTACCAAACCATTTTATTTCAACTATTATCGGTCTGTTGCATGGCATAAAAGAACAATAAAGAAACAAATGTTTTATAGTTATGATTTATACTATAATTCGTACACAAGATGCCTTTCATGATAGACTATATTTTTAATGACAAATACACGCAATTCATTAGTCCCCTAACAGAACATCCATCAGGAAGATTTTATGGTCATAGTCACACCGTGAACGCTTTCCAGGTGTCCTTACCTTACTTACTGCGTGATAATCAAGCAGGATGTATGGCAGCTTCACGGAGACACAGTTCTCTGGATTTACAGCTATGATGATGAACATATCAATGATGTGATTATAGCCAGAATCCGAATCAGTGTTGGAAACAGAAAATGCAACCGGTTTATGGTTATTGAAAACAAACAGTGCAATTAATACACACGTTCATGGTAAGAGTTAATTAGGTAAAAAAAAATTAAGTGACTGTATAATATATTATTTACTATAATCATTTTCCGTACTTATATTTTATACATAAAGATCTGTAAGTTCCATTAACTTTAACAGTATCTCTTTTATACAATTGAGAAATTGGAAGTTGTTTAGGGGCCCATCAGTGGGAATTTGTTATAAAACTGCTGCAGACTTATTTGCTCTTCGGTGTTATTGGAACAAACATTCTGTAATGTTGACGACCAGCAAGCCCAGTGCTGCTGCGTCAAATTGGAAACCTATCTATTGCATTTACTGCAATAGAATATTGGTGATGCTGGGAATTTAACACACAGTTATTCAAACAGCAGTCCAACACCTAACCCACTGAGCTACCTACCTATAGTTATCCATTTCTTTCCGTCACGCTCTCTGTAGATTTGTTCGCTTTGAATTCTGTGAAATTGCTCTGTTTTTAGTGTGCCGTCCAAGGCGATGCCCGTATTTTGAGCTCCATATTTCCCGTGTCTCTGTTGAAGGTGTAAATAAGTGTGAAAAATCGCTGGAACAATGATTTTTTTTATATATATATTTATGTGAAGATTTTGGAGAGGTTCACAGACGGAACGGATTACAGATATTTACCCCACTGAAGATTCAGTTTCAGTTCCCAGCACTGCCATGTGTCGGCACGTCCCCAAGGACATAATTGGCTGCGCGCTCAAAGGCTCCTCTCTTATGCTGTTGTTATGCGACATGCCTGCTGACTAGGCAACCAGAAGCGCTGCGCTGGTGTGCTTAGTGTACTGCTGTGACTTGTTTAGGTGATCAGCCATACTGCATGACCGGTAAAGGTGTTATGCAGCATCTTAAGCAACGCCACTCCTCTGTAGACCAGGCTTGTGCGATATTGATTTGTCCTTGCTTATGATGCACTGGTTAAAAATAGAGTGGACACTAACGTCGTTGCTTAGAATCAGTTGAAGTCACAGAAATTTCTGTCATCTCGGGAATAAGGACAGTTGTAGATAGTGTGACTATTGCCAGCCGTGCCATCAGGTAATGTGTGAAGAGGAGTCTTGTGTGCAGAAATGTACAAAAAAATCCTGAGAGCAGCAACTGCTTATATCCCGTATAATTGTAAAGATGAAAAATAAAACGCTTTTTGTCATTACACTAAAACTATCTCCACTACATTGTGGCCGTGCTGTGGGGAGTAGCACTTTTCCAGTGACAAGAGGTCAGGTAAGGAGGTCTGACCGGTGCGCTCATGGCTTTTCCACAGAGGTCAAGCTGGTGCCGAAGCTGGGGCTCAGGCAAGGTCGCCACTCGACTCGCTTTTGCACTGGCAGAGAGCAGAACTCGCTCCGTCACAAACTGTGATCAGAATCACTTGCCATCTCCTCCTTTTTTCTGAATCCCTGTACTATTCAACTTCTAAAAACTTGTTGACCGCTTGTTATTGTATCGGTTAAACTATGCATTGGTTAATCTTATGATTTAATCTTATTTTCTTTGTGCTGCTTTCCATTTTTGAGATGAATTTTCCTAGGAGAGCGTTGGTCTTGTTTGTCGAACACTGATGAACTGAAATTTCATTCTTGTTCATTTATCTGCCACCATTATTTCATTGGCTTTAAAAAAAAACAAAAAAAAAAAAACTGCAGTCATGGGTTACCACACGAGACCAGCAGGGTTTTTTGGGACGGTCAGTAGCCAGGATCTGGGCACTTGGGCTTTGTCGCCGTCATCTAGTACCAGAGGTGTTCAGTCTTAAGGTTAGCGTTCCTTAGCTTTAACTTTGGCACACTGTGTCTGCAAAACCTTAAATTTGTGCTCTGGGGCATGGTCATGCTGGAACAGGTTTGGGCCTTTTGCTTCACGTGAAGTGATATTGCAATTCTGCAGTAAACAAAAACATTATATACAAGTGTGTGCTGTGGAAACAAATTAGGGAAGAACCACAGACGGGTGTCATGGTCAGGTGTCCACATACGTTTTTAGTCCTGTAGTATAAATTTGCACTGTATGACTTGCCAGTATAGTTTAGTGTTAAATAGTGGGCAGGTCTCGCAAAATAGGTAGCCAGGCGTCTGGTCAGGCTACCAAAATGTCTTCCTGCCCTGCATGTCAGGTTATCTCATAAAAAGAAAAAAATATTTCAATGCTTTTTTGTTTTAATTCTCTCACAGATATAGATGGATAATCTATGCCAATATGTGGGGGAAATTGCTTTTAAATGTACGCTCGCTTTTTTAACTTTGACTTTTAGTCCGTGATTGTTCAAACTGTGTAAAGGAAGCGGCGGTGCTGATTTTATAAGCTGTTTGTCAGTGAAGCTCCGGATCACTTCGGATTGGAGCTGCACACCAATTCTTCTGACGTTCTACTGTCAGTCCTTACTATCCTCACCTTACAAGTAAAAGCTCTCGCAGCAAGTTTAAATGAGACGCATGTTATGTGCAGTGAAGAGAATTGCAAACGTCTGGAATAAGATGTTCAGTTAGAACCTTGGATTGGATTGGATACTTAATTTCATTATTTAAGTACCAGAAATAATATTGTTAGATTGCACAGGCGTAGCTTTAAACCTGGCGCTTAATAGCTCCTTTACAATTCTGTTTGAGGTAAATGTTTGTAGACAGGACATTATTACACAATCACCCACATGAGGATGGGTTCCATTAAGTCTGGTTCTTTTTCTCAGGTTGTTTTTGTTTGCCACTGTTGCCTCAGGCTTGCTCACTGCAGTATATACATTTTACTTTGAACCCTGTGTTTTGAGTGTGAACGTTTGTGTTGATGTAGACAGTGAAGTCTGTTAATCTAATGGGGATTTACGTAGGGTTTAGCCTCTCACTTGACCGCCTAAAAAATAGCGTCTAACTTAAATACCCAGCCTTAAAGAGATTCCCATAGTCTGTGAAGGAATGAGTAAAATCAGACTAAAATCGATTTGCATCCATTACCGATGCTGGATGTTGAAAGCCTTCATTCCAGGAAGCATCTGACTGCGTGAGAAGCAAATGAGTTCTAAATATGAGTTTCTCTGCAGTCTGTGTTGTCACGTCAAAGTAGTGCAGGTCCAGAGTCTGAGCCCTCTTCTTACTGAGGGAGACTGAGTCAGAAACCAGCCTCCTATGTTATCTCCGCTGCTTTGTGTGTGACTCCTAGTCCTAGTTTCTCTCCACCTATGTTCAAATATACTGAAGGGTGTGTTCCCGTGCTTAGTCTTGCACCTTGCTTCACGAGACTGGGAACTAATACTTAATAAAACTATGGGTGTGCATGGAGATCTGAATCACCAGCTAACTGGTTAACATGCCAGTATTTAGAAGCGGAAACCACTATTTTGGAGGAAAAACGCTACGGAAAAATAGCCTATGCTAGTTGCGGTATTGGGATGCAGAGCCAAGTTGTCATGATGTGCATGTAAAAATGTCCCAAAAGGGCGGATTATTAAGCGGTCAAAAATAAAGCTTGTCACAATAAAAGAGAGAGAAATAGAGAGACAAAACATTTTCCATTACATGTAGTACAGCCGTGTTAAGTCTTCAACTACAAAGGACACAAAGCAGGTACTTCAGGTTTAGATCGACTAGCATCTAGTCCACTTCTCTTTATATGTGCCATTGTACATAAACATTCCACATACTGGTTAAGTGTCAAGTAGGGCTGCACGATGGGGGGGGGGGGGGCGCCATTGTGATATTTTGTTTTTCTTCTGTAAATATTGCAATATAAAAAACTCACCAGATGGTTTACATGGTTCTGTTTGGAAAGACTTTCTTATTTTCGAATTATTGTGGTGATTTTTAAAAAGGGAGTGAATCTGCATAAAATTTTATACACAAATGATAAACATGGATAAGTAAAATTAAACAAGAATGTAAATGAAATAAACAGTAATTCAGGTTTTTCTGGAGTTTCAGATACAGGAATTGAATAATTAAATGTAAAATCACACTGTATCGCGTTCACCGTATAAATGAAGTACAATTAATCTCTGTTAAAGCTACAAAAGTGTTTCTTGTGTCTGAATGTTTTCACATTTGTTTGAAATGTTTACACAGTAAACAGTGTTAAAACAATGCAATCAATGATAAACTTTTATATATATATATAAAATATCCTTTTCATTAAAGTAAGTTATGTACCGCACACACTCATATTATTGTGTGGGCTTGTTTGTTTGTAAAATAAGTGAAATGCTGTCCTAGTGGTTAATGTGATGGCTGTATTTTTTTTTTTAATTTATTTTTTTTTTAGTTTTTCGTCTCAGCGGTGTGATAAATTGTATTTTATTAGATTTAGATTTCTAAGGCCCTTATTGAGGGTGACTTGCGTGTATCTCTATATAACTTTTTTTGTTCAGTTGAGGCCCAACAGTGGCAGCATGTTGGTGCTGGGAATTGTATCTTCAATCATCACATTGTATCTTCAGTCCAACACTGAGCTACTAATTTATTCAAACTCTTGTATTTTATGCCGTTTTTCTGTCCTTTTATATTTTCTCTGGTGATATTTTACATTCCCTGTGTTTGGCAGATACCCTTACCCAAAGCTGCATGTATCTAATATTTCTTCTCCAACTAATAAATTGGTGGTTAAGGGCCTCGCTCAGGGGCTCAGCAGTGGGACCACAGAGCTACTACTTCTCCTTTTATAAACAAGATATCTTCCACTATTGATTTAATAATTATTACAAGATGCGCAGACAAATTGTCACACCGGATTTTAACCATAAATCACATTTTGCAGAACACTCTCGTCATTCATCCAATCGGACCAGCATTGTGTGGCCGATTTGACCGCGGCTTTAATGGCACAGCGAGGAAGCAGTGAACACAGAGCTTACTAGCTTAGACATCTAAAAGAAAGGTTGACTGCCTGTAGTTTCACAGCTGTATCCATAATTATTTTTGCTTAGAAAAGAAGTGGTGTTAATTTTGTGCTGTTTTAGCTGAAAGCGTGACCGGTTAAAAAGTCCTGCACACAGTGTGGATACTGCCGCACTGTCACTGATCGATTATAGTTAGTAGGAAGATGACTTTTATTTATGAGCCTGTATGATTTAACGATGAAAGCTGTGCAGTTTGTACAGTTTGTCCCTTAAAAGTACCAAAACAAGTTAGGCTGTGTAAAAAATACATTTTTTTTTGAGTGTTTCATTATTTTCATTTCTAGTATTGATATTTAAGCTAAGTGGGGGGGAAAAAAAGCGCCTCTGGCTTTGTATTGAATGTCTTTTTAGATATTTTTGTTGGGCGTTTTAATATAGTTATATAGTATTGTCACACGTTTCGTGAGGCCTGAAACAAGGCATCGAGATGACTCTAGTTGTGCACCACACAGAGATTGAGTTGTTGGAGTATCATTGTGTAAACTTTAACATAACTTCCATTGATGGCTTTAGCAGCACGGCGTCTGTGCTTACGTAGCTAATGTTGCGGAAGTGTGAAACTGAGGAAAAATTGGGAATAATGTGTGTTATTATTAACTACTACGCTACTATTTTTGTTAGCAAATGATGTGGAGCATTTTCCGAAAAATATTTCAGCAAAAAGGCAAATAAAATCCAGAACTACAAGTTTAATTAACTTTGTTTTATTAGATGCTAAAAAGCTACATAAGCTTTAACCATTTTTTCTGAATAATTAAACACAAACCAAAGCAATTTTGTGTCATTAAATAAACTGCAAATTATCTCTCATGAAACGGTCCTTAAGGTCAGGTCACACGCTTATGCACAAATTTTCTTTAAAATAAAAGTGCATGTTGCACTTTTGCATATACATTGCAATAATTTAAAAAAAAACCCCGAATACCACAAAATACAACAATTAAAAAGGTTAATTAAGAGGTGCCACACTGCAGGAGGAGGTCAATTGACACACTAAAGGTTTTAATTAAATATTAAGGTAAATATAAATCAGTTTAAAACGTAACTTAAATATGTATTAATACTAGCGGTTAGAATGTTGGTGCAATATTGCGGACAAAAAAATCGCAATAGTTAAATATCGATTTTTTTTTTGTTGTTGTTCTGTATGTGCGTAGGGGACAGTGGGAAGGTGACCACAGTGGTAGCCACACCCGGACAAGGTCCAGATCGCCCACAGGAAGTGTCCTACACAGACATTAAAGTGATCGGTAATGGTTCGTTTGGAGTGGTGTATCAGGCCCGGCTCAGCGACAGCCAGGAGATGGTGGCAATCAAGAAGGTGCTGCAGGACAAGCGGTTTAAGGTAAGATTAACAGCCTGGAAGCAACTCTCACACATTTACAGTGGGCTTTTATTAGGCTGTTAAAGAAAAACAGTTATAGCAGAAAATCTTTTATTTGCCTTCAGTACGGCTGTGAAGCTTTTCAAGCTTAGACACTAAATCAAACATAAAACAGAAACTGATCCAAGTCCTGTATTAAAATCACCATACTAAATGAAGTGTGTATAAAAATTGCAAAGAGATAAGAGTTTTCCCTAACTAAAAGGTTTTAATTTTATGATTTCTTTTACTAGAAGTTATTTTACAACTTTGGAGCTAACCTTCCATTGCATTTAAATATTTTATCCTAGGGTTACTACTTAGTCCGCAAAAAATTACAAAATTGCACTTAACTACTAACACTTGACACTCGGGGCATAATATGATAATAAATCAACATTAATAACATACAATGAGGGAAAATCTCTATTGGCAGTTGATGAGGCTCTAGTTTCGTCTCACTCTATGTAGTTTTTAAACACTGCATTAGTCAAGCATGAGCTTCATCCATTTCCTTTTTTCCCGCTCTACAGAACCGAGAACTACAGATCATGCGCAAGCTGGACCACTGCAATGTCGTTAGGCTTCGCTACTTCTTCTATTCCAGTGGAGAGAAGGTATCTAAGCCTTTGGATTGTTCTGTGCTTTTCCAAAGTCTCATAACGCAAAAGATTCCATGTCCTGTTAAAACACAGTTAAATGGCTGGATGGATCCTCACATTATCTCTTCACATGCTGCGGTGTTAATTTCGACTTGTGCTGATCTTTTTGTCTTCTTTCTCCCTGTCATCTATTTATCTGTCGCAGAAAGATGAAGTGTATTTGAATCTGGTGCTGGATTACGTACCAGAGACTGTGTACAGAGTTGCACGCCACTTCAACAAGGCCAAGACCACCATACCAATTATCTACGTTAAGGTGAGTTCCAGCATGTCTTTTGGACCCTGTGTAGATACGTCCCTATGTCAGCTATTTCTTCCAAGGGTCAATAAAAACATATTTATGATGATAACTGACTTCTGTAGAGTGAATGAGCCCAGTTTGCATGAGGATAAAGACAAAACGTCATCAGGCAAAAGCTTTGCCTGACCTCGCTGGTAGGTTTAATAGCTACTTTCAGCTGAACTGCAATGCGAAAGACTGAAATAATCTGTTTGGGTTTTATTCCCACCATAGTTGCTAAGCCGCCAAAATCTTAAATTGTAATATCAAGAATTCACTTATAAATTATCAATAAGACTGCATATAAATTTGCGTAAATAGGCAGGAAATGTTCAAGTAGCATTACTGTACATTCGGACTGGACAAGATTCACAGAGGGACATTAAAGACATTTCTGGTTCACAGACTGACTTTGAGATTTTAATTTGTCATGTCTGTCCCCCCTACACACACACACACGACCTCTGTCAAGCAAATTAGCTACTGTTTTCAGCAAACTTGGTGGTCCTGTGAGAAATCTAATCCTGTCTGAATGTCTGCTGAACTTTTTTCCCCCTTTTTCTTGTGTTTTGGTCAATGTGAACTACTGTACAATGCCAGTATTCAGTATTCTGCCTCTAATAATGGATGTAGATGTGTTTGATTCCCTGCAAAGAAACTATTCCAGTAGGTTTATTATATTAGGTTTATAGAACCCAGTTCTATAAAATCATGTTAAATTTTTTTTACACCTTTTATTAAAAAAACCCATTAAGTAAATATCCTTAAGCATCCTGATGATCTGCAACTCCCACATGTAAAACAATGCAAGAACCCTGGTAATAATCACAAAGATGCTGTTTAATAAGAATTGTAACTTGGTTGTTGAATCCTGTCTGAATGTAGCTTAACTTTTTTTTTTTTTTTTTTCTCTCTCTCCCTTATTTCAGGTGTATATGTATCAGTTATTCCGCAGTTTGGCCTATATCCATTCCCAAGGTGTCTGCCACAGAGACATCAAGCCACAAAACCTGCTAGTGGACCCTGACACTGCTGTGCTGAAGCTGTGTGATTTTGGGAGGTGTGTTCACGTTTGTACTTTTTATTTATTTATTCTTTTAGCTAACCATAAACACAGTAACCGCCAGTACGTTTGAAAGTTTGCCTGTACGGCCCCTACGGCAACAATTACACAAAATTATTTAAATAATTGAATATTTTTGTCTTCAAATAGTCGTTTGATCTCATGACCTTAAGGGCTTTACTAGTTAATTGGTAAAATAATAGCAGCCCATTTTTAAAAAAGCTGATGTGATTTTCTTGTCTGTTGCAATACGCATATTTCACTAATTTAATTTTGTGCCCAAGATAAAAAAAAATTGCAGAATAATCGACTATTAAAGGGATTATTGCAGTCCTAATTTGCCCCATTACTGGTCAATTATTTTGTCTTGACATGTTAAACCAATACTCTCTCCTTCCCGTGATCTCCAGCGCGAAGCAGTTAGTTCGTGGCGAGCCCAACGTTTCGTACATCTGCTCACGGTATTACCGTGCCCCTGAGCTCATCTTTGGAGCCACAGATTACACCTCTAACATTGATATTTGGTCAGCTGGCTGTGTATTGGCCGAGTTGCTGCGGGGCCAGCCCATTTTCCCTGGTGACAGCGGAGTTGACCAGCTAGTTGAAATCATTAAGGTAAGAATGGAGACATGAACACAATGCACAAAGGTTTCTTGGATTTATGGTCTGTGTTTTTTTTTTTTTTTTTTTTTACGGGTCAGTGTGAACTCATTTCCTGATTCTACACAATCCTATTTTCTATTCGCAGGTTTTGGGCACGCCGACAAGAGAACAGATCCGGGAAATGAATCCCAACTACACAGAGTTCAAATTCCCTCAGATCAAAGCGCATCCCTGGACTAAGGTACCAGCACGGCACTGCAGTGTGTTTCAATGCCATTATTTTTTGTCTTTCATTAATTTGATAAACTGATTTCTGTTTAAACTCGAAACAAATACGCACATCGCGTCGCTTGCTCTAGATTATTTGCTGTGGTTTAATTTAAAAGCACACAATTAGGCCGAGCACACGGACAGTAACAATATTAATCTCCTATATACATATATATCTCTTATATAATTTACGTGCACCTCATTGAGAGCTTGGTTGTAATCATTACTGCTCGCTTTTTTACAGCAGTGGCTTAGTCCTATCACATCATTTTACCTTAAATACCAGAAAATGTCTTGACGTTTGACTATTTTGTACCTTAAATAAGCCAAGTGTTTTAATGCGGGCTGTTCAAATCTTCCGCAGCTAGCTGCTTGTGCCTTGGCCATCTGATAATAGGAAAGCACTTAATAGAAATAAACTGTCTGAATGATGTGATAGCTTATTATTTGATTGGGGTAGCTAATGAATAAGCTTCTGTTTTGTTTTAATGCAGATGGAGCTGTGGTTGTTTTTAGCACAGTCTATAGGACAGCAGATTTGCTTTTGACTCTGTTGGGTCTTTCATCTAAAACGGAAATAAACTGAAACGTCTTTGATCTATTTTTAGATATTAATCCTTGCTTTTTATTTATTATTTTCTGGTGGCAATAGACACCAGAAAAGGGTGTCGTCAGCGTCCCCCTCCACAATATGTTTATTCAGTCCTTTTAGGATTTTACATCTTTTATTGTATTTGTTTAAGGTTCGAATTATTTAAAGCAGATTAGAAACAATTATGAATATTGGGTTTTTTTTTTTTAGGTGTATTTTAGGTTTTTTGGAATAAAATTGCAAGATTAAGTGCAAATTGCATTACCACAATGCAGGCTATGTAAAACAGTTTACCTTCACTTATTAAAAGATTATTGGGAAAATAATTTGGTTTATTTATTTTTTTGTAAATGAGAGACATGAGGTGTCTTCAAAAATAAAAAACCAAGGAAGTGGGTTTGGTCATGTACTCGTTTTGAGCAGGGCTGTACAACGATTGGGCAACTTTGCAAAAAAAAAAAATGTCATTGTAATTGAATAAAATTGCAAAGAGATTAGATAAATTTGCATTTTTTTTTTTTTACATTTTCTCACCTTACAACCAAAAACGGAAATGTATTTTTAAGATTTTATGTAGTAGACCAACACAAAGTAGCACATAAAAGTTAAACGAAAATAGATTAAGATTTTTATTTCTTTAAAATTTTGAAAACCGTGTAAGTGTAGTGTGAATTTGTATTCAGCTCCCCTGTGTCAATACTTTGTAGAGCCACTTTTCACTGCAATTACAGCTGCAAGTTTTCTGGAGTATGTCTCTACCACCTTTGCACATCTAAAGACTGACATTTTTGCCCATCTTCTTTGAAAAATAGCTCAAACTTGGCCAGATTAGATGGGGAGCGTCTTTGAACAGCAATTTTTTTTTTTTGTCTTGCCACAGATACTCAATAGGATTTAGGTCTGGACTTTAACTGGGCCTTTCTAACACATGAATATTCTTTGGTCCAAACCATTCCATTGTAGCTCGGGCTGTATGGTGTTGGTCTATTACATAAAATCTCAATAAAATACATTTAGGTTTGTGGTTGTAAGGTGACAAAATGTATAAAGGTTTAAAGGCTATGAATACTTTTTTTAAGGCACTGTATCCCAAGAGCAGTTGGCCAAAACAAGGGGGGAAACCCTGACGGAAACCATTTTATGGATCATTACACTCAACAACCGGAGGAAAACAGCGTGCATGTATTGTGTTAGAATTTGGAACAGAAGAGGCTAAAAGCAGGCTTATGCTATTCCATCTGTGCTTTATTTTTAATTTTTAGCTTGTCTAGTAAAACGTGCTAAAAAGTTAAATTAATTAATCAATTATGGATCATCGATTAATGAATAATATTGCGTGTCTCTGGTTATATCTGTCTGCAATATTATGTGAATTTTCATCCTCCTTTCCTACTATACATGTTGTGCAACCTACTACATCATTTTCATTTCAACATTTTTATATTTATAGCACATGACTTGGAGGTCAAGTTTCACAATGTATTTATTTGACCACCAACATCAGCTTTCATTTAGTCACTATAGCGATGCTGAGGACTGTAATAAAAGGCCACAAGTTTTAACACTGCACTAAAGAATAATATGATTCTCTGTCGCTAAATAAATGCCTTTCTTTAACAGTGCTTTACAGAAAACACATGTACATGCACTAGCTGGCTGCAGTCAACAGCACCATTGTACTACTGCCAATCTATTAGGATGTATTGTGTGGGAAAGGAAACAAAAAGCTGGCCTCTGGCATTTCCAAACGCTGGATTTCAAAGTGGTTTATTCAGTCATATTGAAACTATGAATATGTAATGTCTGGAATGTACCAAGTTGTTACATAAAGGAAATTTGTCTAATTGGTAAATTTATGTAAGTGAATAAATAAATTGAGAATAAATCTATTTCATTCAATGAGCCAACAACCACCTGCACATACAGTGATGCTCTTTACAAATCAAGCAGTCCAACAGTTTCCTGCTTTGTGTTCAGGTGTTTAAACCCAGGACGCCTCCGGAGGCCATCTCTCTGTGCTCCCGTCTGCTGGAATACACACCCGTGACGCGTCTCTCCCCACTCGAGGCCTGCGCTCACGCGTTCTTCGATGAATTGCGTCAGCCCAACGCTCGTCTACCCAGCGGCCGAGAGCTACCTGCGCTCTTCAACTTCAGCCCTGTGGGTCAGTAAAGCACACGCTGTCATTTGTAACAATTTAATAGCATAAAATTACTTACCGTAAATACAATTCAGGATTTTATTAAAAGGGTTACAAAGTTTTTGTTTGGTACTGTTCTCTAAGGTCCCCTTCAAGATTTTTACATCGAAAAAATATAGATTATTGGTTAAAAACTATTTTCTGTCTTATTTTCTGCACACGAAGCCATAGTGATCATATAACATACGACAACCACATTACAGGCGGGATCCACTATAGTTGTCAGTCGTCAGATGCACAGCATCCTATTTTAATTTCAGTCTTTAAAAAGTCCACTGTCAAATTAAAAATAAATGGTCGAAAAATGCACCAAAACAAATGCCCAAGCTTGTAATGACGCAGTCTGGAACTTTACAGTTTCCTAATGTTGGGATAGGACAGAAGGGTTATTTAAAGACTCTGTTTGTTCCCAGTTTGGAACTGTCATCTTGTCATTTACCTATCACATGCATTTGCAAATTGGTTAGCGGGTCTAAACCGACAGTAGCGTCATAGCAGGTGTCGATGTTCTTCTGCTGAGGTGGCATTTATCCACTCTTATGTCAGAGTAGAACATTCCAGAACCTGTCAAAATTTGGCCAACTGCTTTCAACATAAGCTGTGACGTCAAAGTTGAGTTTTAAAACTTGCAGGATGTTTTTAGAGGCTTCTTGTATGTCAAAAGATAAGAAAAACCCTTTAAGAAAACCTAAGATGGTGGTAGTTTAAACACTATAGTGCTGTAAAATTTCCTAGTTCTGATTGGTCTGAAGGTGTCTCGAGTAATTATATTGTTTCTTCCCACAGAGCTGTCGATTCAGCCCCAGTTGAACTCCACTCTCATTCCTCCTCATGCTCGCGCTCAGACGACGCCCATTTCTCACGGTACACAGCTCTTACCATACCTCTGAGATATGCGTGTGTGTGCTCCTGTGTAACGAATGCTCTGTGTGCTTGCAGAAGGCAGCGTGTCGGACAGCTCAGCCCAGTCCAGCTCTGCACCAGGAGCTCTGAGCAACAGCACCTGAGCATTACCTCTTTGTTCCTGCAGCGTTCTCCCTCACCTCCTCCACCTCCCTCCTGTCACCTGTCCATCGTTCCAGACTTTTCGAAGCTCCAGAACCCGTAATACATTTAGCTTGACATTTCCCTGACCCCACCGTTACACATCGTGCATCCTGAAGGAGAATGTTTTTTGGTTTTTTTTTTTCCTGTTTTTTTTGTTTTGTTCCTTTTGGGTAGACTTTATACTTGAGGTTTGCGACTGTATGGTTTAACGGTAAAGAATGGCTTATTTTGAGGCATTTCTGACCTCTAGTGGCAGGAGGAGAGAAGCAGCTTGATTCCCTCCTGCTCCTGACTCTGTGGAGGTCCAAATTTTTTATTAAGTTTTAATCAGTAATACACCTCATAGTCACAACATGCAGGTGTTTTCTTTTATTTTAGTTTGCTCTTAAAGTGTAATAAATTTTAGCTGTTTTTTTTTTTTTTTTTTTTTTTTAAACGAGACCATGTTCTTGATTGAGTGTGGAAGTGTTTTTATGAAGCAGTGAGTATAAATACAGGTCTTGTCTTGATTGGTTGAAGTTAAAAGGCTCCACCGAGAGCTTATCTTGAGTACCAAATTCTGTCAGAGTTAAACATGCTGGTGTAGGGTCAGACTTTTGTCTTTCTCATCCCTGTGAATGTTAGTGATGGGGATGGAGAGGGCTGATTCTAGAGCAGTACTGTTATTCATGGCCCTGTATTATTATTTTTCCTTTTAAGGTTGAGCGTGCCATCCTCAAACCTATAGAAACTTTAACTCGCACACGTTCATTTAGTTCCTGGCCGGGGCGATTTATCCTCTCCTCTTGCAACTCAGACAATTCTATAGGAGATCATACAGTAATTTGTGTGTGTGTGTATGTGCGCTTGTGTTTCAGTAGAGTTAGAAAATTTAAATATTTAAATGGCTGCTGATCTGTGACGAATCTATATCATTGTAAGTATCATAGAGCCCCCAGACTCATGCGCGCACACACACACACACACACACACACTGATTTCCCTTCAAATCCACCTGGAGCTCTCTATCCGCCCCCTCATCCCCTCTTCTCCCTTTGCTCACTGCTGGTATGTAAATATCATGTACCTTTCATTTTTTGTTTTTTTTTTTGGTTATTGTTATTCTGTTCATTTGATTATTTCTAGTGGAGTAGTGCTGGTTCGAGTAGACACCAGCTCTCTCTGTCTTTCCGTCTTTCCTTCTTGCAGTGCTCTCATTTGTACATAGAGTTTCAACCTGCCCCTCCTTACCCCTCCCCACCCTCACCAAGGGAGGAGGGGGAAATGGAACAAAACCGAGTCTTGGTCTCTTTCTCTTTTTCTTCCTCCCTCTGTCTCCCCCTGCTCTCTCCCTCTCTCGCACAGTCCTTGTTCATGTGCTACCTTCCTCATAAATGTTATTTCGAATATTTTATTTATTGTATTGCAGACAGTGTTTTTTTTTAATGATCTGATGGGGTAGAGACTTGTGTGTGACCTGTCATTAGAACAACATTCATATCCTAAACTTGATATTATCTTGGAATGTGTACGAGAATATGAGCGTTTTGTCCGGAACATTCTGTGAGTCTCATCATGACTAAATGTTCCTAAAGGTGCAGGCGCACGGATGTACAATGAATGATTGAGAAATGTGGACTGCTTAGCTCATCCAGGACATCCGGTTAAGTGGGTTAAGTGAGGAAGAGGGAGAGAGAATCTGTTTGTTCGTTGGTATAAATAAGCTCATTAATAAAGTGATGAAAATGTCTCTGCCAGTAATTATTCTCATGCAGTGTAATTATTTACACACGCATACACAGTCCACTGAAACACCTGTGCATTCATCAGTCAGTATTTTATGTGCCAACATGGCACTGCAAAAAAAAAACGTGCATTTACATGTCAAACACTTTACCTTTGTTTAAACAGTATTTTAAGTTTTTACAGAATGGTGTCAAAGTTTCTTGATAGAAGCAGAGGATTACCACGTTGGTTTAACTGTGGTGAGCAGAAAAGCCTCTCAAGATGGACCAGTTACAACAGAAGATCCCATTATGTATATAACAGCATTTAACCCAAAAGAGGAAATGGTGAGCACAGACTTAACCGTCTGATGGCAACATCTGAGCTACGCTCAATGACACAATCACAACACATCCATTTAGAAACTGCACTGTGTGTGAGATATCTAGCATCCTTTTACACAAAATACCTATAACCAAACTATGAGCCTATCATCGCTAATTTCTGCATCATCTTGAATTGTTAATACAGCTTTAGTGTTATATGCATGTTATAACTGAACATTTAAATTAATGATTCTAAACAGGACCAAGATGTCATTTTTTTTATATTACCGTTTCATCTACCAGGACTTGGTATAAAAACCAAAACCACTAACAACTGATTCCACTACACTTTGTGTATTATTAAATATGTATTTCCATTTAACAGGGTTTGTATTAAATTCAACAACTAAAAAAATCGAATCTATTGGACTGAATGAATAAATGATATATGAATGATAGAAAAGTCCCCCAAGGCCAACCTAGAACATTAACAGTAGTTCCCTTAATTTACATATACCTAAATACAAGATAGGCAAACGTATTTTTAACTAAATTTTTTTAGCAAAACATCCTTACAACATGATGCTGTCACCACGATGCTTCACAGCCGGCTTACGGTTTAGATTAATCTTAATTATATTAAATGAATACACCCTAGGAGAATTTTCTTATTGGTGGATGAACTTACCTATGGTATGAAGGATGCACTCAGAATTAACTCTTGATTAAAACAACTGGCCAAAAAGGAACTTCTTCGTCGAATGTCATTACATCAATTTCTGGTGTCCTTCAGGCTGTGTAAAGAGACATTTATAAATATTCAACTTCATTGTCCAAGGTACGTGTACAGAGCCAATGAAATGCAGTGTTTTTCACATATCCCATCTTAGTAAGTAAGCTATGATACAGCGCCCCTGGAGCAGGAAGGGTTGAGGGTCTTGCTCAAGGACCCAACGGTGGTTGGCTTGCCGGCGGTGGGTCTTAAACCCAGGTGTTTCTGGTCTTCAGATCAGCAACTCAGCACCTTAACCATTTGAGCCACAACTGCCTTATCTGGGTGTGTGTAAAAAATTTGGTTCACTGTTATAAAACTAGCCTCTTATCTATATGACTTTGATGCCATAATTTACTTGACATAACAAAGGTATGGTAACATGAAATATAAAACTATATAAGAATTGTGTGTTTTTGGCCTATATATCCCTATAGGGGAAGTGGTGGCTCATGGTTAAGGTGTTGGATTACCAACCCGAAGGTTGTGGGTTCGATTCCCAGCTCCACCAATCCACCACTGTTGAGCCCCTGAGCAAGGCCCTTAACCCCCAATTGCTCAGTTGTATAACAAGGGATATTGTAAGTCACTCTGGATAAGGGCGTCTGCCAAATGCTGCAAATGTAAATATTTGCCTTTAATTGTATTCCACAAAGAGCACTGCTTTCTGTGGTACTGAAGGGGTGAAAGAATGCAACACACACACACTGGTAGAATTCATTCAGTATGACTTAAATAATCTGGAATTTTTCTGTCATATGCATTAGGGCCTGTATTCGCAAAACATAGCTCATAACTCACCAGTTTAACAGATCTTACCTGTGTCAGTCCTAAATTTAGGACATTTTAGTTTCAAGACTATTTCATAAAGTGTTTTAGCACTAAAATTAGCTTCTAAATCTGTAAAATCTTAAAAGTAGCGAAGAGGACTCCAAAGTCACTAAAACCAAGTCATAAACTATCCTAAAATGGTGGTTACTGATAATCCACCTCTGGAACATTTTAGAAACATTTGACTGTAATGAGCTTTTAAAAAGATATTGCCTTAGTCGTAAGGGTTTTATGCAGTTACTTTACCAACAAATAGAAACAACCCAATAACGACAAAAGAGATTAAGATTTTGACAACTCTACGATACCTGGCAACAGGTAAAATGCGGCTCTGCAGCGTAGACGAATTAGGTGTGTCAGCTATCTGTCTGCAGAATTTTGCATCCAAAAATAAATGCCTCCTGTCGACCTCACATCATACGACAATGTAAATACTTTCACTTCTGACAATTAGCTTAACAAATAACCGTGTAATTAGTAACACTTAGTCTGCGCTTTAAAATTTTGATCTGAATATGGCAACATAATATTGTATGAATAAAACACAGACTCAGAGACTCCTCCTCTATCAGCCAATCACAGTGTTCATAGTTATGACATCATCCATCCTTAAGATGTCACTACTGTGAATAGGTTTTAAGAACAAGTTCAGCTTAAAAAAAAAAGTTTTAGAACAACTTTTAGTAGTAAGATAAATGTTGTTTTGTGAATACAAGCCTTTCTGTTTACAACAGTCCCTGGACATGACATCTTAGGGTGAAATTACTATTACAGCTACGATCACAGTGACACAGTTATAGAATAATAATAATAAAAAAAACTCTTCTATTTAATCGAATAAATTAGATTAAGACGCCTGAGTAAATATGACTAACTGTTAAAATGATCAATTCAGAAATGGGTAATGATATTTTTTTTACTAGAAAAAACTAAAATGTGACCTGTTGGTTAGCTAATGTCATTAGCCTAATCCTGACTAGCTGGGTTTAATGCTAGCTAGCAAAATGTTAGCAACTAAAAGAAACCTGTTAGATTTTTTTATTTGAGGTTTAAATGAAAATGCAAGGTGTTGAAAAAATGTTGGTATTAAATATAAATCTCCCTTAATTTCACTTAAGTAAAATAACAAAGGGACAATGTCAAAATGTTCTATAATTTTTAACTGCATATTTAAGTTGTGTGTATAAGTAAAAAAAATAAGTAAAATTATTTTTAAGCTAAAATGTTATGTTTTAAAATCATTCTTTGGTTTAAGAATTTGTTTAAAACAATATTAATTGAATAATATTTAATTAATTTACATTGTCTATTAGGGTTGATATGCCATTTAGTGAGTCCGCGCTCTTTGTGACAATAACGGATAAGTTTCTGTAAGTGCGATTTCATTGGTCGAACAGAAATTCTCTCTTGACCAATCCCGTAACCTGTTGTTGAAACGTTCTTAATATCATTTCAGCTCCAAACCAGTAAGGCTGTATTCGGTGAGTTATTCCTTTTTATACTATTAAAATAGCACTTTTTGCGAAGAATCTACTTATATATTGGTTCTAGTATTTAAACAGTACTTGGGAATGTTTGGAGTTTCTACTGGGGGAGACATCCTCTTTTTGTGCTCGCCGAAGCGCCATTATTACCACCGAAGAAGCGCGCCGTCCTTCTTCGGCGCTTCTTCAACCTTGATTCTGTAGTTGTCAAGTGTTTTACAGCGACTTCCCACACTCTGTACCTCAGCCCAACGCAGTCATTAGCACCGCTGACCAAATTAAATATAAACCTTCGGTTCGTTTATGTTCCGACCAGCTCCACAAAATGCTAGCTAGCGGTTTAGCTAGGTTGCTAATTTTTGCACCAAACGAGCAGGCTTATTTTAGCTAGCACACAGCGGCTAAGGCGTTGGTTATACTGACTAGCTTTCTAGATGCAGTTTCTGCTAACTAGTTTAACTCTCACCGAGACTGAGGAAGTGTTTACTAAAAAACTAACGTTCTAGTGGACATAAAGTCTCATTTATTGTTTTAACTAACGCCATTTTGGAGTTAATTATTAGTCATTTTATTCTTGTGAACCTTTTTTTTTTTTTAAAGACTCCTTTCCTAAAATTATCTTCATGCTATTTTACGTCATAATGACCGCGTTTTTAAAGTAAAACTGCTCATGTCCACATTACTAAATAATCATTAAAGCGTCTGGTATTGAAGAAAAGCACAAGTTGGTCATTTCTAGTGATTTGTATTTATTTTCTGTTTCCAGAAAAAAAAAGTTTGGAAAGTCATGTTTTTGTTTTTTTAATTAACCCTTTAAAAAAATATGTATTTCCTCATATATCTATACAACATATATATATTTTTTAATGAAAAATATGTCAAATAGCTGTAGCAGTTTATTTAAGAAACTTCCTGTGTCTGTGCGAACCAGTAGAGGGCGCTGTTAATGGAGTTATTGTGTACAGTGTCGACTTCTGATTGTGACGTATGACAGAAACAAACCTTTAGAAATGAGCATTTATGTATCAGTTATAACCTGAGTTTTCTAGATGTAATAAAAGATTTGTCTTAACACATCTCTTTATTTCTAACGTATCGAGAGACACCACTCTTCCCTAAATTCTTTATGTAATAGCAGGATTTCCACAGCTCTTTAATGGATTCAGTCATGCTGGATTTGGACATCACTGTTTTTTTGGGTTGTGGGAATGTTTAATAGTGTGTTTGTGTCTGTACGACTGATTCTATCCTTTTTTTTAATGATCTGCTATTAATCTTTGGCATGCATGGACAGGACACAGGACAAAATCACAAAGACATTTTGAAAGTGGGGGAAAAAAAAAAACCGTCTGGCTTGGAAATAATTTAGGAATATTGCATAAATGACCCCGGGTAAAGCTTTATAATAAGTATTGTAGACAGTTTTAATTAAAAAAAATATAACTAGGAAGGGTGGGTATCTCTAGGTACGTTACAATCTAATTCTAGCAGTCCCGATCCGATTTCAGAATCGATTCAGAATCTACACTTTTGTTTATTCTTCTGCTGTGTAGATACATGCTTACATCTTTACATTTTAACCAGAATTGGAGTTTTCTATTTTTTATTTGAAAAGATGATTTGGGTTCATACATTTTCTTCTTGTGTTCAGGATGAAGAAGCTCTGGATGAAACATGGAAACGTCAGATTATGATAGCAATTATGAAGAACACTGAAATAACGCTGTAAGGGTTTAAGCGTCTGTAACAGTGTGCGAAACCCTGTGTTATCTACGACAGAGAACGGGCATAAATCCTAGGCAATAAACCCGCCACTGGCCGAGTAATTCACTTTGCCTTTTTTTAAGAACCCGGTGGAAGAGTTGCAAAGTGTTGCTCAATTAGATGTTGATTTGATGTCCATTTTTGATCAAACTAAGCAAATTGTCTGACACCAGCATACGTCTGTGTGTCAGTCTGTGGTGTAAGTTATATTTATATATTTCTACATCGATGCTATAGCAGCCCTTATGGTTTTAGTACAGTTAAACCAGTGGTAGTTAATAAACCATAAAACATGGTTAAATAATCGTGTATCTACATCAAGTCTTTGTATTCGTCTGTTTGTGCAGTGCATTAAGGGTAATTCCTGCTGCCACCGTACGACACTGAGCTGAAATGACACAAGTTACGTATTTCTGGCACGGTATTAACCCCCTTTGATTGGTTAGAAGAAACAAGTCCTGCCTTCCCACTTACGCTCGCAAACTGCAGTAAGTTAAAGCGCGAGTCAGAGAAAGACGGATCAGTGCATATCGGGTTATTTCAGGAAACGTTATGCTCTGCGTACGCAACACATCGTTTACACGGACCTTTAAGTTCCTGAGACCATTTTCCTGAACGATACTTGCAGCGTAGCGGGAAGCAGAGTGTATTATCAGAGTTGAGCATTAATTGTACCACTCCAGTTCTGCTCCCGATTTTCATCTCATTTTCATTTCGCTCATTCTGCTCTCTCTCCCCACTTACTCCTCGCTCAGTGTTTACTTCATAGAAAATTTCCACTGTAAATATTCATATTGTAGATGGACATAAAAAAACCCCGTATTTGATATTTGATTGTGTCCCATATCTGATCCGTTTTACTGTGATTTGTTCACGTTTTATACGCTTGCGCTGTTAACATAAGTTAAGCCTGTGATGGAGAGACAGAAAACTATTGCTACAACTTTTTAATAAACCTGCTAAGAACTCTGGGCTCCAGTCCGCTCACATTCACTGGCAGGTAGCATTATCCTGCTAACACGGGAATTGTGTCACCATGAAGCGGGTTACCAAGTCTGCAGTAATTTTTAGGTAGCTGGTAAGTGTCAAATTAACATCCAGATGAATTGAAGAGCCCAAAAATTCCCCGTAGAACATTGCTCAGAGCATCATCCTGTTTCTCCTGGCTTTCCTCATTCCCATAGTGCATCCTGCTGCCATCTTCTCAGGAGGTCAACACCAACACGCACAGGAACACAGGCCATCCAAATGCTGTTAAATAAATTTTGATTCATTAGACCATCATCTTTTTTGGCCTCAGAATTATTGTAGGCGCCTCTCACACAGCAGTCTTGGATGCATTGTGTCTTCTGACTCTTTTATATAATTAACAGTACAAACCTTTTCAGCAATATGCGCTCAAGTAGCTTCTCCATGTACATCAGCCAACCTTGGCTGCTCAAGATCCTGTCACGATTCACTGGTTGAACTTCCCTGGAGAACGTTTGTTCAGCACTGAGCACAGTGTACCGGGAACCCCTCACAAGACAGCAACAGTTTGACTAAAGTGGGGATGGTTTGATACCATAATATTGGCTTCGGTACAACACCAGAATGTAATACCTCGGTATTAATACTAAATCGATGCTATCAAACCAGTCTGAGAAGATAAGTGAAATAAAAACTAGATGTTGGTGGGTGTCTAAAGAAATAATAAAAAATTATATGTGCATTGTGCATGACATTAAATGTCATGTATCAGGAAAGTAAATCCTTATCAGAAATAGTTTTTGTTAACGTTAGGTATGTGTTCAATGCGTAATGTTAATATACTAAACATGCATAAAGACATTTTTCATTTATACATTTATTTAGTTTCCTGTAGGTGTCTAGATCTGCTGGTGGTCTCAGTTTGCTTGTCTGCTGGAGTGAGCTTCCGCTGTGCGCTATACAAAGAGCAGATCATTGTAAACGTGCAACCACGTAGACAAAAAAGGCATGTTTTCCAGGAAATAAGATAAATAACATAAGGCTATTTAGTTTGTTTAAAAAAAAGAGCATTATATTAGGACGACTCACTAACATTAAAATGTTTCAACCTAGATTAATAAGTGTTTTAACACTGTGCAGGTCAGCCAATTAGCCAGTTATGTTTAACAAGTGTTGCTTTATTGTTAAGTGATATTTTATCTGTCATTTCACATTGTTAAAAGCATTAATAAACCTCTTGCTCTGTCGGTCAGCTTCAGTTTGGGATGCACTGCCACCTACAGGTAAATTCCAGAACAGCAGCGTATGAAATACCGAAATTCATTAAAATTGTTTTTTGTTTTTTTTTGGATTATACCGGTATTTTAGTACTGGTGTTTCGCGCATCCTTAGGCCAGTCAGTCGGATGTTCTCACGCCCATTTTTCTTTAATCTTGTATATGTGTGCAGTTATAACACAGTTCTTACATTTTGTAACGACAATTTAGGAGTCATCATAATGGCATAAAAAGGTTTGTGATACATGTATGTGATGCATACGTTTTTATCTGAATGTGCTGATATTTGTGAAAGATGCAGTATTTTATAAGATTAAGGCAAATTCATCATCTGCAGGACACCCTATTGGTCTAATTTTGATTTTTATCTTCTTTGTGTAATCCTTTATTAAATACTTTACTTCTGTCTGAATTCTATTTCAGCCGAAACTCCAAATAAGCTCCAAATTAATCACAACTAGATCACTTAAGACACTTGAACTAGATGATTGAATCTTAGCCACCTGTTAGTAAGGCATGAGAACTAGATCATTAGGATGTGGAGATGAGATCATTGCCACAGCCACAAGTTAGTAAGGCATGAAAATGAGATAATTAAGTGGCGCCAGATCTTAAAAGGGCGCAATTTTTTTTCCGGGGGGTTGGGGTAATTGGTTTCTGATAACCATCAGAGCTGTCACTTGTCTAAATTAGTTAAAATGTGGACACTGTATTGACTAGTAATAATGAGTATATTTAACGTGTTTATTGATATGTTACAGTAGAAGAAAAGAGATGTAATGAAAGAGTTAAGAACATTTCTGTTTTTAGTCATTTGGAAGTTATTTTTTTAATACATCAACTTATTGTTAATGTTATTTGTAAAGTTACCAACTTATTCTAGCAAAAACATTGAATACTCTGTGCCTCTCTATGGAAAAGGTCAATTCAAATGTATAAGCATACTACTAAAACGCTAAAAATACCACTATTGTATGATATTGTTTTCAAACGTTACTAACTCATCACCCTACTGCCCTGGGGTAACTCATCACCATGACTTAATGATCTAACACATCACTCTGATTTTATAATGTGGTTCTTGATAAATGTTTTTAATATTCTTGAGTATTAGCTTTATTTTACCTAAAAATCTGAATATTTTTCCCCCCAGCCATGGAGAGCTCGTCAGTGTACATGTGTTTCCCGTGCTACCGGGAGTTTCCCACATTAGAGGAAGTGCTGACACACCAGCTGACCTGCACTGCTGAGAACACACAACCTCTGCCTGCTGGCACTGCGATAGAGGCTGCTGCCATCTCTGCTGGTTTACCACAGGTGCCATGTCTCACACACACACACACACACACACACAACTAAAAGTACTTGTTAAGAGACATCATTTTCCTGCTAACACTAGTGTGATACTGTGCAGCAAAATAATAAAGTTCCACACTGTATTATTAAATCCCTAGACACTTTTTAACCTAAACTCTGACCCCTATTTTACTGCCACAGCTCAGTACCGGGTCCCGAAGCAAGCAAGGCTTGAGATTAAAGTTTAAGAGCTGAATTGTTATGTAATTAGCTAATAGTGTCACAGCTGTCATAGAGGCTCCTTTTTTATCTCTTCTATTGATCAGTGTTGTGATATTAATTTAGATCAATTGTGGGTTGTTTTTTCTTTTTTTTTTTCTTTTTAGAAAATCAATTCATCATTATGTAAAACATTACTTAATTAGAAGAATGTCTTCGACCAGTATGTACCCAGTAAATTGAAGGATCCTCTTTCTCGTATCGTCGCTAATTTCGACTCTATTGCTACAATCCTATATAGCTTTAGGCGCTCTTATTACCCAAGCTAATTACATACCATGCTAGTGAGTGCCTCTATTTAGTTGAATCAGATTTCTTTTTTCTCCTTCCCCAAATGGTGCTTGAATACACAGCTGTAATTATCTGAAATGGGCTCTATGGTGGAAGTGTTGCTTTTGAGCCAAAAAGATATTTGAAATGTAAATTGAAGTTTAATTCAGGGTTCCGTATACTTCTTAATTTTCCTTTTAATTATAGTGAGAAAATTGCACACCAGAGAATTTTCCTTCAGCTCCTAATATTGGCATACACGGCGTAAAATTGTGATTTATTCTTTTCCAAATGAGTGACTCGCCGAGCGCGTCGCCGGCCCTGGAGATGACCTTAGATAACCGTGTATCTTGGGACATTAATACTAATTAGTCATGGTGGGACTTTTTTTTCTTTCATTAAAATGGTTTAGAAGGATGGCTGGATGTGACTGATAGAGACTCGTAAAACCTTCATCAGCCACGTCTGAATATGTCTGTGCATATTTTATAATATTTGCTTATTGTCCGCTTATGGAGTTTGACCGATATAGATTTTTGATACAGGTACCGATTATTTCTAATAATTGTGACGGATAATTGATATGCAGGGCCGATATTTATTTATCGTTTAGCTTCTGTTTCTGACACAATGTTAACATTATTATCAGTACTGAATTGAACAAGTTTTTAAAAAAATTTATAATACTGTCAACGCAGTGATTTCACATCCCTCACATTAAACAAAACACCTCTTATTTCTACATTAATATTAATAAAAGCGATCTAAATCTGAAAGATATAAAATTAAAGCGTAAACAAACAGGTAACTGATAAAAAAAAAAACCCATAATATTAATTCCAACACTTAAATATTACTAAATATCCCCCAAAGCATTCCAAACCATCTTCATTAAACGAAAGGCTTTGTTTCTTTAGTGTGGACTAGCTGTTCATATTGTACTGTATTGCATTATTGCTGATATGTTAAATAATAGTAAATCCGTTCAGTTACTTTACCTGTAAGGGCTTGTCGATTTCCTCACGATCTGATTCTGTAATAACAACCCTGCATGCAATTTTTAAAATTACACTGCCCGTCCAAAAAAAAAGTCACACACTTTAATATTCTGTTGGACCGCCTTTGGCTTTTGATACAGCACGCATTCGCTGTGGCATGAATTCAATACACTTCTGCAATGTCACACCATTTCTACCTATCCAGAGTTGCATAATTTTTGGCCAAGATCTTGTATCGATGATGGGATAGTCTTCAGCGCATTCCAAAGATTCTCAATTGGGCTTAAGGTCTGGAGTCTATCGTAGCTAATCCATGTGTGAAAATGATGTCTTGTGCTTCCTGAACCACTTTTTCACAATTTAAGCCCGATGGATCCTGGCATTGTCATCTTGGAATATGCCTGAAGAAAAATAAATAAATGCAATAAAATCAGGTAGTCAGCTGACCACGTTCTTTTGGCACATAACATTGCCCACGCAGGCTTGTACGGGAGGCACTAGGCATGAAAGGGGCATCACTTTATCCACCTCTCTTCTTACCCTGATGCGCCCTGATACATGAATCTAGGTAGGTTGTTTTTTTTGGATGGGCAGTGTATCTATCGTACAGTTTATCGGTGAGCCTGATATCGCAAAACGCTAAATATCTCTTCGGTAGAAATGCACACTGCATCTGCTGGACTTCAAGGAATCAAGGAATCTTTAAAGTGTAAGATTATAAAGCCTAAAAAAACTTTTTAAACAACAAACATGATTTCTCTAAAGGTATTTTAAGACAGAATCTTATGCTAGGTAGTGGAGTTTTAATAAAAAAAAAACAGCTTTTTAAACACTTAGTCAAACAAGTGAGAATGTCAATTAAAAATGATAAACTGTAAACCGTAACCGTAATAAATAATAATAAAAAAAACGAAGCCATTCGAACATTCGAGAGCCAAAATAAAACATCATTTACGTTTTTAGATGAAGTAGCCCAGTATATATTCATTAAAGCTTAGAGGCTTAAAACACATAATGGAATTTCATTTTCAGTATAGTTAATGTTCCAGTGCTCTAGAAGTCAGTGAGAGAGACACAGAGGCTGCATTCATACAGTCAGGAAGTGCATACTAACTCAAGTGTAGTACATACTTCAATACTACATAGATTTGCAGATTTAGAAAAGAACAGCTATTTAAAATAAGCTTATGGCTTCTCATGCACTCTTGTGCTGGCTAAAAAAAAGAAAAATTGAAAAATTAATGACGTAACCTTCCAGTAAATCAGTAGAAATCCAATAAAAATTCCCTAAAAAACTAATACTTGGGGGGGTGGGGGGGGGGGGGGGAAAGCTAGGGGGGGGGGGGGAAAGCTGAATCTGTTGTTTCTCTTCTGGTAGATGCTTACTCTTTTTCATAACTTTCATCATTTTTTTGGGCCTTCCTTTAAGCCTGAAGTTAATTACTGTCGCTCTAATTTATTTTAGGTGAAAAATAATTTATGAAGGCTTTAGAAATAAGACCCCTGATACTTGCCCGCTATGTTTTTAAATAATGTCTGTAGAATTCTTTCTGTTTAGTTCTAATTGACCTGCTCAGACAGAGAGTTTGCATCTTTTGTGTTCAGTTCTACTCCTTGCCATCAGTAGCAATAGTCTATAAATGCACCGACTAAATTTAAATGCTGGCACAGCACACAGCTGGCAGACGGATTTCGCCTTGTCAGATAAAGAGGATGTCGCCGACTGTTCCATCGGATTACTGTAACACAACCCCCTCCGCTGGGTCCTTCCTAAAGACTTGACAGTTAATAATGGTATTGAATGTGACACGAGAAAAAGCTGCAAGTGTGTTTACGCTCAGGAAGAACTTGCGGTAGAAAGTGGCAAGAGGGGAAAACTCTACCGAGGTTTGCTTGCGAATGTAAGTGCAGTGAGCATAGAAAGAGTTTTGCTGGCAGAATGTGCTGAAAGTGAAACAATACACACTCGAGATGTTTGACGGACAAAAAAAAAAGACGAGCCCTTATGTAGGCAGGTCTAAACAGGACATAATGTCATTGTCTGATGTGAAACCTTTTTTTTCTGTAAAATATTAATAAATTCTTAACTGATTAAGAAACTGTCTCATGAATGTTGTCTCATCCCTCCAGTTGGAAGCTCAGCAAGTTTATGTTCCTGAGCTTCAGGGTGAGAGGAAACTTGTACCCTCCTCAGATGTGCCACGTGTCCTCTACCAGTGTGCTGATTGCGAGCTCCTCTTTGACGCACTTTTGCTGTGGCAGCAACACCGAAAGCTTGGCTGCGGCTTGGAGACTGGACCTGGACCCGGGGACCTGGCTGTAACTTCAGAAACTGTAAGCCAGTTGATCACAGATCAGGGCGAGCTAGCTTTTAATGACCAAACTGAGTCAGAAGAAGGGGTCGATAACAAAACAAGTCAGGAGACTCCAGAAAACACAAATTTGACAGAGATCACTACTGATCACACTTTACCGAGCAGCAGTGATCCCCCTAAGGAGCCTGAACCTCAGCTGACCGAATCCACTGAGCCGGAACCAAGCCCACAAGTGAGGCGAAGAGGCCAGAAGAAGGCCAAGCCTCCCTCCAGCCTGCTGTGTGTGGAGTGTGGCCACTGCTTTAGCTTGGCTTCAGAGTTGGTGACTCATCGGAAGACGGCGCACAACCTAAAGGAGACAATTCACCGGTGCAACGTGTGCGGCGAGGGCTTCCTCAACACAACACTCTTCCTCTACCACCGCAAACAGCACCGCATTCAAACTCAGGAAGAGGATCAGAAAGAAGTGGAGGTGCCTCAGCTCTCCACCGCCCTGCTAGACGCTTCAGGAGAGGGTCTGCTGTTGCTCGCCACAGCTGGAGAAGGCCAGAGTCTATTGCAGATCACAAGCCTGGAGCAGACTGAATCCGACGCTGTTCCTATTCCTCAGATTGAGGTGGAGCTCGATCCTGAGGTTAGAGGTGACGTCTTGCATTCAATCGAAGACAAACCTGAAGATGAACTGGAACAAATAGAGGAAACAGAGGTCCAAGGGATTGTCACCATAGAAGAGGAGGAAGCTCAAGCCGAAGCTGAGTCTATGGACGAGGAAGTAGTTGAAGAGAAGCAAGTGGAGACGGAAATCTGCGGTGTGGATATGGAACTGACGGGTGAGGCAGCATCCTCAGTGCCCACTACAAGTCAGACTTTTCTGTGTAGTCAGTGCGGCTGCTCTTTTAACACCGAGCATGAATTAGCAAAGCACCGAAGCAATGAGCATGGCCTAGAGGAGGCGCTCCACAGGTGCACCGAATGTAGCCTGGAGTTCATGAGCACCACTCAGTTTCTATACCATCGAAGAGAGCATGGCAAGAACCAACCCTCTTCTTCTGCTAGACAGAATGTCACACTCGCCTCTCTGACCAAACACCCGGCTGTGTCTCCTGCCCTTTTGCTTCGACGACCAGGTCAGTGGCTGGTTTTTTTAACATTTATTTTTTTTACATCTTCGCAAAAATACGGCTTACCAGTATTTAAATTATCTATACAATTAGAGTTTAGTCAGTCTTTGCTGAATTTTTTATCTTGTGTTCTTCGGCATGACTAATTTTTAATTGTCCATGTTGTTTTATGGGCTGTTTTGCAGTAGTCATTTCGGCTTGTAGTTTATTTTACATGTAGACGTGCGTCAAGCACAACGCAGTCGTGATGTGCATACAGTGCAACACTTTAATTTTTTTAGACCCGCCACCCCACAGAGTGAAAACACACTTCAACTTTTAAGTATGCCGATAACGAACGGCAAGTTATGTGACAAGAAACAACCAATAAGCGTCCTCGGCTTTTCAGGTTCACTGAAACTTCAGCAGAAAAATGGAGAAGCAGCTCAGCACTGCGTTATTTTCTTTATAAATAACTTTTGTAGTGGAGTAGAAATCTATTGCTTAAATTTTCTTGTTTTATTGGAGAGCACAGATTATAGTTGCTTAGCAACAACAGATGCCTCCGGAGAACTTCTACTTAATATACCCTTTGGCATGGCTCTAACAGATTTGGAAAAAAAAAGGTTTTGGAAGCATTTTGCAATAATCTGGAAGTGGTAGCGCGGTGGTTAAGGTGTTAGACTGCTAGTTAAAATATCGTGGTTCGATATCACAGCACTATCAAGTTACCACCGTTGGGCCCCTGTGCAAGGCCCTTAACCCGCAAGTGCTCAGTTTTATAAAAGAGAGAAATGTAAGTCGCTCTGGATAAGAGCATCTGCCCAAAGCTTTACATGTAAATTATATATATATATACGTTTTAATAATACACTTCATTTATTAAAATCAGCATATCATGATCCCTGATGAAGACTGAAGTGATGATAACACATCAGTATGGCATATTAGTCAGGAGAGGACAGCTAACACTGTGAGGGGAAAAAATATGTGTCATTCCTAGTGAGTGCAAAGACATGGGTAAAAATTAAGATAGCAAGAATATTTTAATTATAGCACCAAGAGATTTGGTCTGTTAGAGTTTAGGGCTGTCAATATTTTCATATCTGCTATGAATATATTGACAGCTCTAAACTATAACAGACCAAATGTGCGTTATTGAATGTTTATATATTTTCTAATATGATGAGATTTCCTCCAGGGGGCCACGGTGGATTAGTAGTTAGCATGTTTGCTGCGCACTTGTTCGATTCCTTGTGTGTGTGTGGAGTTTGCATGTGGTTTTCTTTAGTTTCCTCCTCTAGTCCAAAGTGTTGTAGGCTGCTTGGCATCTTCAGATTGTCTAGTGGATGTGTGTGTAGTAGGAGGATGTTGGAAATGAAGCTGCAGGCAGGAGGCAAAGAGGAAGGCCAAAGAGGAGGTATATGAATGTAATAAATGAGGACATGACGTTAGTAGATGTGAGTGAAGAGTATGCAGGAAATAGGGCTCGGTGGGGGCAGATGACTCAGTGTGGCGACCCCTGAAGGGAAAAGCTGAAAGAAGAAAAAGAAAAGATTATATAAAGCTTCTTGAATAAGAATTTTCTTTTAAGTAGTGGAAGAGACTTTAAAAGACTAACATTTTGTCTTCCTGTTTATCATATTGGGGGTTTATCGTATACGAGGGAGCTGCAGTCTGCACACACATACACACACACAGTCATGGGGAGCACAGCCTTGTGCTGCCATCTGCTTTTTTTTAAATACCCCCTTGTAGTCTTAAAAATGTTTACTATTGTTCTTGTATTTTCCAACTCCCCTCTGTTCCCTCAGAAAGCTCAGGTGAAGCAACACTGCCTGACACCAAGCTCGAGGCCACAGCCAGGCTGAGCCGCGATTGGTCCCGTGCGTCACTCTCTCATGAGTGCCCTCACTGTGGGCAGGTCTTTACGCAACGCAGCCTCCTGCGTGAGCATGTCTTCCAGCACACGGGTGAGAAGTTGTTCAACTGCAATGTGTGCAACAAAAGTTTCCCGACCCCTGCTGGCCTGGTGCGCCACAGCCTGTGCCACGGCCCACCACGCTCCTTCACCTGTCCTGACTGCTCCAAGACCTTTTCCCAGCCTGCCTCACTCAAACGGCACATGCTCAGCCACGGGGAGGGCACAGAGAGAAGAGGCTCAGGCCGGAGCAGAGGACGACCTCCTGGAGACACCAGTCTGCTTACCTGTCCTGAATGTCCAGCCAGCTTCAAGCTGGACTCACAACTGCAGATGCACAGGTGAGTGTTAGTGAATGAATTAGCAGTTTTTAATGATGCTTTAAATGAATTTTAAAATGGATGCTTTGTAGGCATTTATTATGCATTCTCACTGAAGTAAATACATTTCCTGTGTGCCTGATGAAAAATGTTTCTATTAAAAATTCTGTTTTAGGACTTATTCAAGTGCTGTCCTTGACTGAATAATGTAAAACAGTCCTTGCCGCTGCAGTGTCACACTATTCAATTGCATTCTCTTTAGAACCAAGTAATTAAAATGAAATCTTATGAAGGAAAATATTATATTGGGTTCTAAAATCATCATTTCAGGAGAACTTTGATCTGACACCTTCCATATTCTGATGAGACTACTGTTTTTGAGCTACTTTCTAGTCTGAGATAGAACACATGCAACTCACTAGTGTGACGACAGCACAGCAGATTTGAGCAGGAAGTGACTAAAACCTCACCCTTGACCCCACCTCATTACAAGGCATGACCTTATCACGCCGTGTCTTAGAGATATTAATCAGCTGGTGTCAGGCCGGTCTCCAGAGGTCCTTTTTCAGATTATAAATCCAGTGAGTAGGGAATTCAAACTCACAGATCGACTCGGATCTGACAACCGGGGTCCAGTTTACGGAGGTTAGTCATTAATAGGAACAGCGCCTGTGCACTCAGCATACTAAAAACCTTCTGTGTTTCAAAAAGCACCTTCATTCCAGGCTTTGCATGAAAACAATGGCATCTGCCTACATAATAACAAAAGTTCTCTTTTGCTTCCTGGTCTGTCTTATGAAATATCAGGTATTACAAACTATTGTAAAGGTTAGTTTTAAAGGCTACTATCACACGTACAGAGTAAGAATATGGTGTTAGATTGCATTACGACAGCTATTCGACCCTGAATCGACCCAGCTGCTGGATCTGATCCAAATGTCGGGATGTATTTTTGTTTGCAGTCATTTTTGCTGAACCGAGCCTCCAGACACAAACTAAGCCAAAGAACAGAGCTGGTGCACTACCGTTTTGGCTGGAAATTAAGATCATTAAAAGTAAAAAGGAAAAAGTGACTCTCTCTCTGTCGAATTCGGATTACCTAATGCAGCATTATCCAAATCAGCTGCTAAATTGTTGGAAGGGATTTGCCTGATGATCATAATGTGGTTCTGGAAGCGATTCGTGTTTCTGCTTCAGAATTCATCTTTACTCTTTTTGTGACCTTGGGTTTTGTTGATTTTTGGAAGCGTTGGATTTTGAGGGATTCAACAAAAGCCTACAGCCTACACGGCCTGTTTCCAACTGTTCAACATGAGGCAGGATCTGTTGCTCTGTTTTAATGCCTCCGTTTAGCTGTATATCAATTAAGTCAGTGGTTTTTAACCTATTTTAGGCGAACGCACATCAGTCAAGTTGACAACCCCCCCAAAATGTGCGCCAGCCTACGTCCCTACACACAAACTAGATGCTTTCTGTCTTATAGGTGACGGTTATGTTATGGCATTATTAGAATTGAAAAAGAGGTAGTAATATTATTTAACAACAGAGAAATTGATCATGTTAATGGCAGATTAGCATAAATATTGAACAAATATCATACAGGTCTTCAGTTACATTTACAGCATTTGGCAGTCGACCTTATCCAGAGCGACTTACATTTATCTTATTTATACAGCTGAGCAATTGGGGTTAAGGGCCATGCTCAGGGGCTCAGCAGATTTGGATTGGTGGAGTTGGGTATTGAACCCAGTCTTCGGGTTGGCAGTCCAACACCTTAACCATGAGCTCCCACTTCCCTAGATTATAAGCAAAATGGTGAGAGCCCCATGCATGTTAACTTGTTGCTATTTTTTGTAGATAGTAATAAAGGTAAAGGGAATAAGGTCATACCAGAGATATTCTGTTTATATAAGTTTTGCTATACATTAATGTCTTTGGAAGATTTGATAAACTCTTTCATAGAACCAAGGAATGAGAATCACTAAATTGAGTGATTAATTATAATAAATATTTTGTAGCATTTTCACCAAATTGAAAAACAATTAAAAGCACACTAATATAAATGAAAATATACAGAAGGAAAATCGACCCATAAGAGAGTAAAATAGATGTTACCAGCATTTTTTTTTTTTTTTTTTTAGGGCTGCACAATATATAAAAATGATAAAAAATATTGCAAATGTGCATATTGTAATGGTTTAAGCGATGTAATACTTTAAATAATAAAGTATGGTCAGAGTTTTAGCTTGATGCGGAAAGTAAAATTTCTGGCACGTTAATGTTAGTTGGGATATGCGTGCGAGTGCTTTGACGCAGGACAATCAAAAAGCTGTGAAGCTTTCATAGCGAGCTAATCTTGATGAGCCTGAGGGACTCGCAGCTGCTGCCGACCGCTATTTGGTTTTAAAAGAGACGACCACATGCAGACTAAAGTTCTTTAGCTCTCAGTTGACAATGAAAAGGGAAACACCACAGATCTTTACAGTCACCTCAACACCAAGCACGATTTGTATCAGCTATGCTTAGCAGAAAAGCTTCCAACACCTGTAAATGAGCTTGAAGAAACTTTTTTTTTTTTTTTTTTAAATATTGCATCACATACCAAATACTTCATTAATACGCATGCTATTGCATATTGCATTTATTTAATCAGTATAATGCAGCCCTACTCCTAAACCTGTAACTTTTTTTCTGAAATGAAGTTCAATTTGTTGGATTTATTTTGTAATACACATACAGTATCAGCATATTTTATATGATAAGGGATTAGGTTTATATAATAAGGTTTACAGCTTAATGACTGCCTTGTTGCTATGCACTATTTGACAGTAGCTCCCCGCCCCCCGGAAATCTCCATCCCCCAAAGTGTAAATTAATATAATTAGTGGAGTAACATGACACCAGCGCCGACCTGATGTTATGTGGATGATGTACGTACGAGGCGCAGTTATATACACACACGAGCATCTAATTCTTTTAACCAAACAACTACAGGTAAATTATTCAGTAGGTGTTAATTGTTAATAGAGATTAAATTGGTAAGATGATCATAATGAGGTCTATTATGTCATTTGAATAAACGCCTTTAATTCGTTTTCCTTTATTTTCTGCCACAGGCTGCTGCACACTAGTCACCCGTTCCCATGTGCTGCATGTGGACAAGCGTTTCAGCGACGGAAAGAGCTCGATCTGCACGCGCTCATTCACCAAGGTCAGAGGCCGCAGTGGTGTGCACACCTCATGCGTCATAATCGATTTGTTTGTGTTCTGTAAATACACTCTACGGCTAAACGCTTGTGAACACCCGACCATCAGATGGGTTTTAAAGGTTCTTTCACAAACTGATATAAATTTGGATAAATGCTATTGTATAGAATATATTTCTCTGCTAGTGTTACAGTTTTCTCTTCACTAGAACTGAGGCTATGTTCACAATGTGAGGCTTAGCGCTCAATTGGGATTTGAACTAATCACTGTCCAGAACTGACCCCGTATGCGCAAAAGAATAAATTCTATGTCTTATGTTAAAATAAACACGGAAGTCACTGAAAGCAGCATTTACATTTATAAGGTGACAGCAGCGAATTAATGAGCAGTATTTGAGGAGGAAAAGGATGATTACCAGTCAGGATAAACTTGCAAATTTTTAATAATGGCATGTTGTGAAGCAGTGGCTGCTACTTCATTACAGAAATGTGCGTGGATGCGGAGCCAGAGTCAGGAGTAGTGGGACCATGACGTGAACGCCTTCAGCGTTCAACTATACATCATTAGATACGCGTTCGCGCAGAATACATTTACATTTATAGCATTTGGCAGACACCCTTATTCAAAGCGACATCTAAGGAACCCAGCAGTGAAAGCTCGGTGGTGGTTCTGAAGATCGAATACAGATCTTCCAATTAATAATCCAACACTCTTAACCAATGAGCAACCACCTAGCGATGAAAATTATGTAAATGCCGCATGAATTCCGACATTGACACTGCGGTCGCGAAGCAAAACGTATGACATGCGTTGGATTTTATACCACATATGGAAGTGGCACAAATCTGAATTGGAAAGCTCAGACTCCATATGCAGTTTGTGCTGTTCACACTGTTATGAAATATCCCATGATGATGCCCCTGTGCTCAAATGTGTTCGACAGGGTTGAAGGTCAGTGGTGTTTTTTTTTTTTTTTTAAACTGCGCATTAGACCCTCTCACTAAAAGCTTTTATGACTAAACAGGCAGATTTTCTCAAGTCGCGTTTCAAAATCTAGTGGAAAGCTTTTCAGTACAGGGAAGCTTATTATACCAGCAAAGGGGTAAATAGAGCTGTTCAAAAAACCTTTGGCTACATACCATATACACACAATGCAGAAAGCCTTATAGACGCACTAGTTTAAACACACATTCCCCTCATATTACACAGTTATAAATTCTCTTATGATGCCATAATGCGTTGTTGACTTTTGGAAACTGGCTGTAGCCATGTTCACATTCTGAGGATTTGGGACCACCATCAAGCGTTCCAGGTTAAACAGTTTAAAACAAGACCACGTCATTTACAGTGTCTGGTTCCGATACCATAAAGCCGTTTATACACTCGTGTTCACATGTAACTGTGCGCACTTCCCTTCTCCCATACGTCCACAGATCGTCTTTAATGAATCTCTTTTCATTGATTTGGTCTATAACGGTTAAAAAAATAAATGGGGTCAAAGGTCATATTGATTAGCTGCTGTATTAATAAGATCAGCTGCTAATCAGTCACTTTCTCATCAGGCTAATACCAGTCACTGGGGTGGGTGGGTGTTTGTTTGTTGTGTGTGTGTGTGTGTGTGTGTGTGTATTTGGGGTGTGGAGCAGTCAAGTGATAAGATGGCAGTTCATTTGTGCAGGAGTGTGTTTGAGGACTATAAATTATCAGGATTCTAAACAGCAGCGCCGGATCTGTCATTGAGTTCCCCAACTTCTTTTTATCTTTGTATTTGATTCATTTTTCTCTCACGTCCTCAGATAAAACTGAGAGCACAGTGCATTTAATGTTTTCATTAAAGTTCTCTTTTACTGTAGATAAGAGACGTAATGTTTGTCACACAAAAGCTGTGTGTAAATACACCCCCCCCCTCTATCTCTAGTGTGTATAAAAGTGTTTTAAAGTTCTAACCTCTGGTGTAATTCTGCCTCTAGATAAGGAGCCTGTGGTGTGTACTCAGTGTGGCTCTCAGTTCCTGAACCAGACTGTGTTAGATGTGCACATGCAGCGCTGCACAGGTGAATCGAATCAGCGGCGCCGCTATAAGGGTCATGGGCGCGGCCGAGTTGGAGGCCAGCTGGAGTGCGATATGTGCGGTCACCGCTGTGTGACGCAGGACGGTCTGGACCTGCACCGGCTCTCGCACACGGGTCAGACGCCTCTACGCTGCCCTTTGACACCATGCAGGAAACGATTTGCCTCCAGCTCAGCCCTGGCACAGCATGTGGTGGCGCACTGCCGCACGCCATTGTCCAAGAGGAACACCCCACGCCGCTTTACATGCAATTTCTGCTCCAAGGAGTTCGCCTACGCCTCCACCTTTGCCGTGCACATGCGAACACACACGGACGAGAGGCCCTTTGAGGTGAGTTTTGATGTAAAACAATCAGCTATTTAAAAAACCCAACCTTTTTCCTGCTTATTAAATGTATTACATTTAAACATAAAAAACTATGGCACTTAATTAGTCTCAGTTATAATTCAAGCAAAAGACACGATACACACACAAGAAAAGTACTGATCTGAACAAACATTTTTCATTTTTTCCACTTTTATACCTCAAACCAAAAAATCCCATAACTACAGCAATATAAGTAAGAGGATATAAATAAAAGAAATCTGAACTTTAAAGAATAAAAAAAAGAACTTCAAATAGTGTTCTGTCCTTAAAAATGTTGTTGTTGGATACAACAGGAAGTTTGATTGGGTATACAAATGGATAAATAAAGCAAATAAAGAACTTGGACATAATTCTAAATAGAAAAACAACTAGTTATTAAGCATGCAATTTTTAAAACAGTCACAAGATGGCTCCATATATCAGTGGATCCGATATTACAAAAACGATAAGCGATAATTTAAAAAAGCCTGGAGAATAATCACAAATGCAAAAAAACAATTTGCAGATTTATAACTGTGTACAGGAAGTTTGGAATGTTTAAAATGTACGAGTTTATTGTGGCTGTGAACGTGCAAATTGCCCTGGAGTTGTGTGTATTTTCGAGACACCGCACCCCTCTTATGTGGGTCACTAAAGAGCCATGGTTTACTCGTACTCTTTAGTCAACAACATGTGCGCTCAACCAGTACAATTACAACCTGCACACTTTTTTGCCCGCTCTGACTCCATTAAAATTAAATTGGAGCTTTAAAAACCACTAGTTTAGAAAGTCATAACATTTTAAATGTGGAAAATTGATCAGTGATGTATGATTATTTGCACATTCACAGTCAGGATAAATTTAAACATTTAAAACTTTTTGTACACAGTTCTACATTTGTAAATTTTGTTTAGCATTTTTAAAATGTATTTTATGAATATACATGCTTATTTTGTGCATGTGAATTGGTAGCCACTGGAACTTCAAAACATTTAAATAATATGGTCTTATAGCCCTTTCCTGACTTTGAGGTCCTCAGTGAGCTCCTTCGTCTTAGCCATGACTGTCCACAAACCAACAGCAGAGAGCTTCTGTTTTCCACCTGTTGAGTAGATTAAAACAGCTGTTCCCAACGAATCAGGGTAATTAGGATGCTTTAGAACAGCTTGGACTATTTGGAATGGTATAGAACTTTGGATTTTCCCATAGACTGTGACAGTTTGCAAAGGGTATGAATAATTTTGGACATGCCACTTTTTGTATAAATGTAAATAGAAGCTGAGAAATATTTTTTCCACAATGATGCCCCTTGTACATCGTCTTATTATCTTTTGGGAGAAGCCTGTGTCATTTCCGGTCATAAAAAAGTTGGTGGGTCTATCCTATTTAAGCTTCATACTGTAATAGGTTTAAAAATTAACAGTGACTGAAAAAACTTGCTTGTAAGTCTGAATTCTGCTTCTGGATTTGTGCTTTTACATTATATTTTTTGGTTTATTCTACGAATAGTAAGTGACAATTCATGGTTAGTCACTGCACAAATATCACTCGTACAGATGGAATTAAACTTTGCTTATAGTCCAGAGTTTAGGATTTAACCCGATGATCTTCAGTTACTAACCCATACCCTTAACTGCCAAGCTACTAGTTACTCATGGCCCATAGCAGTGTGTGGAGCTGCCCTGTTGTAGGCCTTTGCGTAAGTATAAATATTTTAAAAAGTTGAGCCATTGTTTAACATCCCAGTCAGTAGATATAAAGTGGTGTAAATAGACTGGTAACACTGTCAATTTCTCAACAATCCTTTTTTTGAAAATGCAAAAGTTGAATGATCATAAACTATTCTTAAACTAAAAAAAAATATTCCTACGGCACATCATAGTTATTTAACATTTATTCAAGGAGTCCTAAGAGTCAATAGGTTGTTTTTTTTTTTTGTTGTTGTTGTTGTTTTTTTGTTTTTTTTAAACTGGAGTGTTTTCAGGGCCAAATGTTCCTCATTATCATTTTAAGATGCTTTTTATTAACTTGGGAGACAACAAAAGAGAGGCTGGTGAGCCAACAGATGTTTATAGGTGCTATGCTGGTGCTAATATGGGCTGTCCTTGACATTGAACAACAGTTTATAGCATATTTATTCAATGTTGGGTAATAAGTAGTAGTAGGTATATAGTGAAAACAAATGAAAACTGGTAGCCCAGTGGTTGAGGTGTTGGACAGCTGATTTAATTCCCTGGTCCACCAAGCTATGACACGATTAGTCTCAATATTAATTTATGCAAAAGACATAATACACACATGTATCCCTATTCACATTCATAATAAACTAATTCAGTGAAATATCAGATGCGAGCTCAATTATTTAACCAATTATAACCTGCCAAGAGAAGAAGGTTTCTTGCATGAAAATCGGGATATGCATGTGTACGTCGTGTCTTTTGCGTGAATATTGACTAATCCCGCTCCATACCGAGCTGCCATTGCTGGGTATTTGGATAAAAATAATAATAATAAATGTGTGTTGCTCTGAACAAGGCCAGAAATGTAAATGTAATCAATTAAACTGATGATAATTGTAGGCAAATCACTGAAATGAACATTAAGGTGGCAACAGTGCTTCATATTAAGTGCCATCATGCCAACCTGCTGTTGATTAATTTTCTTACAGCAGCACACATGGTTCCATTCCTCACAAAATGTCAGCAGATCATAATGTGCTCTGTGTGACCCAGTATACAGTCAAACTTTTCTCTAAGCCCTAGCCGAGCACAGTAGAACTTAATGATATACTGCTGATTTGTATGAGTATCACACATTTCTGCAAAAAATGGAGAGAAGAATATTATTTGCATGACAGTTTTATCGTACTACTCCGATAAAAACTTTATTTTTAGCTCATGCAGCCAAAAAAGTTGCTAAAGACAGTCCTGGCTAATGCAGTCAAAGAAGTTCAGTATCTGATTCAATATACTGATAATGATGTAATGTCATTACAGTGCTCCAGTCATGCTGCCATCTGTTACACTTGCTTCTTATTTTACAATGTGGCAAACGAGACGGGTATTGATTTAAAAAAAAAAAAAAAAAAAACCCTTCAAATTGAGCTGATGGATGCACAACAGGGTATTCCATATCGTCCAGGATGCTTAGGACTAAATACTGATCATTTACTAATCTGCATGTAGAATAAAAGGTATTGTTGGAGGACAGCAGGATGACTGATGTCTGTCGTTATTTATACCTGAACTTTATTAGAACACACAATCAGGTATTTACAGAGACAGAACACCTTAATAATCAAATGTAAACAATTGTAATCCCCTTCACGTATGTGGTAACACTAATAAAGTGATTAATAAATGAGCAGAATCAATTAAAAAAGCTTTAAAAAAAATTACCTCATTCCACTCTACCTCTCTCTCTCTCTCTCTCTTCATTCCTTCCCCCCACTCTGTCTTTCTCTCTTTTTATCCGTGTCCCCCTCTCTGTCTCTCTCTCTCAGCTGCCTCGCTGTCTCTCCTCATCCCCCTCTGTCTCTGTCTCTCTCCCCTCTGTCTGTCTCTCTTGCACTCCCCCCCCCCTCTAATTTCATTGTGTAACCAAGAGGAGATGCTTTTTGTGCTTGTGCAGAGGAACACTTCTCCATGAGTAGATAAGGACTCACTTCTATTCACTGTAGTTTGCGTGCCAATTTGGCCTAGAGAAGCAAACGTCCAGGTATGGAATCAGTCCTCCCACACAGGTAGAAGCACCGGGTGCCAAAAGTGACCTGCTTTCTTTCTTTCACCGGTTTATGTAACCACGTCATAATAGGGTGGAAATTCTCTTTCTCACTGTGTTACAATCAGGACCTCTATGTTTCAAATGTATTAGTCTAATCTTTGAGCAGGTCCACACACTGAATTGACGATTACTGTAGCATTCCATATAGCAGAACGTTAATCCGTGATTTTTAAATGAATTGTCTCTATTTGATTTATTTTTGAGTCGTTGTTGGTTAAATTTTTTTGTCTTTTTCATTTTATACTTCATTTTTCCCTCTTTCTCCCCCTCAGTGTACTCAATGTGGAAAGCGTTTTCGGCAGCTTCCTCACCTGCAGGACCACGAGCGCATCCATAGCGGCGAGCGGCCGTTTGTGTGTTGGGTCTGCGGGAAGAGCTTTAGCGTGGCAGCGCGGTTAGCCGATCACGCGCGGGTGCACAGTGGCGAGCGCCCATTTGTTTGCCCTCATTGCCCCAGCGCCTTTCGATCTCGCCCAAATCTTCACAAACACCTTCGTCTGCACACCGACGAGATCAGAGACCCCATCGCAGAGGCCGCCGCAGACCAGGACTCTGCCATACAGACCATCCTTTTGGTGCAGGAAGCTGCCTCACCCACATCCTCACCCACCATGGCGTCAACTTCCACCGCGGTCCCTATCATACAAGAGGGAACGATCATGCCAGAGCAGCAAGGCGCCTCTGTGGTGTTCTTCCACAACAACATCGCAGTACCTGCAGTTACCATGCCCGCCATATCAGTGGTGGCTGGTCAAGAAGTCCCACACACCATCGAGTTCATTATAGAGGAGACTGTGTAGAGACAGAAAGAGAAAAATAATGAGAGAAAGAAAAAAAAGAAAAGTGGAGTTAAAAAAAAACTGGAAAGAGAGACAGAGAGGCATTTGTGAAACAGCTTTAGAGATGGGCGCAGAGATAACTTAAGGTTATCGAGGCACATAAAAACTAAGCTAAGAATAAAAACTTGACTTGACTGAAGCCTTTCTTTCTGTATGTGGAGAACAGAAAAGGTCATTTGATTCTCAGCTTAAATGACTATTTGTTTTTTAGGAAGAACTACTCCGAGTTTGTACGAAATAAAATGGAGCACGCTTTTTACAAGCTTGTGTGTATTTCCTCCACTCTGTCCTCATTTGACTTCCTTCATTATTACCTTTGGCATGAGTTGCTCATAAAGTTTATAGTGTGTGCTTTTAATAAAACTATTTGGCTTTCTGGACTTCTCTGCTTGAGTTCTTTAATAAAGACTGTTACTGTAATTGATAAATAAGCACAATAAATTCAAAACGCTCTAAAAGAGAAAAATTGCCTTCCTACACCCCCCCCCCCAGCCTGTCTGTCTCTCTTTTTTTTTTCTTCTATCTCTCGCCCTCTCACTCGTTTGCTCAGTCTTTTCCCCTCTCTACCTTTCTCTGTCCCTGTCTCTTGCCTCCTTCTCTGTCTTCTCTCTGTGTCTTTGTATTTGGCTTTCTGTGCTTGATTTTTTTCTGTAAATGATATGTTTATATTTACCTCACATTTCTTTCACCCTTTTTAAACTGAATCAAAGATGGAAGTTTATTAATGTTGAACCTATCCGTGGGGGTCAGACGTTAAAGGTTGCACACATTAAAGCCCCTTTTTCAGTCATTATTAAAGAGAAAAAGATACATGCTGCAACTAATTATCTAAAGCACCTGCACGTTCATTCCAATATACAATCAGCCAATCGCGTGGTAGCAAGTGAAGGTTGAAGGTTGAATGTTTAAATAGAAACAACTAAATGAAGGAAAGGTTCGATCTCCCCCAAGATCAGATTCTTTGTGCTTGGTTGTGGTGATCTGCTGTTGTAGCTCATCTACCTGAAGGTTTGTGGGGGCTGAGATGTATTTCTGTTTATCAACAGTTGTAGAGTGCTTGTTTGTGTTACTATATCCTTCCTGTCAGCCTGAAGCAATCTGGCCATTTTTCTCTCATTACTCCTATCTACAAGTTGTTTCCACCCACAGAACTCTCTCTTACTCCATGTTTTTTTTTGTTGCTGTTCTTATGTACAATCTCAGTTTCTTAAAAAAAAAACCTCCAGCTGACACTGAAACCAAGTCACAAAGTTTCAGACATTTTCTTCATTCTAATGTCTCATGAACACATCAAGTGGATCTTTCCTTCAACCAAACATCAGTGGCCAGGTAAGGATAGGAAAAAAAAAAAAGACAAGAGTAGTAGTCCTTGCTTAAGGTGTTGGATTGATACCTGCAGGATTGAGGTTTGATTCCCAGCACCACCAAGTTGCCACTGTTGGGGCCCTTGAACAGGGCCCTTAACCCCTAATTGCTCAGATGTATAAATGAGATGGGTGAAAGTCGCCCTGGATAAGGACGTCTGCCAAATGTTGTAAATGTAAATGCTAAAAAGAGTTTGTGAGCCTTATACATGAGAAGCTGATCAAAGGTCAAACATAGACTGAATCTGGGCATCATAAAAACTTTAGCAAACTGGTTAAAGTTCCATTTTGATTTTTTGCATAAAGACACACTATGTGGTCAAATATTTGCTGACACCAGCAAACCGACAAGTGTTTCCCGACCTCTTGTCACAAGAGTATTCAGCATCGGTTTTCAACCTGTGGGGCTTTACTGCCTGTAACTGGGGCCTTGAGCATCTTTTAATTCAGAGGTGTACACTCGAGTAATAATAAAATAGGCTACCAATTCTTTAGTTATCCACTAGGGGCAATCTAATTAGTTTCGCAGCTAATTATCAGGCAGACATATTCTAGTTTTGTCCTGTTCCTTTCGTGCCCACTTCCTTTCCTTTTAAATACAAATAAAAGAAGCGAAATGATCAAATATTTTTTTCTTTCCATCCGCGTCCTGCGATTCAGACATTTTGCCTCAGTATGGGCCTATTCTGTCCATGGAACCACGCGAGAGATGATCTGCCTGTAAATCATTTTTATTTTATTTCACTTGTCCTTGTTTCTTTTATGCAGTAGATAAATAATCTAGTAATCTATTTGTTTTTTATATTTTATTTTAGGATATTTCTATTTTTGCAGAAGTCTTACAAAATTTTTTTTTCCCCCAAAAAAAAAATCTTTTCCTGCGCCACATTCACATTTGGAGAAAAAGTAAGTAAAAATAAAATGGATTTTTTTTCCTCACACTGATTAGGCTTTATAAATTAAAATAATTATGTTTTAATTTAATTAATACTATGCATACTATTCATGGCAAATAATATGTAAAAGATGTTCGTATGCAGTACTTTGGGCTGGCGGGGTGGGTGTGAGTGAAATAAGACGTGGGGTGGGATGTCCTAAAAGCTTAAAAACCCCTGGTGTAGTTTCTATATATTGTAGCCTTAAGATCTTCTCATCAGACGTTAATACACCATCACGCCAATACTATTGTGGCTAAATGGGCAACATGGATGAACTCTGGTTATTACAGGAGTATGTAGGACACAATATCTGGAATAGAATGTTCAAAAACCACATATGGATCTGATGGTCTATGAAGTGTATATGAAATACTTGGCAAATATTTTAAAAACAATATGGAGGAAACCATTGCTTTACTTCTTAAAAGAATAGACTATCCTTACAGTCAGGGGTGCTGCTAGCAATGTTTTGTCCAATAAAGGAATATAAGTTGTGCCCCTCAAGTTACCCTAACAGATGTCTGGGGGCCAGTAAAGTGCATGGGCCCTTTAAAATCGTCCTAATATTACCCCCTTAGTAGCACCCCTGCCTACAATAAAGCATGGTAGTGGTAGCCTCGTGTCTAAAGCTGCTTTTGGCCTGCTGGTGTAGTTTTTCTGCTAGCGTAGGAGTTAGAGACTGATTTCATTAAAATATTCACACATATTTTAGTTTGATGACATGAGTGGGGTCTATGACGACGCTACACATTCTTACAGCTTATTCTAAAGCATTTTTATCCTTTTAGAAGAATTGGCGTGTCAGTAAGTTTCACTGAATTGTGTGTGAATGATTTAAATATAAACAACATGCTAAAGTCACCAATTAAACAATATCAGAGATTTTCACCCACTGACACCCACACACCAACTGAGAAAACAGACTCCTAATAGGCTTGTATTTAATCAGGCGTGCAGTGTGTGTGGATTTACTGCAGAAGTGTGTCTTGTGAAATCAGCACAACCGGCTTTAAGCGTATTTATGTTACGATCACCCTGATTATTTAACCTGTACGGCGTCTGTCGGCTATCTGAGCGCCTATAAATACACGTCCATGGGATGACCATGAGCGAGGATGCTGAGGCAGCTGAAAACCTGCTGACCTTACAATACACTAGTGTATTACATTAAACTCACCCACGCAGATCCAAGTGTATATGTGTGTGTGTGTGTGTGTGCAGGAGGTGATAAAGGGAGGTTTGGGGTAAAAGGAGGTTAGTTGGCATGTTGTGATAAATGCATTATTGTAATAACGATGCAGTTTTTTTCGCGGCTCAGACTTCACACCGGTGCTGCTGCTCGTCTCGTGTTTGTCTGCGTGTGGTCGATGAGATGCCACTTTAGGAAATGTATTGCTGCCACACACCCATGGCTCTTCGCAGATGAGGCGGTGTGATCTTTCGGTTTAAAGAGCCATCAAATTGTTCAGCATGTTATTCTCCTTATTTGATCTCATTCTCACTCGTTCTCTGCAGTGTATCTCTGCTGAGGTGGCTGTACCTGCTGTGGCTTGCCCTGACTTTGACAGAGTGTTCCCCCTATGGTCTGCATGTGTGTGTGTGTGTGTGTGTGTGTGAGAGAGAGGAAGAATTAGATCTACGCTGCTTTGTATGTTATTATGCAGTAGTGTGGATAAGCATAATCTGTCTAGCGGCCTAGCGCTTTTATCTTTTAGTGAGCATGTGTTTGGGAGCGTGATGAATCTTCACATTAACATTTATTCATTCATTAAAAAAAGAAGCATATGTAAAAAAAAAAGGGACCTGCAAATGAGTTAGGATATCATTTAAGGACATTGCTGGAAGGTCACAAATGTAGCTGGGGTTTGAACCCACAACCTTTTAAATATTATCCCTGAGCTTGATGATGTTTATCCTTGAGCTTCTTAATGGAGCGCGTGTTGCTCGTGTGTCTTTCCAAATGTGTGTGTGTGTGTATCTAGATGACGATTTTCCACGCTTGTCCATTGGCCATGTTCCCCATTTCTCTCTTCTTTAGCACATACACTTACCCTTAGTCTCCTTCTGCTTTGTTCACCTTGCCTCTCCCCTTTTCTCGTTTTCCCTCTTTTTTTCCTTTCCTCTTCCCATTTTTACTCTGTCTGTTTCTCACTCTCTCTTGCTCATTGATAGTAGAGATGATGTGACTGGAATACTGAGTGTCTAATCATTATTCCACTAGTGAGGCACAGCACATATACAGAATGCCAATTCCCTCTCTCTCTCTCTCTCTCTCTCTCTCCCTCTTTTTCTGTCTGTCTCTCTCTTATGCTTTTGCTCCATCCCCTGCTGGGTACCCAGGTTTTTGTGTTATCCAGGCAAAGGTTAACATCAAAACCTTTAAAGATGTAAGGATTAAGTGGACATAAGGCTGTTTTATTTGTATCTTTACAAACAAATCCAAATCCCAGCACAGTGCTATTGTTGGAGTATGTGTGTGTCTGTGTGTGTGTGTGTGTGAATATGATTATTCCACTATAAGGAATTTGTAAGTGTTGCATAAAAGAGGGGATTCTGCAATAAGCTGATACTGAAGCACTGAGGGAAAAGAGGATGGGTGAGAAGAAGCATGATTGTTTGTGGAGAGAAAGAGAGAGAGAGAGAGAGAGAGCACTGCTGCATAACAACAGGTGTAGATGACAACAGTAATTAAGGAGACATGCATTCAAGGGCGAGGGTGTTCGCCGTCATTGCCCGTTTTAAAAGGATTACATTACACAGTTCTGTGAAAAAAAAAAAAACAGGCAGAGGGGTGAAACGGAGAAACTGCAAATAGTGAAATGATAAATTGAATGAATTGGCTGAAAATACAACATATGTCTGAAAAATAGTAAATGTGATTATCTGGTGGGAGGAAATAAACTTACCACCCACTTCAATAAAATCACCTGCACCCTTGTTCATTAGTGCAATTTTTCAATTAGACATGTAGAGCTTCAGGTAAAGTTCACGTCAGAATGGAGGGGAAAAATGTTGGGCGCACTTCATTATTCCTACCCTGGAATTAAGAGACGCAAACACTCTTTCAGCAAGACAATTCCCCCGTCTATAAACACCCCCTGAGCTCCATGAAGACATGATGTGTTCTAGTCGGAGTGTTCTGTACAGAACCCTGATTCTGAACACCTTTGGGATAAACTGGAACACAGACTGCCCCACAAACCGCCTCACCTGAACTCACTGTCTGATCTCATGAATACTATTATATCCTAATGAAAAAATCCCCACAATCACACTCCACAATCTAGTGTTGGGGAAGACCAAGTGAATCACTACCTTCCAGATTTGAGCTTTCCATCATGGTTATTTTAGGGGTTAGAGTGAAAATAAATCAGGAACAGGATGTTTCAAAAAACACATATGGATGTGATAGTCAGGTCATAGTGTCTGCCAAATAATGCAAATGTATGTGCCAGGCAGACTGGCTTCGGAAAACTGCTAGAATTTCATGCACGGCAGTACCCAATTGTGCAAAAAAATATCCACTTAGCACCAGAACTGGGGGCAGAAATGCCTTATTCATGGCGGAGGTTAGATGAGAATGATTCAACCTGACAGGGAAGCTACTGTCACGCAAACAACCACTCTGTATAACTGTGGTGAGCAGATAAGAATCTCAAAAAACCCCCAGCAGTGGATCATGTTAGGTTCCATTCCTGTCAGTCAAGTGCAATTAATAAATCCCTTTAATATGTTTTTACGCTCACTTGAGGTGGTTTTTGACTTAATGCAGATAAAGGTGAAAACGCATTTGCAGAATAAATTTTGACTTAATATGAGGGAAGTGGTAGTTTAGTGGTTAAGGTGTTGAACTAATACCTGAAAGATCATGGTTCGATGCCACTGCTGGGTCCCTGAGCATAACCCTTAACCCCCAATTGCTCAGTTGTACAGAAGGGATAAATATAAGTCGCTCTGGACAAGGGCGTCTGCCAAATGCTGTAAATATAAATGGAATACTTAATCCATGTGACTAATCGGCTGTTTCTTTTAAAGTATGCTTGCCCCCTTTTATTTACTCTTGGTTGCTAGGTTACCAACACCACCATCAGCCCTAATTTACATTCACATAGTTTTTTTTTTTGCATACCTTGAATAGATATTCCTTTACCTTAGGATGAAGATCAAAAAAATACGACCTGTGTTTTTTTTCCAGACCCAAACCGTCCAGTTTGGGTGAGATTGTATCGACTGCATTCCCATGTTTAGTTGCAGAGCTTTGGTCATTAATATGTAAGCATCTAGATCATCTTAAGCGTTCAATCGTTTATATACCATGGAATTCTAGAAACAGTGCAAACATTCTAAGTGGAAAAAAAACCATTCAACAAACATTGTGAGCAAAACTCAGTAAAACTTATAGTAACAATGTATTGTATAGTGTAAGCGTATGTATGGGGAAGTGGTAGGACTGCTAATCACTAGATTGTGGGTTTGATTCCCAGCACCACCAAGTTTCCACCACTGGGCCCCTGAGTACAGCCCTTGATTCCCAACTGCTCAGTACGTTGCTTTGGATGAGAGCATCTGCCAAATACCAGAGATGTAAATGTAATGAATTGAGTATAATGGCAGATATTCTACTAAAAGCAGAGTTTGATATCAGCTTAGCCATCAGTCAGAGTCCAGTGGAGACGTGGTGATGAAAGATCACAGCATTAAAGATCGACTGATGACTGGATTTGATCCTTTGCTTTTGTAGTCCAGCTGATGTTTTTTTTAATAGACATATTCTTCCACACAGCTTTATTGTAAACTGAGCTGGAATCCGTTTTTTTTTTTTTTTTTTTACACAAATACTAAGAGATCGGCAGTTTACGAAGTATCGAAAGCAGCCCGTCTGACATTGCAAATCGTACCAGAGTCAAAGTCACAACACCTTGTTTCAACCCTGCTGCTGTTTGTTGAGAACATTAACTGAAGATCTGTACTGACATTGATTTATGCATCACCCTGCTGTTAAACAACTGGCTAATGTAATCATTAAATTCCTAACAAAGTGATTGGTGTGTGTACATGTCAAATATAGTTTAAGGCTGAATATATGATAAATAGTTGTCTTGTGTTCCATCTCTAAGGATTTTTCCAGTCCCATTGTTTCTGTAGGGAAGTGAGTTGGTCTAATGTTATAATCTGTGACATGTGAAATTGTGTTGCTTTAATGGTATAATCCGTGTCCAAATGTAAGATTGTGTTGCTTCAATGGTGTAATCGGTGTCCACATGTGGAATTGTGTTGCTTTAATGGTATAATTCGTGTCCACGTGTGAAATTGTGTTGGTGTAATGGTATAATCTGTGTCCGTATGTGGAGGTGCGTTGCTTTAATGGTATAATCTGTGTCCACATGTGGAACTGTGTTGGTGTAATTTTATAATCTGTGTTCATATGTGGAATTGTGTTGGTGTAATGGTTTAATCTGTGTCCACATGTGGAATTGTGTAAGTGTAATGGTTTAATCTGTGTCCACATGTAAAATTGTGTTGATGTAATGGTATAATCAGTGTCCACTTGTGAAATTGTGGTGCTTTAATGGTATAATCTGTGTCCACATGTGAAATTGTAATGGTATAATCCTTGTCCACTTGTGAAATTGTGTTGATTTAATGGTGTAATCTGTGTCCACATGTGGAATTGTGTTGGTATAATCTGTGTCCACTTGTGAAATTGTGTTGATGTGATGGTATAATCGGTGTCCACATGTGAAATTGTGTTGGTGTAATGGTTTAGTCCATGTCCACATGTGGAGGTGCGTTGCTTTAAGGGTGTAATCTCTGTCCACATATGGAAGTGTGTAATGTTTAGGGTTTTTGTTTCTTGTTCTGTGTTAATGTTATGTTCATGTCTCGGGTTATGTTGTGGTTTCTTGTTCATGTTCTTTTATTTACTTGCTGTTTTGTCATTTGATTTCCCTGTTTATGTGTCATGTTTCTATTGGTGTTCAGTTCTGTCTTGTTATTGGTTTATTTTGGTCATGTGTCCCTCATTGTGTTCAGGTGTTTCTTGTTTTCTTGATTGTTTCTCGTATTAGTGTGTTGCAGTTTGGCTTGATCTTGCTTTGTTGCTTGTTACAGACGGTGACTGTGTCACGTTAATGTTCAGGTGAAGTTGGTTAAACGGTACAATCCGTGTCCACACGTGAAGGTAAGTTGCTTTAATGGTGTAATCCAGGTCAACATGTGTGAGTGAGATGGTTTAATGGTTTAATCCACATGTGGAAGTGTATAATCCGTGTCCACAGGCTGATGTGTGTATAGTTAAGAGTATAATCAGTGAAAGTGTGTTGGCATTATGTCTGTCCTGCTTTGTTTATATACACAGCACTATGCAACTAGAAAAATTCACGTGTGATGTCGCACTTAAACTGGAGCTTTTGCTTGTTTGTGTCCTCCTGCTTCCCCCTATTTCATTCCTTATTTCCTCGATGGAGAGTGGGAGGGATGGACGTGGCTGTCTATCTTTAATAAATGGGCAAGAAAAAAGGACCAGGATTAAAGGAGGAGGGACAGGAGCAATAGCTCTTTGGATTTAGATTGGACCACAAGCAGAGGAGGTATGGGGATACAATGAGCTGAGTGAGAGAGAGAGAAAGAGAGAGAGAGCAAGGGGGAGGGAGGGGTTGGAGTCAGGGAGTGAATGCAGCTTGCGGTGCCTGCTGTGGAATTACAGCAGAGAACATTGTAAGGAACCTGAAAGAAAGCACTTTAAAAGAAAACCGATGGTTGAAAAAGAAGTATGAATGTGGACCCGCTGAAACGTCCGTGCCTCCTGAAGAGTTGCGGAAAGAATCAGCAGGATTTGGGGGCTCTGACATTTTTCATACTGTAGACTTTGGAGCAGACCGGCAAGTGCCACCCTCCTACCAGGGATTGTCGCCTTACAGTAAGTGTGGCTTTATGCCATTTTGCATCGGCAGCATGTCATTCACGCTCATTATTGTGCCATTCATGAATAACCCAGATGACAGGGATGCGGGATGACTTTTGCTGTCATGCCTTTGATTTAGCAGGGGGAGAGTGTGCCATACCGTGTGTGTGCGTGCGCATGGTGGCAATGTGTGATTGGTATTCCACGTACGGTGTGCGGTGCTCCAAATGGGCTCTGTTCAGATTGGCTTTACAGAGCAGGGATTGTGTTAACCTGCAGAGAATCGTCCTGTTAGAGCAACGACTTTTCCTCTACTCATTTTTGCATTTTTATTGGGTCTCATTTAAACCCTCTAGGCATTTGTTTCTACATCACATGTAAAACGCAGTCCCCCTTTCTCTCTCTCTCTCTCTCTCTCTCTCTCTCTCTCTTTCTTTTAAGGTCCCCTTTTTCCTCTTTGCTCCTTTTGTCTTTTTTTGTACCTCCTCTAGTTCCCTCCATCCTCTCCCTTGCCGTCCCTGCCGTCCCTCCATCCCCCACTCTGACTCAGAGAGTGCTGTCCTCTGCTGATGGATTTGAGAGAAACCTGGCTGTCTAACGTTCATTTTTGGCTGTGAGCCTTGTCTTCAGTCGCTCCCGTGATCCTTGATTTATTCCTAGTTTGTGATAAGAAAAATGTTTTTCCTATAGCTTAAATTGAGTCAGTGTGTGTAGGGGTGATAACGGCGGCATTTGGCTTTGGATCGCTCGCATTTCGCCCATGACATTTGTTGCGCATAGACACAAACGCGCGCGTGCGTGTGTGTGTGAGGCATCGTTTGCTACCTGATTTAACTCCTGCTATGGTGTTTTCACACCCTTTTCTCATGCACACTTAGATACCAGATTTTACTTGCTCACCCTCACATGCATAGTGCTAACGAGCTAAGCCTTCTCATACCGTGTACGGCTTTGTATTGATTAAACACAGTACTCCAGAGGGCTGTTAAAGGCTATAGTTCAAGCTGTCCAGCATTTCCAGATACTCATATCTCCCCATTTTTCTCACTCTCTATCACGACCAGATAATCGCTGAAGCTTTGCTCACCCTGTTCAACACACTGACAGCTTGTGTATTTTTTATTTTTTGTCTGTGTGTGTTGAGAAAGGGATATGCTGGAGGGATGGAGGGGGCAATAAAAGAACAATGATAGAAGGAAGAATGTAGTTTTAAAAATCCAGAGTCAAGTAAAGGTGGAGATAACATGTAATTTATGGGAATAAATAAGGCTGAGTAAAACATTGCCCTTTTCTCTCATCACTTGTCTCGGAGTGAGCAAGCGCACTCTTTCAATTTCATCTTTCATTTCATCTTGCCGAATGTTAGTTCCATCTTGACCTTGCTAAAATAGTACCGAGGGCCATTCTCTCTATTACTGATTGCTTTCATCACTTGCCTTGTTCCATTTTCTCATCTGTCTACCCTGTTCATTTAAAATTAGTCCATTACATTTACCTTCACAGCACTGACAGGCCTTACAAAAGCTCTCCAGAGTAACCTAATCGTTGAATTCAATCAAATCGGTAGGGACAAAAAGAAATGTTTCGGACATGCTTTTAGAAAAAAGCTTTTTAAAAAAGCTTTGCGATTGACGATGGTAAGATGGCAGTCTGCCATCGGTGCATGTAGCGCTTAATACCAAACTACAAAATTTACATTTTCGGCATTTGATAGACACCCATAAGCGACTTATGTTTCTCTTTCTTTTAAATCCATCTGAGCACTTGAGGGTTTAGTGCCTTGCTTAGGAGCCCACTGGTGGTAGCTTGGTTGTCCTGGGAATTAAACAACTAATCATTCAATTGAGCAGCCCCCTATACTTACTATTTTATTATTATAATAGCATAAGGGTATACCTGCTGCATTTATTAATCTCAGAACTAAAAGTATAATAATTTGTGTATTTTTGTTTTAAATAATTCTTACAGTAAATGCCTGTATGTTTGATTTTCTTTAGGTTTTAGGCCTGAAAGTCTCCTTTGGAACATCCACCTGGACCTCCTCTAAATCTATGGCGCCAATCGAACCTGAGTTCAGTCTAGACAGCTGGATATTAACTCATTTGGTCATGAAAATGCCAGTCCAAGAGTAGGAGCCCTTGTCGACTACACAGCTGAGGAGTTAAACTTTGGGAGTGTGGGATTCTCCACTACATGAACAAGAGTAAAGAAAGAGGCCTTCTTGGAATTTCTGAGACTGGGCCCTGCTCGTTTTTATCCGGACACCTGGACTTATTCCAAAATATTTAGTGTTTTTGTCTCTTTTTCCTTCTTCAGACTGTAGCAGGTATTATCAAGCAACTGTGGTTTGGTCTAGGAGTTCTCTTAGACCTGTAATTAAAGGTTTGTTTTTGTCCATGTCCAGCTATGGATAAGTTCAGGAGCATGAGGCTAACAGGAAGAGGAAGAGGCTAATCATTAATGCATATTTCTGAGCCAGGTGAAAGGTTAGCGTGCATTTGGCTTTTAATTGTCAGTAAAAGCGTGTTTGAATGTGTGCTGGTATAAAGAAATGTCTTTAAAGAATCTTGAAATTTAGACATGATTGTGGGCAGGTTTATGGGCAGGCAGAGATAACATTTGTAGGAGAAAGAAATAACGTCTGAGAGATAGTCAGTCAGAACAGTCTTCATTTTTGTTCCAATCTGATTATAGTCTCATCTGCCGGGTCTGATTACTACAGACTAGATTATATAAGTTAAGAGGAATTGAGTGTTAAGAAGAGGGAAATTCGAAATCCTCCAGGTTCACTATTCCTCATTCGTTTTTGATGTTAGTGGCACCAGCTAGGATTTCATTAAGCTCTTTAGCTTGGAGAAGGTCCTCAACAAAGGACTTCCCTCCATGATATTAGATCATTACAGCTGTAGACTGAAGGTGCTGCTTGAGCCCCTTTCTTCAAATTTAAGCAGTAACAAGGGGTTTGGACAATTGTGATTTTCCACTCTCTGCTCGGAACCCAAGATTCCCCCAGAGGATCGAGTTCGCCACCCAACAGAGAACCTCCATGGCATCTTGTTCCTGACGCCGCATGCTTCAATCTGTAAGTAAATCACTGCTACACCCTATCTATCTGTGTGTGTGTGTGTGTGTGTGTGTATAGCAGTCAGTAAATCTACTCTGCCCAATCTATGTGTGTTTGCCTTCTTAGTCATGTTGTCTCCAGTTGAGTGCGCTAACAACACTTGCTGTGTTTGGTCCTGTCTGTGCGTATATGATCCTTTGAGCAAATGATAACTCATCTGGTAGCGATAGCTTTGGTGTGTTGATTTCTGAAACTGTCGTATGTTTGTGTTCTTATGCGGACTGAAGTTAGTCACCGCACAGTAAAGCTGTGGAATAGAATCATTTTTAAAATCCATCTCAATGCTGATGTGAACAATTCTGCCTAAATGTAACTTTATAGACCTTTCACAGATATGAACCCTGTTGTTATAGGCTATGTTAATAAAGCCTATGTTCAAAAAGTTGCATATGGCTTTGGAATTAAAGAAAGGGGTAGGAGATTTTTTGTTTTGCTGGTTAAACATTTTTTGTTTTGCTCGTCCTATTCCAACACAAACACTAAGTGCTCTCTCTTTTTTTCTCTCTCTCTCTCTTTCTCAGCCGCCCTCTCTTTCTCTCTCTCTCTTTTATGTATTGGGATTATCAGTAGGATTATTATTATTATTAAAGAACTGGAGAAAATGCATCAGGAATTGTTTTAAAATCAAATCATTTGTGGCATAATGAAGTTCCATGATCTGATTAATTTATGGCAATAAATGAAAGAGTAAAAGATTGTGTGTAAAAGTTTAGATTCTTTATTGCATTTATTTTTGAAAAACAAAATACTTTTTAGCATTTTTTAGCAAGACGGAGCCAATGTAGACTGTTAATTTTGTGATTGCCATTAATTCTAACAAAATGTTAAGCTGATAAGTTACAGTTTATCATTATCAATGAGGGGTCCAAAATTAAATTGATAAAGAAAAGCATTTGTATGCACAGTTCCCACTGTATTATGTATAAATCCTGCAACTGCTTAAGGTCTTCTTTCCACATTGAATTTGCTATACATACAGTATTTTGGAAATTCGCTATATCGAAAAATCTTATTGGGACATATGTATATTTTCAAAACATCCTATTCCGGCTTTAGTGTTACTTTTTCTTATATAATAACCTTCACACTTATAGAACGGTTTTACACTAGATTGTGTTGTGTGACTGTGGGGATTTGTGTTCCTTCAGCTACAATAGTATTTGCTAGATCAGATACTAATGTCGGGTGAGGAGGTCTGAGGTGCAGTCGGTGTTCAATCCGAAGGTGTCCAGTGGAGTTAAATCAGAGTTTCATGGTGTTTAGTTTAGTTTTGTGCACAGGGACATTGTCATGCTGGAACAGTGTTGCTATGTTCTAGCATTACATTATTCCTTCACTGGAACTAAGAGACACAAAAACAACAATAATGAAGACATTCCAAACAATTAAATGCCTTTAGTTTGTAAACAGTATACTTTATGTGGGTGTGTCCGGGGTTTGAATCCCAGCCCCACCAAGCTACAACCATGGGCCCCTGAGCAAGGCCCTTAACCCCCAATTGCTCAATTGTATAAAAGAGAACAATGTAAGTCGCTAAGGGCACCTGCCAAATGCAAAAAATGTCAATATATTCCGCTTAAGCCTTTCGCCTCTTTTGAATTGTCATGACCGTTTCCCCTTTTTAGTAATATATCTACGTTCTACATTTTAAACATTCTATATTTAAAAAAATTAGGCTTCTCTTTAACACTCAAAGCATGCAAATTAAAGCCATTTGGGACAATTCAGTTCCTTCTATTACCTGACAATTAGCGTGGACATGCCCTTAACCGGTCCAGCGAGCTGTGAAGAGCATCTTCTTCCTATCCACTTCTTCAATAATTACACAGAGCCTGAGAATTTGTCTGAAATTCAGTCTCGTATCTCTCATAGTTTAAAGTCTGGAAGGGGGGAACGATCCTCTATTTGTGTTTTCCCTTTAGTTTTCCAGAATAAACTTACTTAAGGTTTAATTGTAGATTAAAGAATTGTAGGTCTCTACCCATCAGTTTGGGTAGGGATTTTAGAGATTTGCTCTGAGTGCTTAAAAAGAGGAACTATATTTTTCTGCTCTTTTACATTTGACATTTAAGTAAGCTGGGGATGTGGCTTTAGGTGTGTAAATATACTTTTAGTAAAGAAAGAGGAGCACTGGGGCTAATGTGATTTAAGTTTACACTGCTACAATGTGCTCACTGTGTGCATACATGTATTTATGCCTGTGTGTGTGTGCGCTGTTGCTGACGTAACTGTTTCTGATGCTCAGAAGGCTCTCGTCTGCGCCCTGTACGAGGTCTGAGTGTACTTGCGAGTTATTGCTGCATTTACACACCTCTGTGATGCTTGCCTGCACTGTTGCCATGGCACCGGGCCATAGCTGTTTACCGGGAGGCTGAGAGCAAGCACTAGAAGTAGCGGATGTGTCAGAGACCATAAACATATAACCCAACATGGTGTAAATAAAGAGATGATAGTTAAATAAAATGCATTTATAAGGAAACACACACACGTTTATCTGCTAAGAATCAAATGAAGCGAATTTATCAGAACTACTCTCATTCTGCTTTGAGAATTCCTCCTTGATATAATTAGACAATTCAGACAAGGCTTCGATGATGAAATAACATTTAGCACCATATTTAAATCTAGTTCTTTTTCAAGCAGCGGTTTGACACACAGACACGCAAACTCGGATAAAACACGACTTCACATCTTAGTTAAAAGGCCGCATTTTGTTTACGAACAGAGTAATAAAAGATTTCTGTAATCAGCATGCAATAAAAAATGCACTCTCAGAATAGGCATGATGAGTTTGCCAGTGAAAGATAAAAAAACAGCTTTCTCTAAAGTCACACCAGAGACTACGGCGACAGTGAGAAACTCACTGGATCATCTGTGTAAGATGCTCTGTGAACCAGTGCTGGGATTTCTCTTCTTCACAACCCTAAGCTCTTTCATTTCAGTATATATTTTTTTCTTCTCAATGTTTTTCTACAAATCTGACAGACAGACAGGTAGATATTTCAACACTTTCTAAATCGCGTGAATGTCTGTGTCAGCTTCTCCATAATCCTTGACAGACAAACAAGCCGCCTTGCATTATTTACAGCCAATCAAAAAAGTCAAACTGTTTGGCTTTGTGTTTGATTGGATGGGGCTTTTTACACACCTTCTTCAAACTTTTCAACACGAAGCCCAACTGGGACTACTTTTATCAAAGCACAAATCGTACAAAAGAAAATAAAAATGTATTTGTATACTGCTGTCTTCACCAAATTTTGATTGGGTGGGCAAGACAGACGTTTGAGTGGGCTCAGTCCACTCCTGCCCATGCCTAGAGCCGGCCCTGCTTCCTTCCTTCCTACCTTTCTTCCTTCTATTCCAAACAGAGCATATCTTTATTTATCTGCCTATACAGATGTTGCCCTGGACACCTTTTTGGTTTAACCTCTATTTTAACCTTTTATTAATATTTTATTAGCTTTATTAGTTTTTGTTACATTTCCAAAAGGTCAGAAAAGTTTGTGGAAATGACCCACTGCCAGAATTTACAGTAAAGCCGAGACGCAGTGCTCTTTCTAATTAAAAATGCATTTCCTTAAAAAAACTCGAGGAATATTTTATTCTGCTGCTATTAAGGATGAAAAACAGTGCTGTAAGAACAACGAGAAACGTGCAGTTATAATTAATTGAATGAATATGTTTGGAAACTGAGGCAGGGATTTGCTGCACTGTGCACAGGATACGCTATACATATACAGGACATTGCCAGCTCTGTAGATGCAGTCCCAAATGTGTGTGTGCCACTTTTCTCCTCGTTTCTGTGCAAGGCTGAGAAAAAGAATAATAAAATAATTGTCCAGTGCCTTTTGGCTAGTTGCAAATATTTTTGTCTGGTTTTATAAGATGTAATTAGGGTGGACATTTTGCTGAAACCTGGCAACCCTTCCCACAAGTTTTGCCTCAACAAAATTTATTAGGGCTAAATTTTTGGGGTCCCAACGAGCACAAAAATAGTGCACCTATTAAATATATATACCTACAATGCATAGTAGAAAATCACTAACTGAAGCTACTGCTGTACTGATTGACAGGGGAGACGAATAGATGAATAAGCAAACCACCTCAGGCTTAATGTCCCTCTAGACCATTACTGCCTTTCCATCATCATGCCATAATGAAGCTTCTCTGATTAAGTTATGTGTGTTAATGGTGCAGTTTATGCAGCCTAAACTTTTGTTCAGGGCAATAAAATCACTAGTGCTTTACAGTACTGAAGATAAGATTTTATAGTGCAGCACTTGCGCTGGTCTCACACTCAGTCCCCAGATCCGAAAGATGCCTGGATGAGGTACAACTGCATCGTACAGTGCATGGGAATAAGATTGCTTTAGATTGAATGCCCTATGGAACATTGTGCATTGCAAGATTCTAATTTAAGCTTTGCAATAAAATCGAGTTAATGTGTGTTTGTAAAGCCGCTCTCCTTCTTTAATGGGGAATGATGATAACCTTATATTGCTGAAAATGTGCAGGTCTATTTATAACATCTATTTGCAATACTAGCCTAGAAGCTTTTCCCATTTCTCCTTTTTTTTATTGTGCCTGAATAAAAGCCCAGTGATCTGATGCTCATACAATTGTGGATTGGGGTCAAAGGGAAAAATGCAATACTTGCACCTGGAGAACAGTGACAATGTGATTCTCTGAGCTACAGCTTGTACAACATAAATTCAGCCCTAATACATGTCAATTTTAATGTCTTTCTGACTCTATCCTGGGGTTAATGGGTACTGCTGCCTGATGACGAGATTGCAGATTTTACTTTGATTCTTTATTCGAAATGTCAATGTCTCATTTTCTAGTAAGAAAAGCTGGTTTCAGTGACTCATGATTACCTATCCTGATTCTGTATGAGAGAGAGAGAGAGAAAGAGAGAGAGTGTGCACATATCCAAGGCTGTACACACTGTCAAGGTCCCCAAAGTCCAGACTTCCAATAACAAACGATGTAAAATAATTACCTTATATTATTTCTGCTCTGGTGCTTCAATAATAAAAAGGCAACATAATAGATCTCAGATGCCTCAGCGGTCTTGCAGCACTCATTAATGTCAGTGTTTGTGATGGCCAATCGAATCAAAGTAGGCGGGGTTTATGTTCACGGGTGCTGAGTATAAAAATTCCAGCTCCATGCCTCAGACAGCACAATGAAATGCAAGATGTAATTAGCTAAACCAAATATTTCCTATCAAATCACTGTTTTATGATAGAAATGTTAAACAACCGACAGAAACTTAAACGAGGAATGTAAATTAATGGGACTATTAGTCTAATTTCACTATTTAGAGTCATGTGCGTGATAAGGGTAATGTAGCCTATTTGTAATTAAAGCAAAAGACATTAAAATGTCAGTTTTTATGAACTAGTCATAATCATGCTCATGAAATTAAGGCTGTACTTATATTAATATTCCTTATATTCTCCAGTTAAATTAGTGTGCTTACATAATTGATTAATTAGTGCTTAATTATTTGCTCTAATTTTTACATCAGGTTAAGTTTATAGGATTATTAGTTTGTACATTTTGTAAAATATGTCTGTCGATGCACGGGTGAGGATTTAGGATGCTTATAAGAGCCTATGAACTTTAGGGCCCCCAGAGACCTGTTTTTTAGTAAGAACAGACTGACCTTATATTCTTTCATAGGGCCCTTCTTTTAGAGACTTACTGCTAAATTAATACTGCTTTATCCACCTTTAAATAAAATAGATGTAAATGAAATTTTATATCATGAACTGGTATAAAAAAAATACAGTAGTAAATAATGTTTAGGAATCTGGCGCTTGATTAAAATGTACATATATTCAGAATAATCTTTAAAAATAATTTACGCTACCACTGTCCACTGACTTGATTTTAAACATATATCGTTTAGAACAGGAAATTAACATTTCCACAGGGAAGCATGCCCCGAACCCACCTACCAATCTCCATTTTGGAACCTGTGTATTTATAAAAACCTGCAAACAGCCATGCCCGTATCCACCGTATTCATGTCTCTCTATGTCTACCGCAGTTCTTTTAAAATTTGGCAAGCTTTTTATTTCTTCTCACAATTAAATTCCCAGCTAGATTCATTCCATCCAATCTGTTCTCTTGAAAGTCAGTTGCCATCAGAAGCCTGACTATTGGCTACAGTGTGGTGTTAAAATCAGTGTTCAAACAATGAGCTCTGACGGTGTGATGTGCTTCAGCCCAGTCACACATACAGAGCTATTGACTTGTTTTGTTAGCGCATCAGTAGCCCTTGTTGAGCCAGAAGCATAATGAGTGACCATCTCTGTACGGAGCGGTTTGATCCGGTTCAGACAGAGCTGTGAGCACTGCCAGTGAGCTGTAAGGATCCGATCTTATATTCTGGTTCATTTCACTCAAGTATTTATAATCAATTAGATATTTAGTCTACCAGAATCACGACTCGGATGCCTTTTGAATGACAAGTTTATAGAAGCCCAGTGTTTCTGATATAAAAGGCTCGCATGCAAAGGCAGCAGCTATTATTTCAGACCTGAATGAATTTTCCGACTGCTGCCTTATACTTGCTGAAGGAGAGCATGTAAAAAAAATAATAAAAAAAATAAAAAAAGTATGGTTGTGTGTGATGTTTTTTGTTAGTTCTTGAATGCTTGTTTAGATGCTTGGTGTCGCATGTTAGTTTCTGCCCTTTCTACTTTGCTCTCTTTCAGAATTTTATGCTTTTGAAACCGGGCCAATTGTGTGCAGTTGCAATTAAGATCAATCTCCCATTATAGGCCAGTGACCAGCTCTGTCTCAGGCAGCTGCTACCTGTAGGCTCCCATTTCAGTGCTGATGTGGGAAACATCCATCTCCATTAGAGCTGCATACTGCAAAATAAATACAGAGCCTCGTTCTACGGGAGAGCAATGGATTGCACAGGCCTTCGTTTTCTACAGTGTGAGACCTATCTGAACTCGACTGCTAAGAAGAACAGCTCACATTTTAGAGGCCCCGGAGGTTAAAAGTTGTCTGAAAAAGTCAATTAAAACTAGGAAATTCTGGCAACACGTTCGATCTCAGGTCGTATCCAAGGAGAAAATGTAAAGTTTCCGTGCAGGAAGAGAAGTGTTAAGGAGCTCATGGGAGACAGGCAGTTAAGAGGCTGGATTACAAACGTCAGGTTCTTAGTCGAGTAAATCGTGAGAGGTCTGTATTGGTTCATCCGGGTCTCCTGGCTGTCTTGGGGCACTCACCGTCATTGATTAGCCGTCTCATGAAAAGCCTTGAGGTTAACTCCCTGCTGAGAGCAAAGAATAATCTTCACACACCATAATGGGGAACGAGGCTCATTTACAACAAGGGTGAAAAAAAAGAGACAATTACTGATCATTTTGGTCTCCTATTAATGAGGTTTTTTTTAAATTTTCATTCTGTATTAGCCAGGATTATTAATCTTTGGCTGTGACACAAGTAAATAATGACAATATAACAGTCTCAGCATGAGCGTTTGAATTTGGATAGGGCAACAGACATTTACAAGCTCTTCCTCTCTTTCAGCAGCTGGTGGTGCCTATGAATTGGAAAGTTCTTTGCAGTGAACCACACTGAAGTCTAATAAAAATGTAGAAGACAGGGTACAATGTTTTGCCAAGGTGTGGTAGTAAAAGAAATAAGTCAAAACTTGATTCGCAGTGATTTTAAGATCAGCCTATGACTTGCTGGTTTTTGGCCTCCTAAAAATAACACGCCGCAGAATGTAAAGTTTAGTCGGGGTCCAAGCCCACCACCGCATCCATTTAAAAGCAATGAAATAAACATTTTTAAAAAGCAAAAAAACATTTCTTTTTTTATTAGATAGTATTTAGAAAAATAACCGAAACAGGCTTTTTGAACATTTTTTGGGAAGGTTGTAAGTTCCAGTCTCAGGATCAGCAAGCTGACACTGCTGGGCTTCTGAGCAGGGTCATTAAACCTTAAAAAATCAGTTAGATAAATAAAATTAATATATAAGTTGGTCTGGATAATAAGAGCTTCAGGGTTCTGTTAATCCAGAGCAGTTGTCCTACTTTCTGAAAGTGGAGTATTAAACATTCAAAATGCTTTCTTATTTTTGAAAGATTAAAGCATAAGACTTTGAAGAGGTTATGCACTACCTCAATTTCTCATTTTGTTATGTTTCCTGAGGTCCACTAAAAAAATTAAGAGGATTTTGACATCAGAAAACATCAGAAATTTGTAGTTATAAGCTACTTTCTGCCCTGGTTTTACCCTCTCATCAGAACACTGTGTGAATAGACGTGGCGATTGTTGTCTCAGAAGTAAACGCCCATTGCTATGATTAGCTAACAGTTTTGCACACAAAGCAATACTGATCACCTAACATTATTAAAAACGGCTCCAATAAAGTCATCAGACTCTGCACAGCTTACTTTTTTTAATTCCAGTCTTTCAGAAAATCCATCTCCAAATTGTGTCATTTAAAAACGAATCGGTCGTAAATTGCAGCGAACAAATGACCAAGCTTATTAACCGTTTCCTAATGTTGGGATCTGACTAAAGGCTATGAAAAGACTGTTTGTGTTCACAATTTGGAACTGTGCAGCGTCTTGTCTCCTGAGCCATCTTGTCACTTACCTATCACGTGCATTGGTGGGCGGGGCTAAACAGGCAGTGGTGTTGAAGTTCTTCTGTGGATGCGGCGTTTATTCACTCTTACGTCAGAGTAAAACATTTTAAAACGTCGCTTTGGCTGGCTGACTTTAATATAAGCTGTTTTTAGAGTAACTGCAAAGTTCTAAAACTTACAGGCTATTTTATAGCACAATGGCCTCTTATATGTCAAAAGGGAATTTTGAGTTCTCAGTTCAGTTCATTTTTTAAATGGCACAGTGGGTGGTGTTGCTACCTCACAGCTCCAGGATCACTGGTTTGGTTTTAAATAGTTTTTTTTTTTTAAGGTTTTTGGCTTAGTTTATGCTTTGCAACCTTGTTATGCATGGCTTGATTCATCCAGGACAAAATTCCCATATTACTCAATAGTTTACTATATATAACTAGTCTGTGGTTTTGTTTTTTTTTTATCCTAAAAAATGTATGTGTGCAAAGAAATTTAGAACTACTGACTAAATATCTGATGCACATGACACAGGTATACTCACTTATATATAAACCCTTACCAATCACTGATTGCTTGGATTACGCATGATACTGCTTGAGATAAACTACGATTGCTTGATTGACATGTCACTCAGACACCCTATTGACCTTTAAAAGCTGCTAGTCCAGTTCTTCTATTGTTAGTCTAAAGGTCTGGCTATGCAAGACTACACTGAAGACGAGGGACTGGATAGATATTAATTAGAGATTTAATTGCCTCCTGTGTCTGTGCATCTGCTAAAACAGACTTTTCTGTTTCACTGCTTTAAAATGATGCGTCCTCCTAATCTTATATATTTTCATGTTCCAAAAAACAACCCACTATTAAGCTGTATATAATGAAACAATGGGTTAATGCATTTTTCCTATACAAAAATATGTATTAGTATTAGTACATCCCCCCCACACCAACGAATACACCCACCCACCCAACCATGCACTCCATTTGCCACAGTGAGTAATGGGAATTCTTGATTGTATAATGCAGACCCACATATTGCCTGTTCATTTGCTACAACAATCATACAAGCCTCCACGGGTTTTAAAGCTACTAATCAATTTACACATGAAGGCTAATACATGTTTTTACATGTTGTAATTAATACAGACTCTGTGCCTTTTTACTTTGCTCTCTTAATTAGTGTATTATTTATCATAACATATACAATACAGAACAAAGCAGCAGGATGATATATGGATGATATGGTGCCCAGGAGATTCTTGTAGAAATAATATAACGTTAATAAATGCACAATATAATGTGGGAAGTGGTGGCTCATGGTTAAGGTGTTGGACTACTAACCTAAAGGTGGTGGGTTCAATTCCCAGCTCCACAAAGCTGCCACTGTTGGGCCCCTGAGCAAGGCCCTTAACCGCCAATTGCTCAGTTGTATAAAAAAAAAGATAAATGTAAGTCGCTCTGGATAAGGGTGTCTGCCAAATGCTGTAAATATTTTTTAAACATATTATTGCAGATTTACTGCCGCTGTCCTCCTCCTACAATAACCTCCACACTTTTGGAAACATTTTCTCATAGATTATGGGACATGACTGAGATATAGACATTTAGCAGCAATAGTATCATCAAGATCAAATACTATTGTCAGGTGAGAAGGTCTGGGGTGAAGTGGGTCTTCCAGTTCATCCCAAAGAGTCAAGGCTCTGTGCAGGACACTCGAGTTCCACTTCCAGTCCAACCAGAACAGGGACATTGTCATGTTGGAACAGTGTGTGGATCTTGGTGAAGAGTACCCTAATGCTACAGCATATAGACATTCTAGACAAATGTTTTCTGCCAAGTTCGTAGCAAAACGTGGTTTGAGGAAAACACAGTTACAGATGCACTGGTACTGCGTCCACAAAAGTTTGGCTGTACAGTGTATGATTAGTGGATAAAGATTTGAGAACAGTGTAAAATTTAGGTGTCATCTCTCCACCAAAGTAAATAATAGATAAGAGGATTTTTTCAGATGCTTCAAATGTCAGAACAACATGACAAATAAAATCCTCGATAATTTGCCGCTCTTGACAAATGTTTGTCTCTGAATAAAAATAATGCAAGAGTGTGACACTTTTAGGCTACGCACTATTTTTCTCTCTCTCTCTCTCTCTCTCTCTCTTTCTCTCTCTCTCACTGTTGAGTTACATATGCCACAACGGAGCTGCTGGTGATCCAGACCCCATCACCAACCCGGTCCCGTTGGACCCTTCCCTGAGACCTACCCCAGCGGATGATACATCACCAGGGTGACCTAGGATGTCCCACTTCGCCATAAAGATGTTCCAGCTGTTCTTTATGGACTAATGATTTAAGTTCACACACACACAATGTAACCACATAATCCCTGCTACTTGTTTTCACCCAAATGAGGATGGGTTCTCTGTTAAGTCTGGTTCCTCTCAAGGTTTCTTCCTATCTCATCTCAGGGAGTTTTTCCTTGCCACCGTCGCCCCAGGCTTGCTCATCAGGGACAAACTGATTTATTTTATCTCGTAATTTCTCATAAATTGTGTAAAGCTGCTTTGTGACAATCACCATTGTAAAAAGCGCTATACAAATAAAACTGAATTGAATTGAAAAACCTGAATATTATCAAGAAGAAGAAAAATAAAGATTTTTATCTTTATTATTGCCAAACATTACATTACAACACAGTGAAATGATTTTTATTGCATATTCTTTGTTAGGAGTCTGGAGTCAGAGCACAGGGGCAGATATGTTAGCGTGCCCCAAGAGCAGTGAGGGTTAACTTGCTTGTTGGTAATGGTGCTTGAACCCAGGCCTTTAAATCAACAACCCAGAGTCTGAAACACTCAATGCCTTTTTTTCTGTTTTTCACACAGAAGAGAATTCGGTTCGATTTCTTTCTTATGATGTCTCAGAGTTTTAGTGATCAGGATACAAACCTGATTTTTAAAAAAAGCTGCTTTAGGTCAAACTCTATCATTAAACGCATTATCGATTGGATCTACTCGGATTAAGAATGCATTTATTTTACATACTTGATCCAACAAGTTTAGTGATCGATCCTTTATTATGTATGTTTTATAGATTTTCAAACGCGCATACAATCTTGTGAAAAAAATCTTGGCAACCCTCACTGCTTTGCATATACACAACTAAAATCCATACGTAGTTCACAATCTAGACGATAGATTAGAATGTTATTGAAAGCTATAACATTTCAGATTTTTTCTTTACTGGACCTAAACACTGTTCCAGCATGACAATGCCCCTGTGCACAAAACCCCTATGTACTAATAAAACATGGTGTGTTATTGTTAGAGTAAAAAAAAAACTTGGGTGTCCTGCCCAGAGCCCTCAATCCCACTGAACACCTTTGGGATGAACTGGAACACTGACTGCACCCCAGACCTCATCATCTGACCTCAGTGTCTGATCTCACTAATACTATTGTGTCTAAATGAACACAAATCATCACAGTCGTGCTCTAACAAGTAGTACAAACATATCAGCAAACGGGTATTAAATCTGTGATTGGATGTTCAACATTATATATGGTTGTGATAGTCGGATGATCATTACACAACAGTAATTGTTCTGTAAATGTTAATGCAAAGTCATTTTGTGGAAAAAAAAAATCTAAGGTGCCAAAGTTTGTTGAGTTATAAGGCTTCTGTATAATTTCCTTATCAGACTTGTCAGTAAAAGTTAGTTTTAAAGTTAGTTACCAGTATACTGGTAAAAATAGCCAGTATTACATAAGGTATAAAGTATAGCCCAACAAATATGTGGACATTGTCATCACACTCATATGCACCTACTCGTTGCACAAAGTTTGAAGCACGCAATAGTGCAAAATGTTCATGTTGGCTGTAGCATTGCTATTTCCCTTATTTAAACTGAGTGGCACAAAGCTGTTTCAGACAATTCCTGAGTACAAAGTGAGCTCCATGAAGACAGTGTTCCAAGGTTAGCATAGAAGAACTCCTACATTTTCAACTGCTGTTATGAAAAAAATGTAATAAAATGTATTTAAAAGCATAAAAGAAGCATGAAGAACTAGTCAACGGAATCTAGCAGAATAGCATAAAAAGCATGTATACAAATGATCAGTGTTGGGCATGTTAGTTATTAAAAAGTAATATAATAAAGTAGTATAATAAAAAGTAATAAGTAATTAATAAAAAGTAATTAATATAATAAAAGTAGTATAATAAAAAGTAATTATTTCGTTTGACAAATAGTAACTGAGTTACATAATTTATAAAGGTAACTATTAAATTTAGCAGGTAAAGTAACTTTTGCATTACTTTTGTAAAAATTCAAATATGTCAAATAACTTGGAATATTGAATAAGTTAAATGAATGAAATAGACACCAAATGAAATAAATTATTATTATAAAACATTGTACAGTATTTTAATATTGTGGTGGCGTGTGGCGATGCGAGATGCTTCATTAGATTAGAATAACTTTGAGAAACTCTTTCTTCCTGGTCATAAGTTAAACGTTCCATAAATCCTTATTTTTCATCTCAATGAAGAAAAAGTAGTGTTTATACTTCCAGTTTAAGTCTTACCCTCGAACTCGTAAGACTTGCCATTGTTCTAAATCCTGTAGTACATCCAAATTTCATTCATACTACACATAACTATACTATATAGAAAATACTTGTGAGGGAAGTTGTAGCGCAGTGGTTAAGGTGTTGAACTGCTAATTGGAAGGTTGATGTTTGATTCCCAACACCACCAAGTTGTCACTACTGGATCCCTAAGCATGTCCTTTAAACTCCAATTGCTCAGATGTATAAATGAGATAAATGTAAGTCACTCTGGATAAGTGTGTGTGCCAAAATGCTGTAAATGTAACAGTCAAAAAGTACATACTAACCTTAATGTAGTACATACTTAAGTGGTTTGTGCATGCTTGTGTGTAAACACCCGCACTATTCTGCCCACCCTCAACACACACTCCAGTCATCACTAGTTATGTGTCCCATCCCACCCCCCCACCCCCACACCAGAGAAAATAACTCTGCAGGTCCTATAGCCGAGAGAGTCTACTCGGATTAACACCCTTCAGTGAGCATAATTATAGTAACGCTGCAGTAATTCGTTTGATTACTTGTTACTAAAAAAAGGAACGCCGTTAGTAATGATATTACACCCATTAATGCAAACGATGAGCTTGAATGCAAAAAAAAAAAGTTGTTCTGCAATTGTTTGGGATGTTTATTTTAAACAAGTAATTATTGCAGTATAAACACAAATCAAATAGTTGATTTTTAAAAATGCCCTGTGTAAAATGCCACCATTTCTGCTGCCATGACCAGCGCCATGTGTGGCTGCTCCCACATGAATATCTGGAACATGTTAGTTTTATTAGAGCATCCACCGGACACACTGAGCTTGTGTTAATGTCACTTCCCAACAGACCCGAAAGCCTTTGCCACACAAAATGACTTTTCAGTCCCTTCATAACCAAATGTCAAGAGTCCAAGCCCATTTTATAGCTGTAACAGAGTCTATATTCTCTTTATGAGGTCAGGACAGGGAGTCTTTTAACAATGAAGACCTTTAAGAAAAGGCTATGCGCTTGTGTTGATGTTGCAGCTGTGTATTTTTTTTTTTTTTTTTTTTAAAGCACTGGTTATCCATATCATTTTACTTACTAAGTTTTAGATCTTAGGAATAAAAATGAAACTCGTCACTTGTCCGCATTAACCTGCGCTTGCGTGGTGAATTTGTTATGTTTGTAAACATTTTGTTAGCACTGTGTCCTTTAGACGATTTGGCAGTTAAGCGGCTTCGGGCTCCCGTCACAAGCGTTCAGGTCCTTCTTAATGTCAGGCTTTGACAACTCTCCCCTCAGGTTAACGAGTGTGTGCTGCCATACGCTGCCATGCTGGAGTGTGATTGCCTCGTGTGTTGTGGTGGCGTCAGGTCATTAGTCACCGATTGACATTTCCCATCATGCTCAGCCGAGACAGCTGCCATGCCACGTTAATGGCGTGGCCATAGAGTTTTGCTGCTCACAGTTAATTGTCGGCAAATGTTCGAGGTGTTGGTGTCTCACCTTGCGAGTCGGCTCTTTAATTAGTCTTCCCCATCAGTGGTTCCCTGCGCTGAATTATTTATCTATTTGAGACATTAACAAGCAAGGCGGATGCATCTTACTGAACACTGCAGCAGAATCATGAAGATCACTTTTCCAGCTTTTTCAGCACAGCATTTCTTCAAACCTTCTTTCAACCTCACACAGCTCCTCCTCTTTTTATCCTTGCTTGTCAGAAACAGATGATAAATTCCTCCGTACCACCAACCACTGGAGTCTGTGACTTGTTATATTAAGCTTGGAAAGCAGAGTAATGTTATTATTGAGTTTTTTTTTCTGTGCTCCTTTTGAGGATTTTTTCTTATGATTACTTTTTCCTTGGTTGCGTCTGGACTGATTCTAGGATTGGCATGGGTTGTGTCTTGGAAATGATTGCAGAGAGAATGCAACGTGCACTGCATACACCTTCCCCGAGAGAAAAAAAAAAACCAAAGTGAGCAGATTTGACACTTGACATTTTGCAGCTAACTCGAGGCGGTCAATATTCCATCAGGCAGTTGTCTCAAAAACCGGTTGGCCGTGTGCTCTCTGGTTTCAAGAAGAATCTAAAAATACTAAAGTCGGACCAATTTAACATGTACAAGGTTTGAGAAGGTTGGATAAAGTTAAATGTTAAAAACAACTGCCTGAGCAAGTGTTTTTAAACCTTCTTTCTGTTTTGTTTTATTGTCATTTCCTTTGTAGGCACATCAGACGACAGAATAATATGCCAGATTTTTATCAGGCTTGTTACATTTATCTTTAGTCAGCATTTTTATCCTGGTTAGGCTTGTAATAAATCTAAAGCCTATTCAGAAATGCTGGGTACCCCTGGATGAGGTGCTAGTCTAGCTTTAGGCATCATACACACACACACACACACACACACACACACACACTTCCATCTAGAGACAATTCATCTTAGCCAATCTGGCTAACAGCATGTTTTTTGGAGGATGAGAGAAAAACATATGAACCAAGAAGAATTGAGGGCTACTGGGGAAAAATATTTATCTAAATATTTTCTCAGACATGAGAAATGAACGTTTTTTAGACTGACTATCACAACCATATGTTTTTTAAACATCCTGTTCCAGATTTACATTCAGTCCTACATTTATATCCAGTCTTGTTTGAACTTTTACACTTCTGGACAGACTTTCCATCTGATTTCAGATTTGAGTATTCCTTTATTCAGCTACAACAGCATTATTGAGTTCTGGCACCCGTGACAGGTGAGGAGGTTGGGGTGCAGTCGGGGTTTCAGTTAATTAAGTTTTTCAGTGGGGTTAGGTCTAAATTGGGGCTTTGTGAAAGGATGCTTAAGCACTTTTACGTCAACCAGAACACACCAAGTATTAATAGAGCTCAGGTGCTTTGTTCACAGTCATTGTCATGCTGGAACAGTGTTTTAAGTCTTGTGATTAGATAAAATAATAAAATACTACAAAATACAAAGACATTCTAGACATCTTTGAGCTTCTATTTTTGTGAAAACTGGTTAAGGGAACACACTTAAAGAGGGGGGAGGATGTGCTGGTAAGGTGTTGTTGGATATTAACAAAGAAGATCAGAAGACTTGCATCAATCTTACAATATCAGGATATGCTAAGGCTTTAGAATCACTCCAGGTCTAAAGGTTGGGTGTGTAGGCTAGTCTGTTAAAGTATTAGGGGGGAAGTGATAGTGCAGTGGTTAAAGTGTTATACTGCCTATTGGAAGGTCAGGGGTTCGATTCCCAGCACCACCAAAACACCACTGCTGGGCCCCTGAGAAAGACCTTATTGCTCAGTTGTATAAGAGAGATAAATGTAAGTCGCTCTGAATAAAGATGTCTTCTAAATGTCGTAAATGTGTTCAGTGTGCGGCCTTTATGGTTTTACAACAGGTAAAGATACAGATAATTCTTCAGAACAGCACAGTTCATTGTTCATAGTAATTAATTGGTTTTCTAAATCAGTCTATTTCCAAATACTAAATGCCACACAGTATGTAGGTCTTATAGCAGTCAAAATAAATGGCTGAACTTATTATTCACCTAGTTTTAAACAATTACATCTCCCTAGGGTTAAAAAATGCATGCTGATGATAAAGAAGTACCACAGTTTAATCAGGACAGTTTTAAGATCCCAAATAAGTGTTTTCTGGTCTTGGCATAAGCCACAATTGCACACTACTGCTTTCACTGCTGGAACCAGTAATTTTAAAGGCATTAAGGATTGTTAACTGTAGACAAGCTGAAACCAAATAGCCGTAAACAGTACAATTAGGCTACCAAAACACACTAAACGTAGTTTTTTTTTTAAAATAAGTCTTTCGCCATAAGTGTGGAAAAACCATTGTCATCTTAAACGTAGCTGAAAGCAGGTTGTTATAGTTGAATTGTCTAAGCACCAGCTGTTTAGAATAGACTGCTCAAAGACACAAGCCCTTAACCTTGTTGCATGCTGGAACCCTGTTATCCTGCTTCTAAAATGGAGTCACTCCGTGCACGCCATTTATTTTCTTCATCTATCATACTCATCTAAATCCAGATGACAAATGGCCTTTTTTTTCCCTTGTTCCCATTTACATCTGAGATTTTTTGCTTCCTTTCCACTTCAAGAAATCAATCTTCTCTCTCTCTCTCTCTCTTTCTCTCTCTGTCTCTTACTCTTATTCTTTTTTCCACTATCAGCCATAATCACACACCTCAGCCACTGTTCTGATTTCTATTTTTCCTCTTTTCACCTTGTTTGCACAGCACAGCGACATCCTTTGCTCTCTTAAACCCCAATCTTCCAATTAGCAGTCCAACACCTTAACCACTGTGCTACCATGTGCACCCCACACACATATACATACATTATCCTGTATTCTATAGTATATTTTTCTGGTGGTATGGATAGCATATGTAAATAGCAAGGGCCTCATGATATGATGCACATCACGATACATGGGTCACGATACAATATATCACAATATAATACCTATTGAAATATTTCAAATAAAAAAATATGTCAGCGACAGCAACTATAGGAGCAAAGGAGGAAGTCACTTGACACATACTGAGGGTTTTAGTTAAATATTAACGTAAATGTAAATCAGTTTACAACATAATTTACATATGTTTTGATACTGGTGTTCCAAACATTGGTACACTATAGTGAAAAAAAATATTGTTGTATCGATTATTTTTACACAGCCCTAGTGCTTATCCCCCTATCTACAATATTGCGCATTTCTGTGAGGAGCCTCATTAGACTGTACATTGGTACAACTATTAAAACTAATGCACACATATAGGGACCAACAGGAGACTAGAAATGATTTCTTTCCTCCTTTTCCTGATCCTGCCCTTCCCCTTGCTTCACCCGTGCCCTTTGTTTGGCTCCCTGACACCTCCAGACATAACTCTCACCCTTCATCTTGTGAATTAATCTGCCTCCCAGGATGAATTGTGTGCTGCGTGATTTCCAAACGGTAGAAAGAGTGAGACAGAAAAGGAGAGTCAGTAGATGGAGCTGAGAGAGCACCGGCACTCACTCCATCTGGCTGTCTTCCTCTTATGATGGGTCCGTCCTTCGCCCCTGTTGAGCCGGAGAGGTGGTGTGATGAAGTAAAGAGGTGCTGATGAGAAGCAGGGGGTAACAGAAAAATGGATGAAGGAGTGCTAGAGGTGGATGAAGGAGAACCATTGGCTGATGCTGACCCTGGGGGTGGTGGGAGGTTAAGAGAGATGGATGAAAAGAAGGACAACAACTGAGAGTGTGTGTGTGTGTGGTTGAGGGGGTGTGTGTGTGTGTGCACATTAGCTGTAATGTTCTACCGGCCTTTTTTGTTTCCGTGTGTGCGGGCGTGTTTTTTTTTATTTTTTATTTTTTATTCTCCTCTCATCTAATGGTGAGCTGCATTGAACCTCCGAAGCTCTGGTGACATGACAATTTACATTCGTTTATAAAGAGGAGAGGTGAAAAAAACATGATTAAAGTTGGAAGCGCCTGCAGAGAGAGCCGCCTGAAATCACTCATCTAAAATCTCTTTTCTCCATCTCTCAAGCTGTGACTGATCTTTTCTTTCTCTATTAAACGAATCCACGGCTGCCTTTGTCCCTCTCCGTCTGGCTTGCTTTGTCTGTGCTGCAGCGGTGATGAGTAGCCGAGGTTGTTACTGCTGGTAAGAGGAGTGTGAAGTCGAATTGGGAAACGACTGCCAGACAGGATCGCATTCATTATTATTTTCTGCTGAATGCACGTGCAGTTGTTGCTAATTTAAGACTGATAGTGATTAAATATTCAGGATGCAGGATAATTAATGGTGGCTGAAAATGGTCGTAGTACAGGCTACACCAGTTCTCACACACAACAAAATGAATGCACAAACAGAAATGTACCCCTTTCCTTCTTAAAACCAATTTGTTTTTTCTATAATAAGATACTAAACACTTGATTTAAGGCACCTGAGGTTACATGGACATACACACACACACACCTCACCTGTTTTGCCTCATTTAATCCTAAATCTAAGAACATGACCCCATTTTCTTTCGTTCAAATATAACAAGTGCACTCTGATGGGAGAACGCTAGATACGTTAAAAATGAAACATTTATATAATAAATGGAATCTTTCGAGTGGCTGAAGCACCGCTCCTGTACGAGGGTTTTGAAAACGAGGCCGCAGAATGAACATTTTCCAACAGCTAATGGAGTAAATCATCACTCTGCGTATTAAAGCGTTCGGGTTGAATTCTTTTTTTAATTAGCTTTCAATACTTGGCTGTTAAGCACAAAACCGCACGGTTTGTATTAGTAAAAAATTCACTTCTAATGAGAAATTTCAGCTTTGCATGCAAGTCTAAAGGGCTTTAGTCACAAAACTAAGTGAAATCTAGGCACATTTCCACTCACTGAAAAAGTTACTGTTGTGGGGTTTGCACCAAATTGGAGTTGTTTTAGAAAAAAGTTTTCTTGGAAGCTTGGTGATGTAGAATAGCTACAACATACAGAAGCACATAATAATACAATATATAACTTTTTTTTGTGATAATGTCTAGATAGTCTTATACATCCAGGCTCATAAGTCCAAAAGGCCAAAAGTGAAATCTAACCCTCATAACATATGAAAAAATTATAATATTGTAGAGTAACCAAAACATATTATAGGAAATTGCATGATGTGGTAATTAGTTGTGGTAATTATAGTTGGTTATAGTAACTCTACTATAGTAAAAAATACCTTATGACTACATTAATTACTATAGACAATTTCATACAGCTATATTATCCAAGTATGTGTAAGAACATTTACAGCATAAATCAGAGCAAAATGTAAGGGCAGTGATAGCGCAGTGGCTAAGGGGTTGGACTGCTAATTGGAAGATCAGGTTTGATTCCCAGCAATTGCTCAGTTGTATAAAAATAAATAAATAAATGTAAGTCTGCCAAATTTCACACCTTAACACACTATTCCACATTCACAACTCTGTTTCCCATATAGAAACTTCTTTAAAATATTGTTGATCAGTTCACTACACTTTTTTTTTTGTAATCTGGCATTAACATTAACAAAGTATAAATACTATAACACACTAAATCCTTCATTAATCTATAATAAAGTAATCAGGTTTATTATAGATCATTTAGTTATTAGTTATAACTTATAGTATTAATCTAAATATTACTATAGCATACTGTAGTAGGATGTATTAAATACTGTAATCTAATGTTATTTCTGTAGCATTTTTAACAATAGACACCATTGTGTTGAAGCAGCTTTACAGAATCACACCAAAACAGACACAAGTGAACAAGTAATAATTATAGACTATACTACAATTTACTGTATCCTAATGTAGTTTATCCTAAAGTATACTATGGTATTTTACAGTGTTGTGCAGTCAGGGCCAGCAAGGTCTTCTTTGCTGCCTAAACACTATCAGAAGCACTGAATTTACAACCAAAACTCTAATATTTGTTCCATTAAACTGTATACATTTTTTTCCAACAGTTTATTCTCTTCATTTCGTAGCGTTTCTCTCGGCTGCGTTGCTTCCAGTATGTGTACGTTAAATTTTTTGTCAGATTTCAGCTTTTAGATGCTGCCATGTTAATCCAATCTGCCAAAACATTCAGAATCAGTAGAGCTGTCCTTGTAACTTAAACTATATTAGCAATGGGACTGTTACATAATGTCAGCATTTTTCAGTCATCTAATTGGTTGGTCAAGTTCGACCAGCAAAACATGTCTTGACTTGGCCTTGGACATACTTAAAAATGAGTTTTTAAGGCTGACTTTATCAGAAAAGCGAGACATGGTGAGAAGAGGTTGGCTAACCCTGATGCTTTTCGCAGTTCCGGAAAGAGGTTGTTCGCCACTTTCAGACCAGTGTCTATGAGCGTTTTATACTGCCTCTGAATGTATAATGTGTTTTTATTTAATTTGGGTTTATGTTTTTGTCATGTTATTCGATAAATATTGATTCTGAACTGCTCCAGATGATGTATGTGGCATAGTTGTGGTTGTAATATAGATGTTTGGAGTTTTGTTGAGCGGGTTTCTTGTTTTATTTTCACGCTCAATACGCGAAATGTCCTTCCTTCTTTAGCGCCTTGTTATATCGTGTTTTGTATATTATTGATACTTTCTATAATTTCGACATAATAGTGGTGGTATTAAGAGGTGGATTACTCAGGTAAGTACCCACTGAAGGCCCAGGTACCAAATGCATGGCCCGCCAATGGTATTTTATCATGTGGGATGTACAGCAACTAAGCACGGTTTGTTTTGTTCCACTTACTGTTGAATGTAGATTTCAAGTTTTATGTGTCATACGCATTAAATATTCAGTTTGAGGCTAAGATTAGGGACTGGATAATGTTTGGTAATTGTTGAAAATCATGTATTGCAGATGAGAAAATCAGATAAACTGTAAATTTAAACGCATATAGAACTGCACACCTTCTGTCTTTGAGCTGTTGTGAGTGCCTGCATTGTCTTGTCTCGCCAGTTTAATCCTGATTAGTTTGCTAAGCTCATTACAAGGTGTTCGTTTTCCCAGTCACCGAATCTGATTGCTTACAGTCTGTAAGCTACATTTATAGAATAATTATCAACAAAGGCTATCAGAGATGGGAAAGATTCTCTTGAGTATTATAAAATACACCTACAATACAGCCACCAGTCCCGAGGCTATTTGCGTGAAATGTTTAGTAATGAATTTACAGTACAAACGCTATGCTTTACAGAGTTACTATACAAGATTAACCTGGGCAGCACTACACAAAACAATTATAGAGAAAAGGTCAACTATGTAGCAAGGCCTGCGTTCTTGTAGATACTAACTTTTGCTAATGAATATCTTCTTTAATGTAATAAAAAATACACAGTAAAGCTGATTTTTTACAGCTCTTTCTAAGCACAAAGTAGTGTATTAATTCTTGTACATCTTTTTGCTTAAGCTCTAGAACTGTTTGTGATGCTTTCAACAGTCGATTTTCCCTAAAATGTCAACCACATGTACTTTCACCACCAATGTAAAGCATTTCCACTGACATTTACTTATTTGGCAGGCGCATTAATCCAAAGTGACCTGCAGTTAAAGCTAAAACCTCATAATGATTGACTACCACCCACTATTAGCTTTGCACCAGACTATTTTTATTCTTTTGTTTCAATTTGCAGCGTTTTCCCTTTTTTGAACTGCACATAATATTTAAGCATGAAATTAGCAAATTTGAACAGCATTTGCTTAACATTAAAAATCTCATTACGGTTCTAATGCTAAAACTATAACAAAAATTAAGACCACCAAAGGAATGTTGATTATTAACACATTGCTGGCCATTAAACAAGTGTAAAAACAGGTTTGAACAAAGGTGCTTGTTGTCTTTACTTCTTTAAATTTTCACAATATTTTGTTTGTTACAACAATGCAATGTAAAACGACATGGCATTACAGAGAGAGAGGCATTTCACGTATTGAGGGTGAATATTATTTTTCTTAAAGCAAGAAACCCTATTAATACAACTCCAAACCTCTACACTACAACCGCAACTGTGCCATCTGGAGCAGTTTAAAATCAATATTTATCTATATCATGACAAAAACATAAACAATTTGAATAAAATGCATCATACATTCAGTACCGCTTGTTGGCACTGGTCTGGAAGTGGCGAAAAAACTCTTTCCTACGCTGAAACTAGCTAGTTAGCTCCGGGGTCAACCTCTTCTTGTGATCTCTAGCTTTTCTGAAAAATTCCGCCTCGAAAATGTATTTTAAGTATGTCTGAGACCAAGTCAATTTCTCCTCCTCTGCCATTGTGGGTGTAAAAATTCCAATTCAACTGTACAGATGTGTTTTGCTAGTCAAATTTGGCTTTAACTGTTTAGAACTGTTTCAACTGATCAGAGGACTGAAAAATGCTGGCGTTATTGTGGGCCAGCTATCTGGCCCTGTGAGGCGAATTTGAAATCTAATTGGTTAAAGAAACAGTATCATTGCTAATATAGTTTTATTAATACAACACCAAACAACACCAACCCTTAGGCAGCAATACTGATTCTGAAGGCCTTTGCAGATTAGATTAACATGGCAGCACCTAAAAGCTGAAATCTGATTGGACAAAAAAATCTAACATCCACATAATGGAAGCAGTGCATTAAGGAAAACACTAAGAAAGAGAATAAACTGGTGGGATAAAATTAAAACAGTTCCATGGAACAAATATTAGAATTTAGGTTGTAACTGTAGTTCAGTGCATCTGATAAAGGGATGGCCCTGACTGCACATGGTTAAGATGTTGGAGATTGAAGTTTATTTCCTGGTGCCACCAAGTTTTCACTGCTGGACCCCTGAGCAAGGCCCTTAACCCCCAACTGCTCAGTTGGATATTAGGAAAAAAATGTAAGTCTTTATGGAGAAGGGCATCTGCCAAATATACAGGGTATTTTAAGAAATGTACATGGTTTCTTTATGGTTCTCTGGTTTCCTCACACCTCTCGGTATCATAGTGGAATTAATGACTTTAAATTCTTCTTAGCTGGTAATATGTGTGTATATGGTACCATATAATGCACCGATGCACTTTTTAGAGTCGATTTCTGCCTTACACTGAGTTACTGGAAACGGCTTCAGCTCCACTGGCAAGATAAATGGTTAAATGTTCAAATGTAGCATGTGCATTCATCAGTTTTTTTCCTTTCCCCAGAGACAATTTGCACTTGTTTTGTTGTGCCCATCTTCACTATTGAATTTATTTTTGTCATGTCTTACTCCAGAATGGTGGTTAATGGCTTGGATAAAAAGTAACACTAAGAGCTCTAGGAAAATTGTACTTTTTAATAGGTACAGTAAACATAGTATACAAATTGTGTTGTTAGACATATACAAAAATGCCTCATAAAAATCAATAAATAAGGAGTTTATAACCTGAATAGACTGATTTTTATCTATGAATTTATTATAAAGATTATATTTTTAGCATTAGAGATGTGATATATATCACTTTTGACATCCACAGACTGTTGTACATATTTAAAATGTTTTTGTTGTGGCTTTATGCAAAACAGATAGTGAACTACTGAATCACCATAAAGCATGTTGGTTTTTTTTATAGATGAGCAAAAATAAACCATTACCTAGGCATTATATTGCATTGCAAACTCAAAATAGCAAACTGCGAATGAATAAAAAGCTAAAACTTGCACAGGGTTTCTGAATTTGATAAAAATGAGTCTTGATACATATCTGCTTTTCTGGCAAAAGGAGATCAGGCTGTTATCTCAAACAACTATATCGAGCTATATTATTGAAAAAAACAAAATTAATTTGAAATGTTCACAGGGAGTAAAACTGGATCATGTCTTATATTAGTTTTGCTAATCTTTTAAAAATGGTTTTGAACAAAAGTCATTTTTTAAACCATTGAAATTTTGCATTCATAACAGTTGCTGTTTTTTTGTTTTTTTTTTGGCAAATGTATTTTTCTTAGCAAAAAACAATACACACCCATCCTACTGTGTCCCACTCAAATACATTGTTCTGACTCACAAAAATATCATCCGCTAACATCTGACGTGATCATAATTTCATAAGCCTTCTCTTAAAAGAAATGCTTCTTTAAAAGATTATTGAATCATAAAATAGGGCAAGTAGTAGCTCAGTGGCTAAGGAGTTGAAGTAGCGGTCAACAGATCATAGGTTCAATTCCCGGTACCGGAAAGCTGCCACTGAGCAAAGTCCTTAACCCTCAGCTGTACAGATGAGATTAATGTAAATTAATCAGAATAAGGGCCTCTGTCAAATTCTATAAATGTAAATGAAATGTTCACTTCTCAAATTCACAATGTGACAGATTCTTTTAACAATTTACGCTTATCTCATTTATACCACCAAGCTACCACTTTTCTGAAGGGAAAAGGACCATGTTGTAGGATTTTACTAGGTGACAAAGTGAGGAACCTGTCATAGTTAAAAATGTGAAATTTGGGGCTTGTTCCTTTGCTATACCCCATAATGGGTAAGTTTGGCCTAGTCAAAGTACCCTAGGGTTTCTGTCAGGACCTTCAATATACAACTGTATACCGCATACATCTTAAAAAATAAAATAAAATATATAAATAAAATAAATAAAATAGCTTGTGCCAATAACTGTGCTAGTTGTTAGAAATTACAGCACTCATGAATGCAGGGCTTCAAACAGCAAACAAAAACTTTTCTTGCCTTTGTTAGTAAATCCAGTCTTTCTTTTAATTTTTTTTCTTTTTGGTCTAAAAAATTATTTTCAGTAAAGCGGCAAAAAGATCTGGTTTGAGTTTTTTTCATACCTTTTAAAAGTTCCCGTCAAACTTTGGTGTTAGCACTGTGCGCGTCTTTAGACCTACAGCGGCTGTCACCGAATGGCGAATTTTGATTGGCTGACCATTACTTGTTACAAATCAGATGTGACGTCTTTCAACAAAAGACTAGCACTATCTGCATTGCTGCCCCAGGCCTATTTAATGTAAGATATTCCAATTCAACCTCAACAAAACTAATGATAGAGAATTACACTAATGAAAATGATAACTAAATAATCAAGAAAAACATTCCTCAGACAATTTAATTTTTTTATATTGACAGCAGAAAAGGCCACGTCTCTAGGTCATGTCTCAATTACTCAACATTAACATTTTATCAAGCAATCGGATTTAGAATTGAACCAGTGAGAATAAATGCAGAAAATGTCAAGTAATTTAGAAAAGCTGTCACTTATTAAAATATTGGCTTGCTTGAATGAAAATGGTAATAAAACAATTAGTCTATTAATCAGAACAAAAAGGAGCTAATTTGCCCCAGGGTACACAAAGCAACAGTACACGTTTCAATTAAAAATATTGTTTTCATTTTCCTGAGATTATACATTTCACAGCTATTAAATCAAAAACAGAGGAAAAAAATTGACATGTTGGGTGTAAATAATTAGGTAAAATGGCCAGCAGGTTGGATTTGCCAGCAAAAAAACAGTTTGAAATAGAATCTAGTTAATGAAATGGTGGTTTGGTGTTTAAACTATGAGCTGAATCTTTTGGACAGAATATAAAATTGACACATATTAAGATGCTGTACAGAATTTTGGCTCCTTAAAACTGACACTTCAATTCAAAATGACTTTCTAATTGCAGATAGTAAATCATAATTATTTGAATTTTTGTTATTTTGTTTATTTAACACATTTTAACTCATTCTTTTCCATTTAGCAACAAACTAGCATTGACGTGTCCAGATAACCCGGCACAAAGATTTTATTGCACAAATTATTGCACCCACACGAATTATTGGCCTTGACCTTGAATGTTTATTCAACTTTAATTTTGTTTAGTAAACCTATGGCACTAGGGATTGCCAGAACTTCAGTTTATGCCTACTTACTTCATTAAAATCATATTTGCTACAGAGGAGTTGTCTGATTTTGTAGTGTTGGGGCTCTTGGTAACATGAATGTTTGTGTTAGCGTGGGTGTTGTGCTGTCGTGCTAATAGATAGACTCCCACCAAATATATTTAAATCTAGCTAATTTAGAATTCAGCACTGCTACTCTGCTAAAACAGAGAAAATTGTTAAGAACATCTGTCTGTAAAAGCTATTTCAATAAAACGAGAGGAGAGACTGGAACAATGAGAACAAAGCGAAGGAAAGAAAACCGAACTGAGAAAGGGGCAATGGAAGGTGTTCTGAACAAACAGCTGCAACCTTCATGTCTGCACCCCCCCACAGTGATCCTGTTCCAGACACATTGCTCGAAGCATACTCTGAGCCATGTCACAGCTATCTAAATGCTGTTTACAGATATACCTTTCCTCTTCCTGTTACCCTCCTCCCCATTCTCGCTCGTTCCTACACCTAGGGCGCATTTCCACACAGTTTTCACCGCATCAGCACTCACTTTTTTGTTATAGCATTTCATGGATTGATGAAACAAAACTAAAATCCTCAGAAGATGTTTAAAGAATAATGATGTAGAGAAGTCCCTGTTTAGCCTATATGTCACAGTAGGTATATCTTATTTGCTTGTATTACATTACTTTGCATGAATTCTGTATTAAGAATTTTGAATAACTTCCAATCTATATAAAATTTCAATCCAAGTGTTTAGTCAGAAGAGGAGGATGATGAAAAAATGCCATTAAGCGTCAGGTGGAAACTTGAACTACTGAAGAGAAATAGTAGACAATGAGCAGACTAATTTAATCTAATAGAAGGGCTACAATTAACGAGAAAATAAACTCAAATAACCAACCTGGACAATCGTGGGTAAAAAAAACAAAACATGGTGGATTACATTACAACATAAAATGTGAAGGTAGTCTAAAGAATTTGGATTTCTCTTAAGTTAGAATTAGGCACTAACGCCATGCATTACATTTCATTTTCACTTCTGAAATTCGTCAGACTCCCTTACCTAACAAAACTTACAGTTTATTTATCTCATTTTTTTTTTTTTATAAAGCTGAGCAGTTAAGTGTTGAAGGCCTTGCTTAGGGGCCCAGCAGTGTTAAATTAATTGTCCTGGGAATTACACCAATTTTTATTAAACAATAAAATAAACACTTTAATCAGTGAGCTATTACTTTTCCCAGCATAAGCCTATGGACCCAGCCTGCTTTTATTTATTCAGGCTGGTGGCGGTGGTGTAATGATGTGGGGAAAGTTTTTGAGGCAATTATAAATGAAATATCCACTAATTAAAACTTTGCTACATTCGACAGCATTTATCCGTTACTATAAACATTCAATGATCACAACGAAGTTTCAATAATTGGTTTTCATCATTTTACACATTCAATTTAATTCACTTTTATTTGTAAAGCACTTTTCAACAGACATTGTCTCAAAGCAGCTTTACACAGAATGCAGTAACAGTGAAAAGTGTAAGTTTGTCCCTAATCAGTAAGCCGGAGGCGACAGTGGCAAGGAAAAACTGAGGTGAAGTAGGAAGAAACCTTGAGAGGAACCAGACTAAATAGGGAACCCATCCTCATTTGGGTGACACTCTATGTTAATGTTAATTATAGCATATTGTAATAATCAAATGTAATGTAAATTGAAGCCTTGGGTCAGTGGAGCAAAGCGAGTCCCAGTACATCTTGGTATAATGAGATGGTGAGTCTCACGACAGACTGCAGCTGTCTAAGGTATGTACGTGAAACAGGATAATTTTGAAAAGCACACTTAGTTTGGAAAATAATAAGCGAAAGGGAAAAGAATTCAGAATATCACTGAAGACAGGCCACCCATGGATTCACACTCACTTAATTTTTCTACTCCAATAAGTAAAACAAACGGTTACAAACTGTGATGCCTTTTATGTGACATGAGTTGACATATCAGCGTACTTCCAGCCCCAACCTGGAATGTTGTGGCAAGTTTTATGATGATGACTATTTGTGGTGGATTTTGCAGCTATAGGCACTTTAACCTTATTGTAAGTTACTATAAATTTTCTGGATTCAGGATTTGCTCTTTATTTATCCCTTGACATCCAAAGTAACTAGTAACTACTTGAGTAGTCTTATAATTGCATACTTCATTACTCTTACTCAAGAAACTTTAAACATCAATATTATTACTGTAACTTAAGTCATTATGTTTATAAGTAGTTGTACTTAAGTAAAATATTTGGCTTCTTTTTTAACCTCTGCTGACACCCCAAGTGTTCATGGGATGTACAATCGCATCACACCCAGTGTTTCTGTGTCAAGCTTTAAATCCATGAATGAATCAGCAAAAGAATGACATTTTTTCTGTCTTCGTGGGATAATTTGGTAAATTATGGCCTACTGTGGATTTACTGAATATTTTAAAAGATAATTATATGAATGAAGGTTATATCGACATTGTACTGAAACCACACAATTAGATTTACAGTATACAATTTTCTTACATTTTCTTGTGGAATTTGTTTCATTTCATTTCCTTGTTTCCCCTGTAATGTTGAATCTTCTCCTTCTCTACTGCTTTGTGTTTTTTTTTGTAGTGATGTTCCTCAGTTTAAATTAAACTAATCCTTAAGGGTAAATCAATTTAAATAAGTGTGATTAATTAGACTTGGTTACAGCAAATTGAGTTTAATTCCGATCCAACCGTTGGGTAAGGAATTCTCTAATGATTGGCACCCGACAAAATGTATGCTATATTATCAATTGGGTTGTAATAACACCCCCCCCACACACACACACACAAAAAAAAATACCCACACCAATTATTGTTCTCCAGAGTTCGTTGTATGACAGTAGAAAATGCACTTGAAATTCACTCCACACTGCAGAGTGCTCCTGACTTAGTCATCTACTGTGAGTGCTGTAAGAAAGCAGTGACACGTGAGATACTTGTGCACTTCACTTAACTGCCCTATCATCTCAGCAGCGCCTGGAGCTACGCAGGAGCCATGATAGTGCTGAGCAAAAAAAAAGATTCAAATCTAAAATAGCAGATATGTTCGTCAGCTTTTAAGCTCTGTACACTGTAAGCATACCACACAGCCAAGGATCATTTTAACTCGCTATAATAGCCATAGGGCAAAGTTTGATTAAAAGTCTGAGAATGAGAAGAATTTAACTTTATTCTGCAGTTCACCTCATTTTATAGCATGAAAAACATACACGATACTATCTATATTATCTATTATATTATCTTATATATTATAGTGGTAGCACAGTGGTTAACTTGTTGGACTGCTAAGATGAGGGTTCGACTTTCCAGTACCTCCATGGGCCACTGCTGGGCCCCTGAGCAAGGCCCTTAACGCCTAATTGCTCAGCTGTATAAAAAAGATAAATGTAAGTTGCTCTGGGTAAGGGCATCTGGTAAATTTAAATGTAATCTGACATTCATTACTCTAATCCGACATTTATTGAGGAAGTGGTAGCCTAGTGGTTAAGGTGTTGAACTGCTAATTGGAAGATCAGGGTTTGATTCCCAGCACCACCAAATTACCACCGTTTTGCCCCTGAGCAATTAGTTAGTTGTATAAATAAAAATAAATGTAAGTCACTCTGGATGAGGGCGACTACCAAATGCTACACATGCAAATGTAAATATAAACCATGTACAAAACTAATTTATTTTTCAAATAAGTGGATAATTTCCAAAAGAGAAGAAAAAGTAGTAAGTGGATTTTTTCCATAAGTGGATTTTTACCAACTGGAAGCACACCGTTATCCAGAATATGTATTTGTATGCTGTAACTTTTAGATTCAACCATCCCTGGAATTACGAAGCTCAAACATGTTCTGGCATGATGGTGTTCCTGTGCACATAGCTCAGTCCGTAAAGAGGAAGTGCGATAACGTTGGTACTGAAGAAGCTGAGTGTTCTGCACCATAAACTCAACCCAAATAAATGTATATGTGATAAAGCACTGTATCGATCAATACCAGGATACATCAATGCTCTTTTGCAAATTTTAGCAGTTGCATTCCAAAATATTACGAAAATCTTTCCCAAGATAGTAAATGCTCTTAAAGCATCGAAACTCGGACAAACTCTGAAATACAATGCATAAAATCAAATATATGACTGTGGTGGTCTGATGTCTATATACAATTGCCAAAATTTACTAGTCAACATTTGAAGTGGATTAAAACCTTCGATCAAAGTTATCCTAAAACCAAAACTTTACTTAATAATATATTCAATTTAACTAATTTTATTAGTATAGAGCTTTTAACAACAGACATTGTCTTAAAGCAGCTTTACACAGAATGCAGTAACAGTGAAAAGTGTAAGTTTGTCCCTGATAAGCGAGCCGGAGGCGACTGTGGCAAGGAAAACCTCCCTGAGGTAAAGTAGGAAGAAACTTTGAGAGGAACCAGACCCAAAAGAGAACCTATTCTCAGCTGGGGATACTGCATTTTATTGTTAATTACGGCATATGACATAAGAGATGTCTTTAATCTATGTTTAAATTGGGAGACTGTTTCTGAACCCTGAGCACGGTCAGGTAGGCCATTCCAAAGTTTAGAAGTTGAATATGAAAAAGCTTTACCTCCTTTTTTGGGCTTTGCTATTCTCGGAACCTTCAGAAGTCTGAAAGATTGAGATCTTGAGGAGCGTGATGAATGTAGGACAACCACCTAGTAATGCATTCATAACCTCCAGACTAGACTATTGTAATGCATGAACCAGCTTTTCTGCATCCAATACAGATACAATGTTTTTAATCTTGGCAATATTTCTAAGGTGGAAGAAGGCTGGTTTGGTAATATTGGAAATATGACTCTCAAAAGACAAGTTGCTGTCTAATATTATGACCAGGTTTTTTGCTTGTGAACTACTAGTGATGGTACATCCTACAAAAGTGCATGTTGAAATGCAAGTGCTACTGTGTGCTGGTTTTTGGACAAATTAATAATTTTCTATTATTAAATCCTGATAAGACTGAAATATTACTTGTCATCCAATCTTCTATGTCTTTTATACACTTTGTTAATCTGGACGATTTCGATAATTCATCAGGTTTTGATGAGATATATAACTAGGTCTCATCAGTATAAAAGTGGGAACTAATCCCATGTTATCTAATTATGTTACCAAAAGGAAGCATGTATACTAAGAAAAGCAGAGGTCCTAAGACCGATCCTTGTGGGATCCTTTATTTTACTGGCTTTACACTGGATAGTTCTTCATTTAAATCTATAAAACAGTATTGATCAAACAGGTATTATTTAAACCATTTTAATGCTTGTCTCTGGATACCCGTGTAATTATGTAAGTGGTCTTGTAGGATGTCATGATCTATAGTATCAAATGCAGCACTATAATCCAGTAAAGCTAATATAGAGCTGCTAAACAGGTCATTTGTACTAGGGTTCTGTACTATGATGGGGCCTGAAACCTGACTGAAATTCTTTAAGAATATTGTTTTCATGTGGAAAGGAGCATAGTTGAGCAGCCACAAACTTTTCTAGTATTTTAGACATGAACTGATGGTTAGAAACCGGTCTATAATGTAATTTTTTATTTGGCCCTAGATTCGTTTTTTAATCAGAGGCTTAATAACAGCCAATTTTTGAGACATGACCTAAATCTAGCGAGGAATTAATAATGTTTAGAAGAGGCTCTCGAGCTGTATGCATCACATCTTTTAGCAATTCAGTTGGGATTGAATCTAACAGACATGTTTTTGATTTGGCTGTGTTGATAAGTTTATATAGCTCTTCCTGTCCTATGCTTGTAAAGCACTGCAGCTTTAACTGTGGTGCTTTAGGCTGAATTGGCTCACAAGATGCTATCAAGGGTTGGACATCCACAATTTTGTTCCTAATACTATCATTTTTTTCGGTGAAGAAATTTATAAAGTCCTTGCTACCAAATAGCGATAGCCTGTTTTAAGATAACTGATTTTTTGTTTATCTAGTCACTGTACTAAATAAGAGCCTGGGGTTGTTTTGGTGGTTTTCTATCAGTTTACCTAGGTGTTAGGCCCTCACAGCTTTTTATAGCTAGACATACTTTCTTTGTCCGCAATTCTAAAAACTTCTAATTTAGTTTTTTTCCACTTTTGTGCGTATGCTACTATATTAGGGTTATTTTTATTTTTTTATTATGAGCTGACATGAGACAGAAACATAATAAGCTAATCCGAGTATCTATGATCATCAATAATGATTACAACATTTCTGGCAAATGGCAGACTCTGAAATCCAAAGTGACACATTTTCTCTCAAATTATTTTATGCAGCTAAGCTGGGAGCTTAGAAATTTAACCTATAATCTTCCAATCAGCAGCCCAACAATTTAAACACTGCACTACCACGTGCCTTCAGTCGATGTGGGAGTTACAAAGTAGTAAACAGAAAAAAACCAAACAAACGTGCAGGCAGTTCCTTTTTTATAATTACATACATAACTAATCGAATTAATTTTCATGTTAAGAAATGTCTATTATTTGACTGGAGCCTCATGTAGCTCATGTTACCTCACATAGTTTATGTTGCTGAGATAAACAATAATCTTCTTCTTCTGTTTCTACTTGAATGCTTAAAGCACAATTAAAGCTATTAAGATGGAATTATCGCTCTAGAATATTTGGGCCCTAAAAATATGTAGTGGCTTTCTGTCATTTAATTTAATAGTATCTTTAATCATTTCGATACATGATATATTTAACAATTTAAACAACCAAATTTTTTTTAATTACTCTTGTGAGTTAGAACCTAATGTTATTGTTGAGCTGAGCTGAAAGCACTAACTCATATCATCTTTAGGGTTATGACTTAACTGTCAAATAGCTTTTTGTGAATGTCATACCTCAACAATTTATCTTACAGTACCAAAGAGAAAGCATGCATAGTGCTAATGGCTTGCTTTATTCATTATCTTTTTAGCAGGCATTGTGTTAAACTAATCTGCTTGCTAAAAAAAATAACTAAATAAGGTTTTTGGGCACCTGAATATAACAACCATCATTTTGTACATGTTATTTCAGAATTGTTCCTTTTTTTTGTTGGGTAAAATAAGCACCACTGATCCATTTTAACTGTGTCTGTATAGATTTGTTTTTGTTCTGCTAAATAAGAGCATTAGTGAGACTCTTGGGTGAGGTGGTCTAAGGTGCAGTTGGTGTTCCTGTTGACCCCAAATGAGTTAATTCAAAGCCAGTGCTCTGTGCAGGAATATTTTCTTCTAATCTGATTTGTACACAGAGGCATTGTCATGCTAAAACAGTGTTTGCACCTTTTAATCCTAGTAAAGGAAAATTGTAACGTTACAGCCTACAGTACATTCTATACAACTGTAAAAACAGATTAGAAAATTCGCACATATAGATCTAATGGTGAGGTGTCCACAAACCTTAGCCTATATATGTATGTCCAAATATAGTGTATACAAATAATAATGCAAAATTAATGCCAAACCAAAGCACCACACATGACAAACCAATTGGATATTTTTTATTAGCATTATATATAAAACATTAACCATTAAAACAAAACCACAACTGGCGGCACCTCAGTTTTCAAACAGCCGTTTCCTGTGTTGACTATATTTCTATTACGCATCAAATCCCACCATTACCCGCGGGTCTCCTGCTAAATTTTCTGCCCTCTCACTCCCGCCTGCAGCAACGGTAAAACCGCCTTCTCCCACGGGAGCCCCAACTCAATGCAGCCCCTACTTAGAGCTTAATTTACTTTGTCTGCTATACTAGTGCTTTCATTGTTTTTACCTGTAACCATTCATACTGCTGCTTTTGCAACATAGGGCAGTTAAACTAATCAGGCGTTGAATGCTAATTGCCTTTTCCCATATAAGGTAACAGACCCAAAGAAATAGCTAGTGTCCACAGCTGGCTGGTATGAGTATCATCAAGCTAGAAGAGAAAAATGCCATCTTTTTTACTAGGGAAGCAGAAACAATTATTGCTTCTGGAATTTCTGACTATAACAGTAAGAAAGCTTTGCAGTGGTTTATGTGTTGACCAGAATGTTTTGTCATTTACACCTTTTGGCCAAAAGACATTTAGACACCCTATTTCAAATTCAGTTTCATTGTTACTCCTTACTAACCTCCACAATTCTGAAAAAAGCTTTTTATCAGATTGTGAAGCGTGACTGTGGTAATTTGTTCATTCAGCCATGAAATGATTAGTCAGATCAGACACTACTGCTTGGTGAGGATGTCTGGGATGCGTTCAGATTTCGGGACCTGTTTTTTTCTTCTTTATTTCAAATACTACACATAGTTTTAAAAATAAGCCCAATCCATGAATATCTGCTTTAAGCACAAAAGAGTATACAATATATACAATTTTCTCCTTTTTTGAGGTTGGTTTGAATTGATAGTTTATAATTTAGTATTTAACACTCAGTTTAGAGCCATGTACATAGGGAGCTCTCCAATAATTTCTCCCCAAGACTGAAGGTCTTTGCACAATAAAGTCCGAAATTTTTGCATTGCATTTTTTCGTATTCATTATCCTAAATATTTGTCAGGGATTTAAAGTTTATTTCAGGATGTCGGTGGCTCAGTTTGATACTTTGCTAGCAGTACTGAAGCCACATATTAAAACAGGAGATCACAAATTTTTGTGAACCAGTTGATCCTGAACAGAGACTGGTATCTAAGTTCTGCATACAAATACACACCAAACAGCTGCATTGGAAAGGTACGTGATAGGCTACAGCAGTGTTTTGTCATAAAACACCTTCTGGTTCAATTTTTTTGTGAGGTCGTATTTTTTTTTTAGTGTGCAAAAGTTTAGATGAAAATTTTGGACTTGGTGTGCAAATACCTTGTAGGTGTACGTTGTGTCAATCCAGTGGTGGGCGGTGCAATTACTTCCTGGGCCTTCAGTGGGGAATTTCCCCGTGATTTCTGTCACGTCACAATAAATATAAATTTTAAACATGGCGTGGCATTACAGAGAGAGAGAGAGATTTTATGTATTGAGGAAAGCAAGAAACCCTGTTTAAAAAAAAAAAACCCAAACCTCTACACTACAACCGCAACTATGCCACGTACATCATCTGGAGCAGTTCAGAATCAATATTTATCTTATAGCATGACAAAAACATAAACAATTTGAATAAAATGCATCATACATTCAGAGGCAGTAAGTCAGTGGTACCGTATGTAGACACTGGTCTGGAATTGGCAAACAAGCCCTTTCCCAGACTGAGACGAGCTGGCTAGCGTCGGGGTTAGCCGACCTCTTCTCTAGCTATTCTGGAAAAGGCCGCCTTAAAAATGGATTTTAAGGTATGTCCGAGACAAGTCAATTTCTCCACCTTTATCGGGCATAAAATACCATTGTGGGCATAAAAATTCAACTTTATTAATGTGTGTAGACCGCTACAGGCATGTTTTGCTAATCCAACTTGGCTGTAACATTTTTGCTCTGATCAACCAATCAAAAGACGAAAGAATGCTTATATTATTGTGGCATAGAGGCAAATTTGAAATCTAATTGGTTGAAGAAACAGTCTCATTGCTAATATAGTTTAAAGTTCATTTGCCAGCACTACTGATTCTAAAGGCCCTGGGCAGATTAGATTAATATGGCAGCACCTAGAAGCTTAAATCTGATTAGACAAAAAATCCCACCCACATACACGTACTGGAAACAGTGCCGCAAGAGAAGCACTACAAAATTAAGAGAATAAACTGTTGGGAATAAATTAATACAATTTCATGGAACAAATATTAGATTTTAATTTGTGAATGTAAGTCAGTGCTTCTGATATTGTTTATGCAAGTAGAGAAGACCTTGCTGGCCTTGATGGCTCACCACTATCAGGTTTGCACACCACCTCCGAATCGTAAATACGTGTCCATACCTTAGATATAGTGCCCAATCGCTGTTCAGGATTAATTGGCTCAGGGAAATTGGTGATCCTGTAGGTTTGACAGTAAAATAGACTAAAACAGTATTAATTAAAATGGCTTGAAGGGTTCTAGGTATTTCCTATTTCAAATACTGCACATTCTTGTTATGAGAATTTGTCATAGCAATGAAAATGTGCTTCTCCCACTGCTTTTCACTGCTGCTTAACTTGCTCACGCACAGTGATTTTATCGCTGCAATATGACAGTCGCTGTACTAAGTCACTATGCAGCAGTCTACAACTGGTTGCTAGAGTGAACATTTATCTTTAGGCAACTAGCATTTCACTTGACAACAAATCACTCAAATATTCTGTACGGAGAGCTTTTGTGTATAAAACCCACCAGTGTATGAGCATATTTTTAACACTAAATGAAGAAAAAGCAGGGTACAGTCATTCACGTCACCAGCGCTCACTGAAACCGGTCTTTGGTTTTCTGTGTGTGTGTGTATGTACTGTACTGTATGAGTGAATGTGGCATTTACACAGAATTAACCAGCTGCTATTGACTTTTCATAGCTATTAAAACTGGAAAAAAATTGTTTGTAGGAAAAACTGGTGAGGGCATTACCTTACTAGGCAGAATTTCTCTAGATGTGTTAGAATGGGTGGAAAATAGCAGAGACTTTTAATAGAATTGAGGTCTAGTTTTGTGCCATTTTAAAATTTACATTACGTTTATGTTAACGGCATTTGGCAGACGCCCTTATCCAGAGCAACTTACATTCATGTCTTTTGTACAACTGAGCAATTAGGGGGCAGTTAGCAGAGGCAAATTGGTGGTGCTGGGAATTGAACCCTGATTTTCAATTAGCAACTGCTACCACTTTCCGCACTTTTAGCATGTCGGTTTTGACCCATACAATATTGTAGATTCGGCGATTAGGATTGACCCTATTTGGTCTCCCTCAAGTCAGTTACCCAGTCTCCACCAGAAATAAGCATCCATCATTGTACTACCACCACCATGATTCACTGTTATGATTGTGTCTGCTAATCAGGCTGATGAGCAGTGTTTATTTACATAACATTTAATCATTACAGTATGTTGTAATTAACAATACCATGCGGTGTCACCCAGATGAGGATGGGTTCCCACTTGAGTCTGATTTCTCTCAAGGTTTCTTCGTACATTACCTCAGGGAGTTTCTCCTTTCCTTGTTCGCCTCCGGCTTACTCATTAGGGACAAACTTACACTTTTCACTGTTACTGCATTCTGTGTAAAGCTGCTTTGAAACAATGTCTGTTGTTAAAAATGCTACACAAATAAAATAAAATTAAATTGTTAGGTTTCTGCCATATGTAGCCCTCTGGATCAGTGCCAAAATGTTTAATATAGAAGTTCAGAGAGCCATTTCCACAAATTTAGACTTCAAATGGGAGTTTAAAACAGTTTCTTTCTTTTGTTTGCTCCTCCAACAAACCCACACTGTAGTTGACCTGTGAACAGTTTTCCTTTTATAAATTGTGAATAACTTTAGCACTTTCAGAGTGCCGCTTTTCCCTGGTTCCCCTCTGGACTGTTGGTAAACAAGCTTTTTTTTTGGTGGAGTAGACAATTTACTTTATTCTTTAAATTTTTGTTAGCAGATTTAATGTTAAGCTGTGGGCTGTTAAAAGTTTGGGTAAGATTATTTCAATTTTCCAGATAGGTATGAAACATTGCTATTCACAATAATAAATGTTATATATGTTATATATAGTTAAATATTATTTAACAAAGTATTGGTGGGTCTGTACAGGTCTAATGTTATTAACATCCTTTGTTATATATTAGCTGCATAAAGATAAACTCCATTTATCCAATCAGGTGGCTGCTGGTGGCAGCTGGTTGCACCAGGGCCATTTTTTTATTGCATTGAGGGTAAATACTTATGCAATCACTGTTTTTCTTTTTTGCTAAACTCATTATATGTAATTGCAACATTACCAAATGTGGAAAAAAAAATCAGAAATCGACCCACACACAATAAGTTTTAAGAATCAGCCAGTCAATATAATTATCAACTAATATTTACCTTTTGCCATCCCTGGCAAAATGTGTGCCTCATTTGGCATGGACATTATTGTGAGATGCGTTGTTGCATGATTTCTGTTTGTTGGCCCTCTTCACTAATGAATCAGCCAGGGCTTATATCTTCTTCCATTAGCAAAAAATGCGACAGTGTTTTCATATAATAAGTTTGGAACGCTTTTGCATCTATGCACCTTTTGGATTAGGACAAATCCTGGACGTTTAAGTCCTAAGTGGTGAATTGAATCTTTCATGATGAGTGGGAAATGAATTCAGGTGAAACATGCTCATTAGTCATTTGTCATGAAGATGAAAGATTTAGCTTTGGCATGACAAATTATTTTTGTTCTGAGGAAGATGTAATAGCCTTTTAGCTTTTAGCATGGTCTCTGTTTGAAATTGCGTACTTCCATACTATACACATCATTCCAGTTTTCAATTCGCTCCACTGGCTTCTGGTTTTGTTTAGAGAGATTTTATTGTTCTTTTTTAAAGCTATCAGTGGCCTTATGTGACTGAGATGCTGACTTTTCCTCAGCCAAACAAACTTCTGAGGTCAACAAATCAACTTTAGCTGGAGGTCCAGAGGTTGGATAGAAGTCCGGAGGTTAGGTATAAACAATGGGGCAATCAGGCTTTTTCTGTGGCTGGGCCAAAGATGTGGAACAAGCTTCCCTCTGATATACACATTATTACTGACCTGGCCCCTTTTAAAACTAGGCTTAAAACATAATTAATTAGTTAATAATTAATTAATTGGCATTTAATATCTAGCAATAGTGTGACATCATTGTATATTTTAAGTAGAATTTTTAGATGTACTTACTCAAATTTTGTACACACATATGTAGTATATGGTTTTGAAAGGAATTATGAACATATTAATCATGCTTTTGTTGAAATTAACTGCTTGATGGATTTGCTGCAATAGTTGGTGTTAACGGTGTTGCCACTGTTAAGCCGCAACACTGGTTATGTACACCAGTTGCCAGTTTTCACTGATTTTGAAAGTAAACGTCACATGCGCTCGGGCATTTATAAGCTAATTAAAAGCAAAGAAAATTTTGACTAACAGCCTCCCCAACAGTGACGCCGTTATAGCGATGTAGTCATGTTTTAGTTCATGTGAAAATTTCCTGACTTTTTTTTTTTTACAATAAAACAAATGCTAACATACTGTATTGTGCTAGCAGAATGTGCTTGACTGTTTACATTGATTGCAATAATATTGCATAATTTAATGCATTTGTGAAAATATAATTGTTTTCATAGAATCCTTTATTTTCAGCTTATTACATCATATATATATGTAATATACAGCTTATTATATATATATATATATATATATATATATATATATATACACTGCTCAAAAAAATAAAAGGAACACTACAATAACACATCCTAGATCTGAATGAATGAAATATTCTTATTAAATACTTTGTTCTTTACATAGTTGAATGTGCTGACAACAAAATCACACACAAAATTATCAATGAAAATCAAATTTATTAACTCATGGAGGTCTGGATTTGGAGTCACACTCAAAATTGAAGTGGAAAAACACACTACAGGCTGATCCAACTTTGATGTAATGTCCAAGTAATGTCAAAATGAGGCTCAGTAGTGTGTGTGGCCTCCACGTGCCTGTATGACCTCCCTACAACGCCTGGGCATGCTCCTGATGCGGATGGTGGTTTCCTGAGGGATCTCCTCCCAGACCTGGACTAAAGCATCCGCCAACTCCTGGACAGTCTGTGGTGCAACGTGGCGTTGGTGAATGGAGCGAGACATGATGTCCCAGATGTGCTCAATTGGATTAATAGCATCAATGCCTTCGTCTTGCAGGAACTGCTGACACACTCCAGCCACATGAGGTCTAGCATTGTCTTGCATTAGGAGGATCCCAGGGGCAACCGCACCGGCATATGGTCTCACAAGGGGTCTGAGGATCTCATCTCGGCACCTAATGGCAGTCAGGCTAACTCTGGCGAGCACATGGAGGGCTGTGCGGCCCTCCAAAGAAATGCCACCCCACACCATTACTGACCCACTGCCAAACCGGTCATGCTGGAGGATGTTGCAGGCAGCAGAACGTTCTCCACGGTGTCTCCAGACTCTGTCATGTCTGTCATGTGCTCAGTGTGAACCTGCTTTCATCTGTGAAGAGCACAGGGCGGCAGTGGCGAATTTGCCAATCTTGGTGTTCTCTGGCAAATGCCAAACGTCCTGCACGGTGTTGGGCTGTAAGCACAACCCCCACCTGTGGACGTCAGGCCCTCATACCACCCTCATGGAGTCTGTTTCTGACCGTTTTTGAGCAGACACATGCACATTTGTGGCCTGCTGGAGGTCATTTTGCAGGGCTCTGGCAGTGCTCCTCCTGTTCCTCCTTGCACAAAGGCGGAGGTAGCGGTCCTGCTGCTGGGTTGTTGCCCTCCTACGGCCTCCTCCACGTCTCCTGATGTACTGGCCTGTCTCCTGGTAGTGCCTCCATGCTCTGGACACTACGCTGACAGGCGCAGCAAACCTTCTTGCCACAGCTCGCATTGATGTGCCATCCTGGATGAGCTGCACTACCTGAGCCACTTGTGTGGGTTGTAGACTCCGTCTCATGCTACCACTAGAGTGAAAGCACCGCCAGCATTCAAAAGCGACCAAAACATCAGCCAGAAAGCATAGGAACTGAGAAGTGGTCTGTGGTCACCACCTGCAGAACCACTCCTTAATTTGGGGTGTCTTGCTAATTGCCTATAATTTCCACCTGTTGTCTATTCCATTTGCACAACAGCATGTGAAATTAATTGTCAGTCAGTGTTGCTTCCTAAGTGGGCAGTTTGATTTCACAGAAGCGTGATTGACTTGGAGTTACATTGTGTTGTTTAAGTGTTCCCTTGAATTTTTTGAGCAGTGTATATACACACGTCATATATATACATTTAAATTTACTGGGAAATGTGTTGCCGTCTGATTCTTTATCGGTTTTTGCTGCCTTGAAAACTTGTTTGACCTTTTTATCCTCAGTCCAACCCTTTAAGGATGAAGAGCCTGCAAAAAAAATACAATGTTTATTCTCTCTCAACTGAACAACACAAGAAAATGCATCGCTTGTTCTCTGCGACCCAGCCACGCTTCTCCTGCAGTTCACTACTGCTCTATTTTCTTTTGCTTCTACACACACACACTTTTTATGTGTATCTATATTCTGTGCACACACAGACACCCCCACACACTAGCACACTATCAAAAATCCCTAAGATCTGTACACCTGTAGGCCTTGCATGCTGCTGTGAGACACAATCAAAGTTCTCTGCTTATTTTTTGATGGAACAGAGGCCATAAGTTTTTTTTTTACTTTTTCGAATTTACACTCTGGACAATTCTGGCTTGTTTCTACACGTGGCTTGTGCTTTGAGCATCAGCCAAACCTCTGTGAAGCGTACATCCCTGTGTGATTTCTTGGAATGCGGTGCTGCAACCTCCGTGATCTCGTGTTCTCTTATTTCTAAAAACAGACTATGAGCATAAATCTGAGATTTAGTTTGTTTGGGATAAAATAAGAGTGAATGCTGCTGATTAAGTTCACAGCTTAAATGTTCAAACCAACACCCCCATCCCCCACCCCTGATGAACACTGAGTCTACATCATCCAGCACATGCCACCCGCGCATGTACACGCGGCTGTGTGAGTGGAGAGTTTCTTCATGAACACTTTTATGTAGCAGGTAGGCTGGTTACCATGGCTGTGAAAGTTAAGCGAATAAACGCATAGTAAGATCCCTCTGGTCTTTTAATCCGTAACGTTGGTGCTATATATATAGAATCCTTCATATACTCCCACTCTGCCTCCTTACACTAGATTTCTCTCTCTACTTTTTTCTCACAAGCATCGTGTGGATCATATCGATCATTTGTGTATTGTAGGGTATATCATACTTATATTAGCTGTTGGTTAGTTACTGTCGGAATTACCACAAATTCTGTACTTTGGTCCTGAGGACGTTCTATCTTTCCATTCATCCATCTATCCATCCATCCATCCATCCATCCATCCATCTATCTATCCATCCATCCATTAACATTTTCATTTACTGTCCACCTGTATAACTTGTCATACTTACGCAAACTAACTACATATATCTTTATCCACATATCCACCCAGAGCATGTTATCAGAACGTGCTCTGAAAACAGAAGGTGTTTAAAAGAAGAGATAAAACAACATTGTTTCTGCAATTCCTAGGGCTCAGTGTACATATTTAAATATTCATATATCAATTATCTATCACACCAGTGTTATTTATGAAATATGAAGAAAAATGTATTTAAAATAGCCGTTGTTGACGTCGACCATATTTACTAAAGATGAATGTGACGGAGCTGAGCTGGCTGACAGTTTTGCCAGATAGAGTGGATGGTTTCCAGTCCAAAAACTGCCTAATGATCAAATTTCTGGTGTCATCATTTGCACATGGGTTTTGTTTAATAAATGGAATAACAGATTCTCCCAAATTTTGTACACATGCCTAAGTCAATTTTTTTTTACTCACACAATTAAATTTAAAATTGCCCAATCAGGCAACACTGCTGGCTGACTTCGAATGCAGAAGCGAATTTGCATATAGCCTATTTGCGCTGTACTCAGAGTAAGCTCTGATTAATTACCATCTTAAAAATGCACACAAGAATGTTGCAGTATTCTGAATTAAAATGTAAATAAATTAATAAAATCGCAGCCTTGTGTGGTTTAGAAATCGCATCTGCTCTAATTGTGATTTTGTGATTGTGATAAATTACACAACCAAACTCTATATCTATATACATACCTACCTAGCCACATACATACCTACTATCAACCTCCCTATATAATCAATAACCAACCTATCTAAATACCCGTTTACCTAGCAACCCACCTACTCTATCTACTAATCTACCTTCCTCTCTTTATACAGCTACATAGCTTTTTTTGTATACTTACTGGATACCTGACCAAACATCTTTGATTTTCAACATCTTATACCAGATTCACTTCCCATTTTGCTGTTGGATTATAAATTGTTAATAGTTCTTTATGATTGTTTCTTGTCAGACAAGTCTGTGACACCGTCCGTAACCTGCGTTATCCCTCTAAATGGTAGCTAGCACAAACAAAAACAATTTGCAATGGTAATTTTGCACATGACATGCCTGAATAAATTTCTCTTCTTGCTGTTATGTTCACCGGACTCGTTTCAACATCTTCCCTTGGTGGCTTGAAATAGTCACGCTTGTCATCAGGTTTGATGCCTTTGTTGGTTCGATGGTCGTCATAGGAGAAGTCACACTGCACATAAGTGTGTGAAATTCTCTGACACTGTTAATTAGCTGTTGGTGAACATGTCAAACTAGTGATTTTAAAGACAACAGATTCTACTGTAGGATTATAGGAATCTTTTAGAATTTTAAAATTTGTCTCAGATGAACAAATCATGGCTAAAAATGCAGTGTAAATCCAGCTTATAATAGTAATCAAGCCCTGAAGTCAGGTAAGGAGGTCTGTGGTGCAGTCGGCATTCCAGTCAGGGCCTCTTAGTTCCAGTGAAGTAATAATGTAATGCTTCAACATGCAAAGACCTAGACAACTGTATGCTTCAAATTTGTGGCAACATTTTGGAGAGGAACAATATATGGATCTAATTGTCAGGTTTCCACAAACATTTTTGGCAACATAGTTTATCTACCAAAATGTCAACCCATTCCTCATACCTATTTAGCTACTTACCTATTAACCTACCCAATCTACCTATTTATCTACCTATCTAGCCTCCATCTTACCTAACCTACCTACATGCCCACTTGAGTACCTATTAACCTACCCATTAATCTTATCTACATTACCTTCTTAACTACTTTCCAATGTACCTGCAAAAGTTAATGGTGTTACATGGAATTGTTATTAGGTCTGTTGTCTTCATTTATTTATGCTGCATTTCATGCTGACCTGAGCGAATTGAGTTCTACTTTTAGACGGTACACGGCGTGTAAATGGCAAGGCCTAATTAATGAGATACAGAAAACTTAATTTAGAAGACATTTGTTATCTTACATTAGATTAAGGCTGAAAATGTTACTCATAAGCATCGGTTATCTTTCTTTTAGTTGGGGCTCGACAAATTAAAACCTAGGCGTCCAAGTCCACTGAACAGACACACACACACACAAACAAATTATGCATGCATTCACTGAGCTATGAAACAAGGCTATGGTAATCTTCGATTAAACCTTTGCGCTTCTATAATCTCATCATACTGCATCTCTGCTTATTCCACTTAGCATATGGCCTATTACCATAATGACACCTTTACTGGTACTTTGATAAAGATTTTAACCACAAAAATCTGGAAGATTGCAGCTGAATCCATCTTTAATAAGGCTGTGCAAAATGGCGGGTTTTGGTCTATGTTGAGTTTAAGTGCCCGCATTAGAGCAGCTATAATATTTGCCCTGTGTAGAGTTACGTTTACAAGTTTACATTTACAGCATTTGGCAGAACGACTTACAATTATCTCTTCTATACAACTGAGGGGTTAGGGGCCTTGCTCAGGGGCCCAACAGTGGTAGCTTGGTGGAGCTGGGAATCTAACCCACAATCTTCAGGTTGGTAGTCCAACAACTTAACCATGAGCCACCACTTCCCCTAGTAGACCAAGTAGACTTGACATCACTCTGAATCCTGTAATATATTTGAATTTCATTCATACTACTTATAACCATACTATATAGAACATACTTTTTAATGGTCAGGAAGTACAAACTCACTTAAATGCTGTACATAATTAAATTGTATGTGATTTCAGAGCCATTGTCATTGGTGTGTGCGAATGTGCATGCTTGTGTGTAAACGTCCGCAATATTTTTTACCTCTGATTGGCAACAGATAGAAATTTACTTTACCAAAGCCAATCATCATCAGTTATGTGGTTGTCTACCACCTCAACACACATACACACACCAATCATCATCAGTTATGTGAACTGTCCCATTCCACATACACGAGAAAAAAGAACTTTGCAATTCCTATGGCTGAGAGAGTCTACTCGGATTAACACCGCTTCAGTGAGCTCAAATATAGTAACGCCACATTTTATTGTCAGTAACGGTAACGGCATTATAACGGGAAAAACAATAATTAATTAATTACTTTAAAAAGTAACATTGTTAGTAACAGTGTTTATTTATTTATTATTTCTATTACTAGTTACCAGGTTACCAAATGGCTCAATTGTAAAAAAAAAAAAAGATAAATGCAAGTCGCTCTGGCTAAAGACGTCTACCAAGTGCCGTAATTGGCATCAACATTTTTTTATGGTAACATGGTAAAAAAATTTGCTTCACATTAGGATGGAAAGCTAATGGACATTTTGCATGAGGTATAGATACTATGGTAAAAACATAGGCCGGGAAAAAAAATATGTTCTGATTGTTTTGTTGTGGACAACACATTCATACACGTGTCCAAACATTCAAAACTGTGGACACAAATTAAAAAGCACATAAGTATAGGATGTCACTGTATACTCCGAAATAACGATTCCAACTAGAATTAAGAGGCTTAAACACATGACATCATTTTAAGACCTCTGTAATACTTTTGGGATGAACTGAAACACTCACTGCACCCAAAATTAGCACCTGATCTCACTAATCATTCTGTGGCGTGAGAGTGAGTCACACTCGAAAATCTACTGGAAATCCTTTTCTGAATGTGAATCTTATTCTAATAGCAGAAACCCATATCGATGTAATGTCCATATACTTTAGTCTGTATAATAGAAAAGAATGTAAATGAGTCCTGGAGTAAATTTAACAATAACTGTGATATACTGTATTATTTGAGGAGTAAATCTATAGACTGAAGCTTACATCTACTGTACCAGGCAGAATAAGCTATGCTAAATTATTTACTGAAAGTGAAGGCAATTCATTCAATATATTTTTAAATAACGGAACCCCAGCTAGACCATTACATGCGGACTCTTAATTTACAGATACAAGTTAAACTGAACTGAGCGTTTTAGTGAGTGTTCACTATTGTCTTATTTAATTCTGTAAAGCTGCTTTGACATAATCTCAATTGCTAAAAAGCGCTATAGAAATAAAGGTGACTTAACTTGACGTGTATTTGAATGGAATATTATTCTCTAAGATAATGGATCGCCATCTTTTACTGCTGGGACCCCCTTTTGCAGAATTACAAATGTCAAATCCCCCCCCCCCTCCTTCCCCACACTCACAAAGAAGGATTTATTTGAAACACTCTAATTCATTAATAGTAATTAACACAATTTCAGGGAAAAAGGTCACTTTTAAAGTAGAAGCATTAAAAGTAAAACCTGCAGCTTTTACGTTGTTTTACTATGTAACATTATTAATTTGATTTTATTAAATTAATTAAAGTTAATTATTAAATAAAGTTAATTATTAATTAAAGTTTTTGTGCAAACAGTCCCGGTCGTTGTGTTATTTGGGCAGACTTTGCTTTTCTGTTAAACATGGGCGGTGCACAGGTAAAGCAGGTCCTTTGGGCCATAAGCAACGTAACGGAACACACATTTATATAGCAGAATATTGAGGGAAGCGTCACACTGTGCAATGAAGACGGCTAGAGGGAGAACCAAACCTGCACACGAAACGCTGCCAGGCGGTACAATGCAAAATGTCACATATTTTTCGGCTCATATTTTTCTCTTTTAAAATTGTGGCGCATCCTTATAAATATCTGCTGACTTCACAGTAGCCTTTCCACTCAATCCTTATTATAATGCTGCACTGCTCCAGTTTAGGAACCACTGTTTTAAGCAATTGTAAAAAATGGATTCAATTGATCCATTTATCTTGTATCTAATGCTTCTAGCATAAACAGTACATATGATGTAGGACAGAGGTGTCCAAACTTGGTCCTGGAGGGCTGGTGTCCTGCAGAGTTTAGCTCCTAACTCTGCAGGATACTGGCCCTCCAGGACCTAGTTTGGACACCCCTGATGTAGGAAATGAGGAAAAATAAACTATAACAAATAGTGAAATTCTATTAATAATATTGAGTTTGAATTTTGCTCAGTGTTGCTGATTCAGTTAAACAATTTCTTACTGGTATATTTCTATATTCGATTTTGCTTTTAAATGGAATCCTGTAGTTGTTTTTGCTAAATTTTAGGGTGGGGTATTGTGAATAAGTCAAATCACCAAATCCCAACCCCAACCTGCTGTAGCGGATACACACAGTAAAAAATGCTTACCTCATCTGAAACACATCTTGTACATAAATACACACTTCTCCTCAAAGATATAAGATTTTTCTCTTAAGCAGGAAAAGGTACCTACGGCCTTCAGTTTTGTTTTGTTTTTTAATATGAAAACTGAGTAAAAAAAATAGATTCAAACTAAGTAATAAGAACAGAATTTTTAGACACGTGTATGAAAAAACATGAAACCAAAATAAAAAAAAGTTGAGACACTGTAAGCAGTTACAGTAATAAGAAGTGTATATTCACCCAAATACTGAACATTATGTTTTATAATAAATTTGATTACTGTAATATCAAAGCCTGCTGATGTTTTCTTCTTTTGTATCGCCTTCATTTTCTTTTCTGTTTCCCTACAATCTCTGTTGCCACAGCAGCGGATAAAATTAAATGAATGAGAGACAGATTGAAAAAGCAAATGCCATGAGACACGTTTCCTGGAGGATCTCTGTCAGAACGGTGTGTGCTGGCAAAAAGTCAGAATGAGATTGAGATTGAAAATCAGAGAATTAATGCCACTGTCACTTGAATCAAATCAAATCATTTGGGTATATTCACTTAAGTATTAATTTTAGGCTGCAGCTTATTAAAGGGTTACATGAAACTGGGTTACTGACCTCTGGCCAATCAGAAGGTACCCACCAAACCAGCCAAATGTCCCACCAAGGTCTCTAATTTCCTATCTTTAAGAAGAGAAATAGTCCCGCTTGGATAAAAATATGACAGCCCCTAACTACATTTACAGTATAGTTAAAGTTTTCATTTGAGAAGCTTAAATAACTTAAAATACTAGCTTTTCTCCATAAAAGATTTATTAAAAATACCCAAAACAATCATGTAAATGAATAGACACATTGAATTGTATTGCTGGTACATAAACTGTAAAATCCTGAGCATACAGTAGGTGGCCAGCCATTCATCCATCCCAGCTGTCATTTGGCAAAAGGCAGCGGTACACCATAGACAGTCCATCGCTGGGTCACAAACAGACAAACGACCACACACACACACACACACACACACACTCATCCCTATGGGAAATTTTGAACCACCAATCAACCTAACATACTGTATATGTTTTTGGACAAGGACAAGGCAGCACATGCACACAGAAACTCCACACAGAAAGACCCCTGCTGGGGATACCAACCTGCAACCTCTTTGCTGTAAGGCAACAGTGCTAACCAAAAAGCTAAGCAGAGTTACCTTTTTACCACCAGACATGCTGCAATAAAGTGTCTGCAAAGTGCATTTGTAGCTTTTGATTGCTGAATTGCACTTCTACTACATACAGACAAGGTAAATGTATGAAAGCTTTGACTTTTCAAAAGACTAGATTTGCAGCTTGCATTTGGAAGTTAAGAGAAGCATGTAGTTAAAATAATTTCTTTTTACAAATGCAAAATTTTTTTAAAAAAAAAAGCGCATTTGTTAGTTACAATAAATTTAAGCAGAATAAATGTCAAGACTTTGAGTCTGTCCTTATTAGTCAAATGCCACACAGGATTACACTGTATTTTTATTCATTTATTCATCTTCTATACCTGTGTATTACGTAATTCGCACACTCACTCCTTAGGGCAATCAACCTAACATACATGTTTTTGGACTGTGTGAGGAAACCTGAGTACTCGGAGTAATCCCATGCAAGTACAGTAAGAACATGCAAACTTTACACAGACAGACCCCAGGCCTTCTTACTGTGAGGCAACAATGCTAACCACTAAGCCACTGTGCTGCCACTCACTTTGTTTTAGATTTTTAAATTGTCTACTGTCATTTTAGTTTATACACGAGTGTGCTATATTATTTAATTCCTATTATTTAATGATTTAGCTAAAACTATAGAACTAAAACAACAAAATCCTAAATACTATTTTAAACCAAAATGGGTTGTTTTTTTCAGTAGTTTAAGGTTTAAGGAGCTTTATTGTCATTTCAACCATATATAGCAGATGCAGTACACAGTGAGATGAAATAACTTTTCTCCAGGACCCCCTGGTGCTACACAAAACATAGAATTCCACAAAACAACAAAGAGCAACTAAACAGGATAGACATAAAGTGCATGTGTGCAACCTAGTGCAGACAGTGCAGAAACAGACAGTGCAATAAACAATACGAACATTACAAAGACAGTGCAAAAACGACAATAACAACGGAACATAACGCAAGAGCGCCAACTATATCGTAAGATGAGGTAGACATGGAATGTGCAAATTACAACAGAATTGTGCAAATAGCATTGTAAAGTGACTATAGCATTGTAAATGACTATAGTATTGTAAAGTGACTGTGCTTAACAAAAAATGTTTGAGTGTGTGTGCGTATTTGTAGTTAGAGGTAATTCAGGTGTTGAGCAGCCTGATGGCTTGAGGAAATAAAACTGTTACACATTCGGGTTGTGAGGGTCCGAATGCTACGGTATCTTTTTCCAGAGGGCAGGAGTGTGAAGAGTGAGTGTGAGGGGTGTGTGGGGTTCTCCACAATGCTGTTAGCTTTGCGGATGTAGCGTGTGGTGTAGATGTCCGTTATAGAGGGAAGAGAGACTCCGATGATCTTCCCAGATGTTCTCACTGTCCTCTGCAGGGTCTTGCGATCCGAAATGGTGTAGTTCCCAAACCAGGCAGTGATGCAGCTGCTCAGAATGGTCTCGATGGTCCCTCTGTAGAAAATGGTCAGGATGGGAGGTGGAAGGTGGGCTTTTCTCAGTCTTTGCAGGAAGTAGAGGTGCTGCTGGGCTTTTTTGCTAATAGAGCTGGTGTTGAGTGACCAGGTGAGGTTCTCCGTCAGGTGGACACCAAGAAATTTAGTGTCCTTGATGATCTCTACCGAGGAGCTGTCGATGTTTAGCGAAGAATGGTCGCTCTTTGTTTTTTTGTTACCCATTTTCTGGGCCAGACATAACCCAATGTTTGGGTAGTTTTGTATCCACTTCTGAAGAGTACAGTTCTAAGCACCTTAAATTCACAAATTTCTTAAGTAAAATGCAGGTTTGTTAAGATTTAATTTTACCTATAAATTCATTAGTCTCTTCTTTATCTCCTCATTTCATCTGTTATAATTAAAAAAGACACAGAAATATAGGGTTATATGTCTGCCACAATTCTCATGAGAATAATCATATTTTGAGCATGCAGGACTGCATTTTGCACGCAAGATTATATTTTGAGCGCGCACAAACACGAAGTTTTGGAAATAATTTTTAGAAGAAAGTATTGCCAGTACACTAAAATTAATTTTGCATTTAAAATTAGTTTTCAATTGTGCACAGCCATTTTCTTTTGTGCATGCTCAATACAACCCAGTGTTACAATATGTCGGAATTCCAGCTTATCAGAAGACTGCTAAATTCTGATGTAAAATATAAATTAGCTGAAAAATTGTGCTTGTCAATTAGACTCCATGCCACAAAGGTTTGACGATAAAATAAAGAAGTTTGACTACTATTTTATTAATATCACATTACAAACAAAAAAATTATGCCACCCAATTTAGACAAAATCATGTGTTCTATTAGTCTCGACCGTTTCTGCAAAACAATGAGAATAAACTAAATTGATTTAACTTGAATTAGCTAGAATAATCTTGATTTAGCGTGACAAAAAAAACCTCACGACAGCGGTACAGGAAAAAAACTAAATCCAAGATAAAAGACAATGGAAAACACAAGGGCTATAAATACACAGGACAAACCAATAGAAACCCGATGCTTCGACAAGGGAATCACGTGAGGGGAACACATGGGGCACAAGGATCCCATGACAAGGACGAGACAGGAAGTAAGCACAAGCAGGAACAAAAACAAACATGCACTTAAAACATGATCTAATAAACATGAACATAAGAAACATGAAACAGGAGCATGAACCAAAACCTTACGATATCAGTATTGAGTTATTGCCTTATTAGTCATGCAGTTCTATATTTTGTAACACAAATATACAAGGGATTATTAAAGAGTTTTTAAAATATGCCAACTTTTGCTTCAATTTGTTTGTTGATAAAACTTTTTGACTATCTATAAATCTAATTGCCTCAAAGGATATTATAGTAAACAACTGCATTATTAAATTAACTTTATATAGCATACAGTATACTAGTTTCCATTTACAAAGTCCTCATCCACAATGGGGACAAACTAAAAATCATCCACATAACAGATTTTCAATTCGATGTCTGCTTCCAAAACTCCCTAAGGGGAAGAATAAATGACATTGTTAAACATAATCAAGGGTAGATCCACTGTACAGTTTTATAAATCACATCAGCAATCCTAGATACGGTTCTAGGCAAATATTTTTACAGGAAAGACTTAGTTATGTGTTCTTTGTCAGCTCAGTTAATCTAATCAAGTTGAATAATTCCCTGAGTCATTCAAGAAGAACATGTGTTTTATTTGATTCTGTATTGGATATAGAGAAGGTGTCCAGGGATATGGACTGGAGCGATATCTATTAAAGTAATATATAAAATTGACAAAAGCATTTCTACTGAAATGTAGTAGACATTTTCTAAATAAGTACAGCAATTGATGTAAATAAATAGAATTACAGTCTATAGAATGTATTTAAATGTGTTACTTTATTGCATTTTATCACTAGATCAGATTATGTAATTAAATTTAACAATGGATTATCTTTTTTTTGTGTTAACGTAATTACGGCTGTTGTAAGATCACTAGCACAACATGCAATCAATAGAGAGTCGGCCTCATGTCTGTATGTCCATAATTTAAGGGAAACAGCACCCGGCTGGCTTAGGACTCATGTCATGAAGGGGGAAATTCTAAACTTAAAGTTAACCTCGGATCTAACTAAAGGTTAACTTCGGATAATAATTCCATTAATGTCTGCTTTATGCTGATACATTGATCAATATGGCTAAGGTGATCTTTTGTCAGTCCATTTAGGGTTATGCAGCAAATTAAAGCAAATGTTCAGGGTGACTTTTCTTGCAGGTCTCACAAATTTGGCTCCGATGCCCCCTTTGATTTATTATAAGGTGAAAAAGACTTTTTCCATGAAGCAAAACAACGAACAAGGGGACTGGCATTATAGCCCTAGTGCTTATCTTAATAGACAATTTGACTTTTCGTCAATACATTTTCATTAATCCATGATATCTAGTTTACACCAGTCTTTGTAAAATTATTTTAAAATATATTTTGGATCTATGTATATTTCAATCCAGGAAAATACATTCACATGTCATATTTCTGAAGTTTCTGGTGGGGCTTTGTTTGAGCAAACAGTTAACGAGCTGGAATCCAACTCCTGATGCTACCGACTAGATCACTGTGTAAAAACGTTGGTAAAAAAACAGTGACGTTTATTTTTAAATCTGTTCTTCATCATATAAGGTCAGTCAGTAATGTGGAAAATGCTGTTTTTACCTTGAAATGTAATAATATACCTAAAAATATACCCTTTTGAAGGTATATATATTTTAGTCAGAGACATTTAACATTAATGTGCATATATTTTGATCTAAAAATATGTTTTTCATAGTATGGGATGTGGCAAACTGAAATTTATTTTTGAAAAAAAATATAGATATATATTTATACAACATACAAAAAGTAGTTAAAACACAGATAATAAAACATAAATTGATTAAAAAAAGTTTTTAAAGAAAGGTATTTTTTGGCCATTTTTTGCCTTTATTGATGGAACAGAGGGATGAAATGGGGGAAATAGAGAGAGACTTGGGAATGTGCATGCCAGCGCCTTAACCGACTACATCATGGCGCTGTCCAAAGTGCTTATTCTTTAAAATCTTCATCTTTATGGCACAGGATACAATACAATCTTGACATTACAATACAATATTTATATTTACAGTAACCTATTGCCACCTGCTAAACACTACATAATACATGATGCTGCTAAGTGCAACCCACACTATACTGTTTCCCAGTCACCCTTTAGTAATTCGACTATTACTGCTAATTCATCTCGCAAATAATCAAACAAAAATAACCTGGAATTAACAACAAAAACATTTGTTTGTCATATTATTCTCAAGTCAGTCTCATTATCATTAACCACTGTCAACTTTTTTCTTATCTTTCTTTTCCTGCTTTTTTTCTGCTTCTGGCTGACAGACGGATAAATACTCTTCATGTTTGAATTAGCAAAAGCACGAGTAAGTACTGTGCTAGATTAAAAACGCTGGTCGACGCATTATGCAAGAACTGGGCCCCAAGGAGTTATTGCTCCATGTTATATTAATAACGACATAAGCTTTCTGTGACCCCCTCAAACTGCGGGGCCCCAGGCAATCGCTTGTCTTGTCTATCTTATTGCTATGTGAAAATCAGTCTTTAAAAACATATTTATCCTTGAAGTCTATTTTTCCCAGTTGCCTAGCAGCAGTGTTCTTATGACCAGAACCACTTATGTTGATCATGTTGAAAGCATTAACTTATAAGTGCTATTTGTACACATTTAAGGCAGCATTTGTGATTCTGACCTCTCCAGAGTGATTTGATTAAAATTTACAATAGGATGTCAAATCCATGATGCATAAAAAGCACTATTTAGAACAATAATTGACTTTATTACTTACACTATTGATCACAAAAGACTGAATGTACTAGCAGGATTGTGTCGTCCCCAGTGTCCTCATTTGTGTCCTCTGGTTTCCTCTCAATGTCAACAACATGCATGCACATTATTTTGCCAAAAGTTTGTGGAGATCTTTTCAGCACAACCAAATTTACATTTACAGCATTTGACGACCTTATCCTTACATTTAACTCTTATTATACAAATAGGCAATTTAGGGTTTAAGGGCCTTGCTCAGGGGGCCAACAGTGGAAGCTTGGTGGTGCTTGGCATCGAACCCTGATCTTTCAACGCCTCAACCACTGCACTACCACTTTCCCCAAATAAGTTTGCCTTCTTTAAGCCGTTGCCACAGTTATCTACTGCACTTATAATCTAATCACACTTATCTACATTTTTATAGGATTTCTTTGTTGGAACTAAGAAACCCAAACACTGTTCCAGCATAACAATGCCATCGTACACAAAACCCCTGTACTCTGTAAAAACATGGTTTGTTATGGTTAATGTGGAAAAAGTGGAAGTGTTTTATACAAAGCCTTGATCTTAGGCCCAATACAGACTTTTGGGATAAACTGGAACATTGATTTTTTTCCCCCCAGACCTCAGCTGGAGTAAAAACATTCTCACAGCCACACTCCACAATCTAGTGGAAAGTATTATTATAGAAGTAGAAGTGAAACTAAAGCTGAAATACGATGTTCAAAATCACATAGGCAGGCATTCCAATATATTTGTCCATTTTCATTTCTAGCATTTGTTAGGGGCAACATAAATTTATCCCTTTTTTATTACACTAAGTTAAGAGCCTTGATTAGGTGCCAAGTGGTGGCAGCCTGGTGGTGCTGGAAAGTGAACCTACTGATCTTCTGATCAGCAGTCCAGCACCCTTAACCACTATGTGTGCGTCATACTCTTTGATAAACTGGGGTCAAATTCATGTGAAATGAAGAGCTACACCTTTGTGTATCGCGTGATCTGAATTTACTGTTATTTTATTTTAAATGTTTATAGCATCTTTATGTGTTTGGCAGTCTAACTATAAATGCGCTAAGCCATCGTAAAGACCTGCCAGATGAATAAAAATGCTATGGAGTTGATATATACCTGACAGACTAATGTTGGCACTGAGTAAAACATTGTAACCATGTTCGGTGATGATTCTCTGCCAGAATTTTAATTGCATTGTGTATGTGTGTCAAGAGCAGGCAGCCCATTGACTCATACAGTACAGCAAAATCAGTATCATCTGACCGTAACTGCAGGACAGCAGTGAATTGTAGCTCATCCTCTTACTGCAAGACGCAGGAAGACAGAGAGCTACGACATCAGCTGAGAGACTGTCACAGCATACATCATCAATATCACCGGGCATAGCTAAAAACGCACAAATAACTGAGATCTATGCGTTCTAGTGTCACTGTGCCCATCACGTAGGCTCATGGAAACTACTCTTGAGACACTAAGTGACAAGACATGCCAGAGCCCAAGAGTCACCAAATAAAGAGGAGATACTTCAGTGCAAAAAACCTGTGTTTAGCTAGAAGAGGGATTTGAAAGACAGGTATTAGTGTGCGGTTTTTTCAGAAAGAGAAATAAAAAACTAAAGAGAAAAGGTAAAAGGATTACTTATCTAAAAGCACATGGACAGGAAGATTGAGGGATGGACCATCTAAGAGGAACAAAAGAATAGTGATTGGACTGACGAAAAGATAGAAAGCAAGCAAGATAAGAAACTGAAAAAAGGACAAAACTGTAGCATTTCTGCCTGTGTTGTGCTGAGAGCAAGCATTATACTGTGTGAGTGAAAATGCGAGTGTGTGCCAAAACTCTATAGGTGTGTGTTTGCTGCTGACACTAGGCTTTATTAAACAGGAAAGGGGGTCTCATCTGGAATCGCTCTGGATCAGCTTCAGGCAAAAAAATAAAAAATAAAATACAGAAAATAAAAACACCTTTATTTTTGTTTTTCTTCTACACAGACAAGCTTTGTGTCAGAGGAAGAAGTCTAAATGCACCAACTATAACTACACACAATGTGTTGTAGAGCCTTATATACAGTAAGTCCCCTTATAAAAGATCAATATTCAACATTCGTGTAACAAAATCCAATTGAAGGTTTCATACTGCTATTATTGTAACTGTCAGATTCATTTCTTACTTACAAGGATGAAGATACAAATGAATTGCCAGCTTTCTACTCCTCCCTTCCCCTGAGGCTCCCCCTTCTCTCTATCGCTTGCTTTCTCACTATTTTCTTTTTTTGTCTCTCTTGGTAATTACGATGGCACAATTTTACGCTTTTCTTGCTCTCATAAAAAGGCTCTGTGGACTGCCAAGAGTGCAGCAAATATTCTGTCTGTTTCTCTCTTTCTTTTTGAGAAAAACAGTGTGCATCACTAAAATATATATCTGCATTTGTTGGTTACTGTTTTAGATTGATTGCATTGTTCAATTGTACATACATATGTTGTGTGTGTATATATATATTTATTTGTATTTCATGGCATATGTAGAAAAAAAAAAAGAAATTAACATTCACATTTACAGCATTTGGCCGACACTCTTATCCAGAGCGACTTACATTTATCTCCTTTTTACAACTGAGCAATTGGGGGGTTAAGGGCCTTGCTCAGGGGCCCAACAGTGGCAACTTGCTGGTCCAATCATAAGCAACTACCACATACCCAAAGAAGCAAGCATTTAATTTTTAAGAAAGACTATGTATGGTCAGTGGATAAGGTGTTGGACTGCTAATCAGAAGCTCATGGATTAAATTCCCAACACTACGAAACTGCCCCTGTATGGCCCTTAAACAAGGCCTGTAACTGCTTAGTTAGATTAAAAAAAAAGGTAAATTAAAGTTACTCTGAATGAGAGTGTCTGTTAATGTAAATGTATGCTGCAGTATTACGATTTTTCTTCAAAGAAATTGTACCCCTTTGCAAAAAGCAAGCTTGTAAAGACATGGAACACAGGTTCTATTGCATAAATTGTGTAGCCTGCACTGTGGCTTGACCTCAATCCAACTATTGGACAGAAATGAAAGTCTGACTCTGTGTCTGGCCTTCTTGATTCCCATCAGCGCCTTTCCTTAGTAATGCTTGTGTGTCAGAATGGGCACATGTCCCCACAGCCACATTACAAAATCTAGTGAAATGCCAGCCAAAAATGTGTGGAGGCTTGTTATAACAGAGGTGGCATCAAGTCCATAATAATGCCCATGGGTTTCAAGTGGGATGTGTGGTGTAATGGTCTAGTGGGTATATAGTTATGTAGTGTATACTGTGTGTGTAATGTATGTCTAATGTATGCAAGCATGGACAAACTTTGTATGACCAACAATTTGTGGACAGCTTGCAGGCACACTTATAACTAAATCACCCAAATCGGAATGGTTCCCATTTGAGTCTGGTTCCTCTCAAGGTAAAATAAATAGACATGAATGGAATTATATAACTCTGTCTGCCACAAATTTAAAAGCCCACAAGTGTCTGTAGCATTTCAATTATTCATTCACTGGACCAAACAAAGTTTCAGCATGACAATGTCCCTGTGCACTGTGTAGACATGTTTAACAGAAAGTAGACTCAGGACAGATGTTATAACCAAACAGACTAGTTTATTCAATGGGGTTGATAATAGAACTCAAAAGTAGGATTTCAGAAAACTTAGAGTCTTTAGAACTAGCAAAAACTTTGAGAATACAGGATTACCCAGAACACATGGAACACAGGAGTCATAGGAAGGCCACTCGAATACTCAGGAAGTCTTTAGAGTCTGGAACTCTTTAGCATGTATGAAGTCTGGAAAACTGTGGAAGCTTTGAGATACTTTAGAAACTCAAGAATAAAGCGCCGTAGGAGTGAGTCCTTCTTCTATTGGCTTAGATCAGACAGAGAACCAGTATAAGGGGTCTGCTTGAATAAGGTGAGTGTGAGTGATTGGGGAAATTAAGATCAAGTGCGTGTGTGTGAATAGAACTAAGGGGACTGTAAATGGGAAAACGTGAGTAAGCCTGGCGTGTCCGTGACAACGTGTTGTTTATGTGTTGTATTGGAAAAACTTGTTCTGCACAGAGCCCCGATTTTTACTCAACCCCACTGAACACCTTGTACTGGAACACAGGCTACACCCGAGATCTCTAATTCACTAATACGGAATGTTAAAATCCCCACAGTCACAATCCACAATCTAGAAAGCCTTTTTAGAAATGTAAAGGTTATTATACAACAAAGAAGAAGGATAGATATAGAATGTTTAAAGAACACATATAGGTGCAATGGTCAGGTGTATTAACATTTTTTGTGTACTTACTGTATGTATAATCTGAACATGTCATACTTTTTTCGGCACACAGTTTTACTAATAGTATTGCTACTTAAAAATCAAGAGCTCTCATCTGGAATATATTGCATGTTTGCTATAATAAATATTCCATCTGCAGCAGCTATTCATAAACTATCAGATACATCAGCGCATATTCGAGTAAATCAATTTATCTCCCTTAGTGTTTAAGAATAATTTTGGGAACTGCACTTGTGTGTAAATTAACCCAGTTTATGGGCAGGGTATTAAATTTGCATAGGCTTGTTGTCACTATTTAATAATAAGATTAAATTTTAATGCCTGTCCCTGTGTGTGTGTGTGTGTGTGTGTGTGTGTGTATGTGTGTGTCTATACACCCACACATTTATGAAAAAATCTGATCATCAGAACACGTATCAGCATAAATTCATGCAGATATCGGTCAGCAGCTTGGGGTAAGCTTCACCCATCAGAGTTGAAAAAAAACCCCAATCATCTTATTGATTTAGACTGTGGCACAATTGTTGGTGCCTGACAGGCTGGTTTGAGTAATTCAGAAATTGCTAATCTTTTGGGATTTCCACACAGAACAGTCCCTAGAGTTTTCTCTGAATGGTGCAATAACAAAAAAAATCCATTCAGTAAGCAGTGGTTCTGCATGATGTTGATAACAGAGTTTAACCAGACTGGTTTGAGCTAACATAAAGACTCGCTCAATCAAAAATAGAAAGCTGAGGCTGAGTTCTTTTGAGTCAAACCAATAGTCAAAAATTGGCATCAACAGCATGTCTTCATGGACCCAACCTGCCTGTCCAGACTGGTGGGGGCTGTGTAATGGTGTGGGAGATGTTTTTTAAGCTCCACTTTAGGTGCATTAATAACAATCGAACATCACTTGATTGAGTATTGTTGATGTTCATGTGCATACTTTTATAGACAAAATGTACTGTATTGTAATGGCTGCTTTAACACTGATAATGACTGTAACAAAGCAAACTGGCTTTATAAATATAATAATGATTTCAGTGTTCTTTAGTGACCTTTTCAGTCAGAGAATCTGATTCCAGTAGAACACCTCTAGAGGGTAAAACAAGGGGGAAATGTAGAGTATAATGCAATTATGTCAAGATTATTTAAGGAATATTTGTAACATCTTGGGAAATTCTATAATTAGTGCACAGGGAGTTTTAAATCCATATAATTAAAGCAAAGGGTGGTCCTACCTAGTATTTGTGCAACACTGTGGGCATAATTATTAACCAAATCATAATTTTTATGCATATTTTACAAACTGTATTAACTTGAATGCTTACTGGATTTAAGGATACCAGGTGAAATTTATTTGTGTGATAAAGGAGGGTGTGGCCTAAGGAGATCAACAGCCCTATATTTAACGGTGTGCATAAATATTAGGCAGCTTTTTCACTTGGACAAAATGCACCAAAAAAAAAAAGATTTAATTGACTTCGAAAAGTCAAAAATTGTAAAATGTTTTTCAAAGGGACTGTAATCACAGAACCATCAAAACATTCTGGGTTACAAGAAATGTGTAGCCAAAAAAAGGCACCAAAATTTGAGAAGAATTAAACGTCAGGCTACCAAGAACCCATTATCTTGTAATATTTCAGAACCTACCTGCCTTTCCAGAAGTACAAGGTGTTAATTGCTCAGAGACATGGCCAAGGTGAGAAAGGCTAAAACCTGGGGAGATAGAAAGAGAGGTGGAACAGGAAAGGACTCGAAATAAGAGACTGGAGTCAGTAATCAAACATGTCATGTACTACTGCACATCGACGGTTATCGTTTAATTAAAGCTTTTTAGAATTAGTCAACCAGTATCTTTGAAACACTTTTAGTTGCTATATCAGTAAATGTTAACACCATGTTTATAAAAAAGCACTGGCCCTAGGACAGAGACTTGCAGAATACCAAACCTTTAACTGACAAATAATCATTAACATTTGTAAAGTGACAATATTTTAATAATCATATTTAGCCTGTCGAGTAAAATTTAGATTTTTGGCTTATAGCAATTAGAACTGAGTAAGAGAGCTGAAAACTGTGAAAGCAGAGACTAAAATATATAATTTATTAGATTCTTATATAAGAGTTTTTATAGAAACTTGAACGTTTTGTCATGGAAACTAAACTTAGTTATTGGCAGTTCATACTGTTTACATCTGTGCATCAGTGTCTGTCATGGTCAGGCAAATGAAAGCGGGTGGGTATGGTATTATGGTATTAAACTTTTAACTTTTAATTAAATGTGTGATCACATGTGATCATGTGATTAAATCCCAGAACCACTTAGTTGAATAAATGTGAGTCGCTCTGGATAAGCGTATCTGCTCAAAAAACATAGAATGTAAATTTCCAGTTTTGTTACTGTTCTCAATATGCGCCTACGATTATTTTTAATAATTACTAGAGAGATAAGCTAAGCCTTTTTATATTTTTGCAGGATTTTTTAGCCCCAATGCAATTTGGAACTCTACAGGTCCTTTAAAGACCACACATTTGGAGTGGGGTCAGCGGGGAAGATATAGAAAAAAAACCTCACAGAATTTCATAATTTCAATAAAATTAAGAACAGCAGCTAATGTGATTGTATGACTTATGATTAAAGGAAAATCTCAAAGATGCATTTTATTTTAGGATTAGGTGTTTTTATCTGGAGTAGAAAGGCTGTTTTGAATATTTAATTATTATATTATATTTGTGGTAAATAAAGTACATCTAGTCTTTGATTTAAAATATTTTTATTTATAATAACCCATATTAATATACAGAATATTATACTAATATTTACTATTAGACTTGCTTCAAATCAAAGGTACAGTTGGCACAGACTATTTTGATGTTTCAATGATACTATAATAACCTTTCAGAGATTGTTTGCTTTTTTACTTAGCTTGGGGAGCAGACAAGTCTCAAAAGTTTGAAATCTTATGCTTTAAAGCAACAAACAGATTGATGAAACCTATTTTTTTTTGCTATCTCGCACAGGCCAACACTAATGAGCTATAATACAACACGTGAATAGGGTGTTCCCAAATGAGAAAAAAAGCCAGAACTGTCCTTAAACCAAATCTGCCAACCAATACTCATTATAAGACAAAACAGCAGGACTTCTGATGTTAAATACATAAAATGTTTTTGTAGAATCAATGCCATAGGTTGCATTTGAGCACAGCAAGGAATGTCTTTAAGGGTCAGTGAATTTAAAAGCTGTAAGGTTTCTAAACTGATTTACTGTGTTTACAAAATAACCTTGCATTCCACCACAAAGTCACCCTGAGTTATCTGGCAACTAATGACTGCAAAGAAAGCGTTTGACTTCTCCATTTTTCATTGCTCAGTCATTGCTAAATTCATTGTTTTAAGCTATTTTAATTCCGTATCTTGCACAGGCCAAAGAAACTCAAAGAGGGTCCAGGAAAGTAATCAGGTTATTTTGAGGACCATTGTACATGGTTTCCTTTAGAACAGCAGTAACAACCAATAAACCATAGGGACAACAAATAAAATGGTGTCCCAGGTGCAATAGTTCAAAATGCCACATTAACTGTAAGTGTGATATGGGAAATGGTCATTGGAATTCACAGTTGCAGTCCCCAGTTGGTGATTCAAGAGGGTTATCTACTTAAAACAACAGACATGCTTCAGGATGGTCTGACAATTACAGAGGAAGGCAATTGAAACCTAGAAATCCTTCTCTTTTTTATATATATATTATATAGTTATACAACCACTGAATTGGTTTATGGTATTTGTTGGTAAATTTAAATGTACTGCACATTAAAGTTGTCTGAAAGTAGCCAGTGTCATCAAGATACTGCACCATATCAAAAATCAGGCTATTTTTAGTTATATTATAGTGTTGGGTCACATGGTAAATGCAGACCACTGAGCTAACTGGATAATTAAATAAAGCCAAAAAGAATTCTATCCACTGTAAACCTCAAACTGTGGCAGTTATGTGCACCACAGATGTTTGAATTGATGATGGCAACTACAACACTGATAGTCCAGCTGTTTTTTTTGCACTGTCCATAGCATGTGCTTTCAAACTGTGGGCCAAAAAAACCCACTTATTAAACGCCATTCGGTTTTGATCTACAGTTTAAAGCACATGCTATTGGCAGTGAAAAAAAAACTTAATTATTAATTTGTTTGCTCTCTTTTATTAAAAAAAACCTACAAATTTTTCCAAAATCATACAGAAGCAAATAACTAGACCAGGTCAGACTGCTGGCGGTACCAATATGGCTGAAAAGACATATTTCATTTGGATAAAAACATTGTATTAAATATAAGTCTGACATCACCAGGGAACAACCCTTTATAAAAAGGTTATCAAAAGGCAGGGATTATGGCAGAACCGCTGGTTCTTTCTCAGCTGTATTGTCAGAATTGCTGTCTTAGGCCCACCTCAGTGAATAATTGATTTTAGTCATGTCTGCTTTCAAGTTATAATTCAACTAGAATGTTCACTGGATGGGAAGTTTATGACTAGAAAGCTGTGAATGCTCCAGGGTTTGGCCAGAGGTTAAAAGTCAAGCATGGAATATTTGATATGGTTAGTGCTGAGGCAGGAAGCAAGAAAATAAATACACGTACTACATAACCGTAAATCTTACAGAAAGTATCTTAAGTTATTATTGGCTATTTACTAGACATGTGCAAAATCCAACTAAACTGATAAACATGAATGTAATACTGTTCCAAAGCCCGATCTTTGGAATTTAGCTAATTTACCTGTCTCGGCCATAAATAGCACATAGTATGTTAAAGGAAAATAACTCTGTTAACCTAAAGGTAGCGTTAAATTAGCCACAGTTTTGCTATTTGGCTGAACAGCTGGGAATGTGAAATATTTGCTATATCTACCTTTGAATAGCTGCCATATTTACTTTTAAGAATTTTTGTTAAGATTTAAACTTCTGCTTCTGGTATTTTAGCCGAGGCACACATAGAACCAATAGATGTTGAGTTTTAATGTTGTTCACCGGCACATGACGTATTGTAGTAATGTAGCAGTGTTGTTATATTGTCTCCGGCATGGGTTTGGACAGCGAGGGTGGGGCAGCTGCAGTTAGCATTTTCCAAGATGTTTTACTGCATCCTTATAATGTCTTTTTTGTATTGTAATGAACTGTTGGGATGTTAAGGCCTGGTAACCCTCTTCTGTACAACTGTATAAAATATTTATAATATAAATACCCCTTATTACGAAGAAAAGCAATTCTGAAATTTATTTTGATAAAATTGAAATTACCATGCCACTAATTCTATCCATCTCTGCAGTTTATAGAGAATAATGTAAAAAAAAAAAAGCTAAACAAAATGCTGTGGGTGGAAATGTTTGTTGGTGAGTTTAGATGCTTAAATAACTTATATAATCACTCTTTGGAACTGTGATTAGCATAAAAGCATCCCATTGTGCACAAAACATCAAACGTTAAGGCGGATTTATCAGCAGAAATCCACATTGAATAATAACTTGACAGTTAAAGACAACTTGTCTTTTTCTAGTCTTTGCCCGGTTACATTGAGTCTGTGCCCATGATATCATCAGATTAATGGCTTCCAGCCTGCCCGTGCGCCTAAAAGACTGAAAGCCATGTTTAGAGGTTTTATTCATCAAAGTGTAGCCTTTCTTTTTCTACCTTGAATGCTATGTGCTTTTTTCATGTGTGTCTTGTGAAACTATCTATTTTCTGCATTTTAATGTCCCAAAGTCTCCTGACTGCTGCAGACATAATACTAAAACATCAGTGATGCTTTAGGGATAGCATGCTATTCAAATTTCTAAACATTAATTCATTCTTAATTTATACCCGCGTATTCCCTAATTTGGGGTCACCGGGATCTGCTGGAGCCATCCAGCAGCCATCTCTGAAAGGGCAAAAAGCAGAAAAGGGAAAACACTAGACAGGCCACCAGTCAATCACAGGACCACACTCACTCCTACAGGCAATTTAGAATCACCAATCAACCTGCATGTTTTTGGACTGTGGGAGAAAACCGGAGAACCCGGAGTTTAACCCATGCAAGCACAGGGACAACATGCAAACTTCACACAGAAAGTGCCCTGCAGGGGAATCGAACCCGGCCTTCTTGCTGTGAGGCAACAGTGCTAACCACTGTGCCCTCTATTTCTAAACAAAGAAAATAAATATGAAGTATTTTAATGAATTAAATATTTAACCATGTTAGAAAAAGGGCAGATTAAACTGTATGCATAAATAAAAAAAAAAAAAAGGGTACTCTTGAACCCATGAAACAGTCTACCTACCAAATGCCTAGTGCCCCGAATATGCTTGTTATAAATCTTTAGAAAATTTCATTGAGAGCTTAGCCTAAATAAAAAACTATCAAGTCATTTACTTCACCAGTCATTATTATGACCTTGTCAAGTGATTTCACACTGTGTTTTTGTGTCTTATCCTTTTGCATTCCCTGGATGCTGGTTGTCTAATTCTCTCTATTGTTTACCATGTTGTTTGTTTTCATGCCCGGAAAGACCTCTTCCTCAGCCATTGCATATAATAAAAAACAAACGCACTAATTAGCACACCTGCTAACCCTTGTTTGAAAAAGGTTCTCCATAATCATTTCAGTGCTTTTGCATTGCATACATGCATAATTAGTTTACTGCAAACTATCAGCAGTCATCTGTGTTGACCATCAAATTCTGAGATCAGAACAGGATAAAAAATAAAAAAAATTTAGTATTTCAGGATAATATTTACTATTTAGGATTCTGCATGATTTTTAGGTTTTTTATTTTATATCTAAGCACAGTTTTAAATTGAATAGGTTAAATGAAAAAAAGTTTTAAATAGGTTTTGAATAGGTTAAATGCTTCACATGAAAAATCATTTTCTCTTTTTGTAAAACATGTTTAGACGACACTCTTTGATCTAAAATGAAACATAATGATTTTACACAAACCTGCAGAGACCGTGCAAAGTTAAAGACGAAGTAGAGCATCGTTCGCTAGGTTTGCTAATTTGCCCTACAATGAATCATTTAGCTTTACTGGTGTTTATAAAATAATGTAAATTGAAGGAAAACTTTAAATAAAGAGAATAAATTAACACCTGGCGTAAAAGAAATAACATCCATCCACCCATCCATCTATCTATCATCTATACCCGCTTATTCTCAATCAGGGTCAAGGGGAACTACTGTAGTCTATCCCAGCTGTCTTTGGGCAAAAGGCAGGGGTCACCCTGGACAGGTCGCCAGCCTATTTCCATGCCACATACAGACAAACACACGCATGCACGCACGCACACACTCACACTTACTCCTATGATCAATTTATAATAACCAATCAACATAACACATGTTTTTGAACTGTGGAAGTATCCCAGGGTACCCAGAGTAAACCCCTGTAAACTCCACACAGAAAGATCCCTGCTGGGAATACAAACCTAGGACCTTCTTGTTGTGAGGCAACTGTGCTAAACTGGAATAAACATACATACATACATACATATAAATTATAATGGACTGATGCAGTATTTACATGCTGAAAATCAAATCAACTATAATCAAGAAGCAAAAGTTATATATAGTTATTAATATGCCACACGGGGGCAGGGTGGCTCAAATGGTTAAGGTGCTGCGTTGTTAATCTGAAGACCAGAAACACCTGGGTTCAAGCCCCACCTCCGGCAAGTCAACCACTGCTGGGTCCCTGAGCAAGACCCTTAACCCCTCCTGCTCCAGGGGCGCTGTATCATAGCTGACCCTGCGCTCTGACCCCAACTTACTAAGATGGGATATGCGAAAAATGCATTTCATTGGCTCTGTACACGTACCTTGCACAATGAATTGAATATACTTACTTATACTTAATAAATGTTGTATATCGCAAACATTGAATATCTGGATGCCAGTTAGAGACAGTTAAAGACATTAATCCATAAATTGTGATAGTGATATTTTTTTGGATTTTCATCACTATTCAACAAAAAAAGTTGTCTTTGAGTCAACAGAGAACACAATTTACAAAAAAACAATTCTGACAAGACTATTTTTGCTGTATTAGAAAATTGACATCCACACACATCTAATATCTATTGGAAAGCCCTCCTAAAAGTGTTAAAAACTTAATCTGGAATTAATCTGGAGATTCAAGAGTTAATCTGGAATTAGATTTTAAAAAAACAAAGATAGATGGTCAGGGGTTCCAATGTTTTTGTCTATACATTGTGCAGTAATAGTGTATACAGTATGTGTAGCTATTAAAAATATTATTTTGCTTTTGGATAATAAATAAATGCCTTAATTTGTGCATTCACTTAAATTTGAGGGGGTATTGAAAATTTTGAAGACACTTAACAGGCTGCAGTGCTGCCATCTGTTGGCATGTCTCGAAACTTCTTGATAGCCCTCTAGTGTCCAGCTGGGTCTCCCCCGGGGACAGCGAGTGCATTGTGGGTAAACGTTCTGTGTGGGAAGGTTTTTTTGCTAAAGAGCAAAAGAATACAAAATATACCTGCCATATCAATTTGTTTGTATAATTCAACATTAGCTTGCAACATACTCTTACTCCTGCATGTAAATACCACCTAGCTACTGTTACTGAACGCAAATTAAATGCAAATTATATGTAAATTTTCTTTAATTTATGCTTTTGCCCTGAAGATAGATTCAGACAGATTTTTATTGGGACACTTGTGCGAATGTAAGCAGATGTAGGAACAAAAGCTGTATAAAAGTATTCTGAGCTGTAGGCAGTATAACTATCTGTGTGTGTGTGTGTGTGCGCGCGAATGTGTGTGTTTATAATATATTTACAAAACCCTTGGTAGCATATGGTGTCTGTGTGTTTTTTTGTGTGTCTTCAGGTTTCTACTTCTAACACTTGTCCTCTAGGTGGGGCTATAGACAGCCCACCTGTATGAAAAATAAGGATTGTGTGCGTGTATGTTTTTTATCTAATAATGTTCTTACCTGTTTATTCAGGGGGTGCTCTAGGCAGCAGACGGCGTCTCCATGAGGAGCAGTAGAAGATGCCGGAACTGCCAGCAGTGCTGCTGTCGATTCAAGTCCACTTCCTGCTAGTTACTGTGCTTAACATGCCGCCGTGTTCTCTAAGCCAGACCCCTGTTCTATCATCTGTGCGGATTGGTGAGTTGCGTCGCCTTAAATGCATACAGTGAATTTAGTAACTTGATACTAACAAATTCAATTAGGCATGTGGATTTAATTGGGATCCAGGAGGTGGAAGTTGCTGATGTCTTTTATGAGTGCCAACTATTTGACAATGTAATGAAGAAAAATTTGGAGTAATTTTTAAAAAAAATACAAAATACAAAAATACAATTTTTTAGAGCTATAAGTTAGCCAGGTGGCCAGCTATATGTTAGCCAGGTGGTCCTTGACATGTGGATGGATAACAAAACACATTGCAGTAAACTGGTGCTGCAGCTGGAAATTTAAGTTTGTGTCAGTCCAGGATGACACCTATGACACTGTTGTCCTTCACTTTATCACTAAATCACCAGGCAGGGGTCTTTTAAATAGCCACTTTGTTTGGCCAAATCCACACTTTGCTTTTGGCCTTTGCTTGGCTGCTCTTACTGCCATTACATTAAGCACAGGATTTTTTGCCATGACCTTTTAAAGCTGACCCTTGAGAGGCAAAGTCACTGGCACAGAGTAAATGCCCCTCTCTCTCTCTCTCTCTCTCTCTTGTACTGTTTTGCTTCTTCATCTTACTGCTTAGCGGCAATTTTGGATGATCGTTCTGCCTGTGGCCGTGGAGAGCGTTTGGCTTTAGCTTTAGCACGAGAGAACATTAACAGCGTGCAGGAGGGACCAGCTCGGGCTCGCGTGGACGTAGAAGTCTTTGAACTCCAAAAAGACTCCCAGTATGAGACCACAGACACTAGTAAGTACCATCAACGCACAAACACACTGAGAAAAAAGGAGGTTAGTAGTAAAATTTATAGCTATAAATGTAATAGGCAGCTCTATCTACCAGTATAACATGACTTTTATAAAAAGAAGGGAACTGAGTGGAGGAAAAAAAGGCCTGAAGGAAGAAAAACCTTACCGAGTTTTTTCTTTAGTGTGCCAGATTCTGCCTAAGGGTGTGGTTGCTGTGATTGGCCCCGCCTCCAGTCCTGCCTCAGGATCTACCGTCAGTCACATCTGTGGAGAGAAAGAGGTAATCAGTGCATATTTATTGTGTTTGAATGTTATTACCTTTAAAACTATAAAGCTAATTTGTTTAATATGTCACCAAAAATACTGAAGAAAATCTCTCACACATTTTTGTTTATTTCTGTCCATTTTTTCCCTCTTAGATTCCTCATGTGAAGATCGGTCCAGAGGAGACTCCACGACTGCCTTACCTGCGCTTTGCGTCTGTCACCTTGTATCCTAGCAACGAGGATCTGAGCTTGGCCGTGGGCGCCATCCTACGCTCTTTCAGCTACCCATCAGCCAGTCTGGTCTGTGCCAAGGCCGAGTGTGAGTCTTTGATCTTTGGTCTCCACACCAGTGTGGATGACCTGCCTAGGACCTCCACACTTGTCAAAAAAACCTTTTTTAACTGTGTTATCTAAGAATGAGGACACTTAGCTTTTGGATTTAAAAATATATTGTTTTGTGTTTCTATGTATTTTAAATATATTCACGTATAAATGTGTAAATCAGTGTGAATGTAAAACAATGGACATCTGGGAGATTTTTCCTAATCAATTCAGTTATCCCTCTACCACATTTGAATTGAAATCAATGCTGGTCAGCTATAGCGGTAGAATATCTCTGCACATGGCTTGGAAGCTTTCCACATTGATTACATTCAGTCCTGTGTTGTGTACATGCTGGAAAATATATACATACATTAGTGTGATGTATTAATATATACATAACTGGATTAGTTAAGCAAGTATTAGCGTTTGTGAGCGTGTCAATTTAAACTGCCTGGCTCTGACCTAGTTGGCTGCACTGTGGTTGCCATGGCAGCAGAGTAGGTGCAACTTGCCACTCATCAGGCTCATCATTTAAAATGGTGGCAGGAGACAGGCTAGTGAAGATAGGCCTTGCTTTACATTATGAGCTATATACACAGTATATATCCCTTATGGGTGTAATAGTGCGTGTGCATGTTAGATGCACTGTCAGATTCATTAATTAATGAAAATATGTTCATTTATTTCTCATTACAACCCAGTGATCATTTTGCCCTCTGATTAGACATGCTGACGATCACATCAGATTCTGCACACTCTATTTGGTCTCTGTTTCTGCATGTGTTACTGCAAATGGACACATGAGAGAAGAGTCTTTATATACCGCCAGCGTCCGGTCTAACTACAAGATGGCCAACTCTCAGACACGTACACCTGTTACACTGTGTATATTATTCATTAAAATCTGTAGGAAGGCTTATTCAGGACTTTTTAGAAAAGGGGGATGAAGAAGGACACATATTCTGTTGAAAGTTTAAAACAAAACTATAGATTTGACCTTTGGAAGAAATCTAGTGTTTATTAGAAGAAGTGAAGTAGGAGGACAAAGAAGGAGGAGGCATCAAGTGATTCAGAATAAAACTTTCCTTATTTCTTTGGTGCACTCATTAACAAACCCATAATTTATACTCCAAGGACATCCTTAATGCCCTTTATTTTTTTTACTGTGGGTGCAGTTATAAAGATGTGCTATACTTAGACACATCTTTGGCATATCGTCCTATTATTCAGTTTTCAGTTTGAAGCCTCTTATTCTTTAGAATTATTATGCATAATTCAGCAAAATGTATGAGGAAGAGGAAGAAATGATGATCCCGACCTGCTCAGAGTGCGATGGATTTTCTAAGTGGAGTTTGATCACAGAGCTCTTGCTTACTGACTGTTAGAATATGGTTTATTTCTGTGGTTCATCAACAGTTTTCATTGTGAATCAGGTGGAGTGAGTGAGTGTGAGAGAGAGAAGCTCAAAGATGGCAGGAATATTACTAATATGTGAAAAGCATAGTGAGATCCGCTGAGAATATATCTGGGAAGTGTTGCTGCAGGAATCAGTGAGTGGGTGAGATAGGAAAATACAGGAACAGGGGTAGTGCTGGGGGAAGTGAGAGAGAAAGAGAGAGAGAATGAGAAACGAGAGAACGAGAGCATGTAAGTGGGTGCATTGATTTCTTTCCTCCCTCAAACTAATTAAAGTTTGGCACTGGGTTCACTGGCTCGCTCTGTCTGTACACACATTCCCATGAGAAGACAGCCACTTATTTACATTGAATGCACACACACACACACACACACACACACACACAGATTCTCATGTGGTATCTATAACCCCACCTGCTGTACAGGTCTGCTGAGATTGGAAGAGCTGGTGCGACGTTTTCTCATCTCCAGGGAAACGCTGTCTGTCAGAATGCTGGATGACGACCTTGATCCCACGTCCTTACTCAAAGAGATCCGGGATGATAAAATAGCTACGATCATCATCGATGCTAATGCTTCTGTATCATACCTGATATTGAAGAAGGTACACAAACACACAAAATGTTTGTCTTACTATCCTTAAGAGGACATTAGTATTATTTTAGCTAATTAACGCAGTTACAAAGGCCATTGGTACCCAAACTGGAGGATTTATACTAAGGCGGTTGAGAGCGGCTAGTGTGAAGTCAGCAGATTTTATCGAAATGCACTGAAATTTCAAAAGAGAAAAACGGCAGAAATATGAGGCGACAATATATGCTATGCCGCACACACTCCAGCCAGCAGTGTTTAGCGTGCAGGTTCATTGTCACTGCACAGCGTTCTGTTGAGCTGCTTACGTACCGCTCATGTTCAACAGAATGCAAAGTCCGCTTAAATAACCCGTGGACAGATTAATTTCTGTTTGCAAAAGCTGTAGGTTTTACTTTTAATGCTGCTACTATAAAACAGACTTGTTTCTATGTTTTTGTTAGTAACATAGAAGTAACCTTGACTCTAATCTTAGTAACATAAAAGTAACATTAACTCTAATCAAAGTGACATAAAAGTTACCTTAACTGTAAACACAATAACATAAAGGTAACCTTAACTGTAAACACAATAACATAAAGGTAACCTTAACTATAATCACAGTAACATAAAAGTAACCTTAACTCTAATCATAGTAACATAAAAGTAACTTTTACTGTAATCATAGTAACATAAAAGTAACCTTAATTCTAATTTTAGTAACATAAATGCAACCTTAACTGTAATAATAGTAACATAAAACTAACCGTAACTCTAATCATAGTAACATAAAAGTAGCCTTAACTCTAATCATAGTAACATAAAAGTAACATTTACTGTAATCATAGGAACATAAAAGTAACCTTTACTCTAATCATAGTGACATAAAAGTAATCCTAACTTTAATTATGAAAACATAGAAGTAGCTTTAACTCTAATCATAGTAACCTAAAGGTTAACCCTAACTCTAATCATAAAAACATAAAAGTAACCGTAACTCTAATTTTAGTAACATAAATGTAACCCTAACTGTAAAAATAGTAACATAAAAATAACCCTAACTCTAATCATAGTAATGTAAAGGTATCCGTAACTTTAATTTAAGTAACATAAAAGTAAACTTAATTGTAATCTTAGTAACATAACAGAAGCCTCTTTGCTTTTTTTTTTAAATATGAGAACTTTTTCTTAAAAAGGCTGCTTTTCTTGTAAGAAAAATTGTTTTATTACAAATTTAATTGTAAGCTGGTTTAAAGAATGTAATTTAAAGTGATTTGGTCTTTTTCAGTCTTAACTTTAAACTGTAGACTTTATATAAATAGTCATTTTATGCAACATATACTGTGACACCATATAACCACACTTGACATTACTTGATAAAATGATAGGAGTTTGCTTTGCTACATGCATCGAGTTCTTCCCTGGTGATTGTAGTAGTAAAAACTAATAGATTTCAATAGATCTTTGTAATAGCTTTCTTTTGTTCTCTCTCTTTCTCTCTCACACTCTCTTATTCTCTTTTTCTCTCTCACTATTGATTTACAACTACTATAATTCAGCTCTGCTCACCTAAAATGTATCTGTATTGTGGAAACTGTGTAAATACACCGAAGATGTACTGTACTACCGAACCGTCCTCTTTCTGTGTGAATACTGCTACACCCTAATCTCTTTCTTTCTTTCCTTTACTAGGCGTCTGAGTTGGGAATGACATCAGCCTTTTACAAGTACATTCTCACAACCATGGTAAGAACGATTTGTATTTACTTTGGTTGTCTGCACATCATTTTATCTCCGAAATGTGGTTAGAACCTTTCTTTCTCTATTTCTTTTTTTCTCTATTTCTTTTTTACCTTCATACTTTCTTTAATTATCTCCTTTTGCCTTTCTTTCTTTTTTTCTGTCTCTCTTTCTCAATCTTTTTTCCTTTTTTTTTCTTTCTATTTATCTCTTCCCTTTATACTTTCTTTGTTTCTCTCTTTCTGTCTTTCTTTCTTTCTTTCTTTCTTTCTTTCTTTCTTTCCGTCTTTCTTTTTTTATTTCTTTCTTTTTCTTTCTTTTGCTTTTTGTTTTTTTGTTTCTTTTTTTTTTTTCCTTTTTTTTTTTTCTTTTTTTTCTTTTTGTATCTTTCTTCTTTCTTCTTTTTCTTTCTTTCTTTCTTTTCTCTTTTTCTTTTTTTTTCCGTCTTTCTGTTTCTCTCCTTTTTCTTCTTTCCTTTTCTCTTTTTTTTCTTTTCTTTCTTCTTTCTTTTTCTCTTTTCTTTCGTTTTCTTCTTTCTTTTTTTATTTCTTTCTTTTTCTTTCTTTTTTTTTTTGTTTCTTTCTTTTTTTTCTTTCTTTCTTTCTTTCTTTCTTTCTTTTTTTCTGTTTTTCATAATGCATTTACTACAACTGTAGGTTATAAAAATATCAAGCAACATAAAAAAATAAATGAAGTAAAACATTTTTAATAATTACCAATAGTTTAGTTGTAAAGTTTGATTTTTAGCACAGTGTATGTAAGCAATAATATTTAACTGTATGTGTGTGTAGGACTTTCCTTTGCTGTGGTTGGATGATGTAGTTGATGAGCACTCCAACATCGTGGGCTTTTCTATGTTCAACATCACACATCCATTTTACCTGGAGTTTATTCGGAGCCTCAATCTGTCCTGGAGAGAGGGCTGTGACATTAATCCATATCCAGGACCAGCGGTGACTAAAACACACACACACACACACACACACACACACTCTCTCTCCTAATTAAAGCTAAGGCTGCTTTTAAGACTATTGTGTGCTTGAATGAGAAATACCACAAGAAAAAACAACTGAAATTATTGAATGTTTTCACACATTTAACTAAACTCAGTGTTATTTGTCTAGCTGTCCTCAGCTTTGCTGTTTGATGCCGTCCATGTGGTGGCGAGTGCCGTGCAGGAGCTGAACAGAAGTCAGGAAATTGGAGTAAAACCCTTAAGCTGCTCCTCACCACAGATCTGGCAACATGGGACCAGCCTTATGAATTACCTGCGCATGGTCAGTGTGTGCAAAAATTGTTTTAATTTTTACACATTTTTCATTTTTACACTTTCATTTTCTCAAAGAAAACATTTTGAGTGCTGTACGACACAAAGATTGTGTCCCATTGGAAGAATGGTGGAAGTTTATCGCAATTTGATATGGTATGGTTTATTGGCCCAGCCCTACTCTGGACTATAGAGAAACTTTTATTATAAAAGGGAGAATATGATTGACATGTAAAGCAGCCAATCACAGTTTTGTTTAAAAACATGATATTCTACAGTCAATGTCTCTACAAAAAATGGTGACCACAGCTTATTTATTTAAAAAATTTGGGCACACGATAGGAATTAAAAACGTGTAAAAATATTTAGACATTTTTTCCCCAAGATTTAACAAAACAAAGAAACTTTGCCTTCACCTCCATTAAATGACCATCACATATTCATTTATTCATGTTCTATACCTGCTTATTCCCTAATTTGGGGTCACAGGGATCTGCTGGAGTCTATCCCAGTCGTCTCTGAAAGGGCGAAAGACAGGAGGGGTACACCCTGGACAGGTCGCCAGTCCACCACAGGGCCACACACACTCACACTCACTCACATATTTTTGGACTGTGGGAGGAAACCGGAGTACCTGGAGTAAACCCACGCAAAAACAGGGAGAACTTACAAACTTCACACAAAAAGGCTCCTGTCTGGGAATTGAATCCGGCCTTCTTGCTGTTAGGCAACAGTGCTAACCACTAAGCCACCATGCTGCCCTTAATCATATATTATTAGGTTTAGTTTTATTTGTTTTATTATATCAGATGAAAGATATTTTTAACACATAAATTTGTATATTCATTTAGGCTACTGTTTCCTTTCTTCTAAAAAATATCATTTTTTTTTTACCATTTCTCATACTGATGTGAGTTGTATCTAATTAGCAGTGAGAATGTAACCTTAAATAAGTTGCTGTTGTGTTCTTATATTTGTTACTACGTTTGTTCATTTATTTCTGACTTACGAGCCAATGTCCTTGGGGCATTAAAAAATTACCAGAATGTGATTTGTGTGGAACTAAGCAAAAAACAATGAAGGTCAGCCGCAATCTGATCCAGTGTTCTCACTGATAGCTCGTATCACCAGTTATTTTAGGATTTTAGATGACGTTCACTGTAATACAGTGGAGGCTAGTAACTGTTTCTCAAAAAGTGAAACTACATTTTATCTAGACACAAAAAGCTGTTTGATTTGCTCCTTTTTTCAGGTCTGCACTGGGTAAATCATTAATAATATTTATAAAAATAATAATAACATCCAACGTGTTTAAAACCAGAAATCAATAACAAATACTTCTCACAACATGTGGTATTAAGAGTGGGACAGCAGAAAAAGGTAGATCATCTCAACCTTCTATTTTTTCCGTGTTTCTTAGGTTGAGTATGATGGTTTAACAGGCCGTGTTGAGTTTAACAGCAAGGGGCAGAGAACCAACTACACCCTACATATCCTGGAAAAACATAAATCAGGCCACAAACAGGTAATATTCACATTCAGACTTTTTTAACTCTTATTTTAGATACTGGTATGTAATTAATTTCTTGCTCTCTATCTGTTAGATTGGTATTTGGTATTCCAATAATACCCTGGTCATGAACTCCACCAGTTTGGACATCAATGTCTCTGAAACATTGGCCAACAAGACCCTTATCATCACCACGATACTGGTAAGATCTTGGTGTGGTGGTAATTCAGAAGTTTATGCTGGAACAAGGTTTTTGCATTTAACTTACGATGTGTTTGTATGTAAATGCAGGAGAACCCGTATGTGATGAGAAAAGCAAATTATCAGGAGCTGGAGGGGAATGATCAGTATGAAGGTTTCTGTGTGGACATGCTAAAGGAGTTGGCGGACATTCTGAAGTTCACTTATCGAATTAAACTGGTAGATGATGGTCTGTACGGTGCTCCAGAACCCAACGGTTCTTGGACGGGCATGGTCGGGGAACTTATCAATAGAGTAAATCCACACACACACACACACACAAACACACTTTATTTTTTGTTACATAATTTTTTAAATGCCTCATTTTCCACTACTAACCTTTTTTCTGTTCTTCTCTTCTTTTTCTTTATCTGGAGCAGAAGGCAGATTTAGCTGTGGCTGCTTTCACGATCACCTCAGAGAGAGAGAAAGTCATCGATTTTTCCAAACCTTTCATGACCCTGGGCATCAGTATTCTTTACAGAGTTCATATAGTAAGTTATATAAAGATTTATGTGCCCACAATCACACAGAGTCTCTAAGCCACTCGATTTAACTTGCCTGATTTTGTAGCAGCTTGGCCTATGATAAATATTCCCATTTACTATTGGAAAAAGCAAAAAGCCATAAATAGATTGAATTCTCTGATGCAAGCATGCTGATGTGGTATTTGGAAAGAATTGTACTATATAAATAAATCTAAAATATAGCCTCTTTTTAAAAAGCAGTATTAGTAAAGTGCTGCAGTTACTTAAAATAATAAGCTTTTTATTAAAAAACGAGTACGCTATAGAGACAAAGGTATCTGGACACATTAGCATCATGTTCATACGTGTTACTGAACATTAGATTCGGAATTTGAACTACACACTTTTGGAAATGCTTATGGATTTAAGGATGTGGGGATTTGCCGATTTAAGTACAAAAGTTACATTTACAATACTTAGCAGACACCGATATCCAGAGCAGCTTACAGTAATCTCATTGACACAACTAAGCAGTTAAAGGTTTTAAAGGGGTTTGGCTCAGGGGCCCGATGCTGGAAGCTTGAGTTTATCCACTCCAAACATTACACGCCGTGTCTTCATGGAGCTCGTCATGCAGGAACAGTCTTTGGGACTTCAACTGAAAGTAATAGTGAAGGGACAATTGTGAGCTGTGCGAATAAGATGTCCACTAACTTTTGTCCATATTATATCTGTAAGTATTATTATTCTGATCTGGGTCACAGTGGATCTATAAAGTGAACGCAATTTTTTTATTCTGACACAAGGCTGCATTGTGATATTTCCATTATAGTATTATGACAGCTTGCGGCTCGTGTGTTATTATTAAAGTGGCTTAATGTAATTTAGTTTTAATATACTGGTTTATCGTTGGCAATGTGTCTCATAATTTAGCAGCGTCTTCGAGGTTTCTTCCACTCACAATGTTTCATAATTGATCAGCATCAAAAGCGAGCAGGCTCTAATTAAGGATAATAGATAATGAATAAATATATTGATTGTAACTGTCAAAAATGCCATGGTGTAGACAGCATACATAATCCATGGTGATGTTAGTCTGTATATGGTATTCACAATGGGGTGTTCAGTGCATCTTTTAATTCCCACCTTTATTCACTTTTTAAATGACCCTCATTTAGCAAGCTCACGCAAATAGCTTTGGACATCGGAAACTTTTCCGTGATTTATTGAACGTTAAAAACCACGTTGAACATTACTGCCACAGAATGCAGATAGTAATTAAATACTAAATGCAGAATAGTAATTAAATTAGGATCCTATCAATCATTGGGGAACTTATTAACTGTCTGCGTTCATGCTGGAATGGGAGTGTGTTATTGAAATAAGGCCTTTAGATAAAAAATAAATACCTCTTAAACTTAAATATGTGGCTACAATCAATGTAACTTGACTCAGGTCAGCGAATTACAAGATGACTGTCTAGCACATAAGGAGATCAGACAGTAATATTCAGTGAAGAGCTACTGCATGCACAGTGGGGATAGCTGCCCCTCCCGCCCTGTCATATAGAATATTTAACAGTTTCTGGTTATTTTCCCCACTGGTATAAAGCATCATATTTATAATATTTTATTAAAACCAGTAGTGCCGAGCGGAGGTGGAGGGGTGGCTGTAGGTTAGTAAGAATGATTCTAAGGGCCCACAAAGTTTGGGGGCCCCCAAAGATTTGATTTATTAGTAGTAACAGTGCATAATGGGTGTTGTAGATCATATTATTTTTTAAAGAGCCCCTGGGAAAAAAGGGTGATATACATGTCATAAATGAGTTTTTTTTATTAGTGTATAATATAGATTTATTAAAGATTTTCAGGACATGATACGAAATATGAAAGGTATTACTGTAAATTGTGTCCAGACTTAAACGTAAAGCGATCCATGCTTTTTCTGTGGTTGGGCCTTGGTTATGAAACAATCTGTCGCTTGAACATTACTCTGTTATCAGAATGTTTATCTGTCATTCCTTTTGGGTTTTTAATTCATGTTTTATTCTATTTGTTTTATGTCACTATGGTAAAATTGTAATGTACAGCACTTTGGTCAGTCTTGTGGCTGTTTTGAAATGTGCATTATAAATAATTTAATAAACTTAAACTTGAATAAAACATCTAATTTAAAGGGTAATATGACCACAGAGTGTGCTGTCTTCTAATTAAATTGTATGCTTGTAACAGTGTGTGTCTCTCAAAGTGTCGACTTAGCTGTGGTAAAATTATCTGAAGTTTAGTCGATGTTCATCATGTAATGTTTCAACATAAAGTACAAATACACTTTAGACAACTGTGTGCTTTAAAATTTGTGTTACATTGATGGCATTTGGCAGACAATCTTATCCAGAGTATTTGTTTTTTTATTTACAAATGAGCAATTGTGGGTTAAGGGCCTTGTTCAGGGGCCCAGCAGTGGTAACATGGTGGTACTGGGAATTTAACCCAGAATTTTCTGATTAGCAGTCCAAAACCCCTAAGCAACAACCTCCACTAACAGTTATGTGTGTGCTGATCAAGTGTCTACAATTCTTTTATTATAAATGATAAGGTATGCTATAGGCTTATATATGTCAGCTAATGTACAGTCGGGGTGACATTTAAGCTTATAATTACTATTTTTCATTAAACTGCATTTAATATATATATGCATTTCAACAGCTAGACATTGTCCAGTTTAATGAAATATATAGTTAATGCATATATATATGTATATATATATATATATATATATATATATATATATATATATATATATATATATAAATATATATAATATAATATGTACAGTATATTTAATGTTAATTTCATTTTTGTTTCCCTTTTTTTAGGGTCGAAAGCCGGGCTATTTCTCATTCCTAGATCCTTTCTCTCCAGCTGTTTGGCTTTTCATGCTGTTGGCCTACCTAGCAGTCAGCTGTGTACTTTTTCTTGCTGCTAGGTATCTAACACACAGGCACATACCTACAAACACCAACATTTGCTCACACTTACCCGATATCATAAATAGTTGTACATAGTTTGTGTTTTGTAACCGCCAGTTATGACTGCTCTGTTTGAGTGGCATGTCTCAGAGATAAGCATTGCTATATCTAACATCAGAACTGTACATATGCTACGGAATTTAACATACACACTTGCCCAGCTGCTACTGTATGCCTCAGACAGTCTGTCTAGATGTGGTACAGTCATGTCTAGGTTATGATCTGTGTGTTTGTCTGTGCACAACCTAGGTTAAGCCCGTATGAGTGGTATAACCCTCACCCGTGCTTGCGGGAACGCCGGGACCTGTTGGAGAACCAGTACACACTCGGGAACAGCCTGTGGTTTCCAGTAGGAGGCTTCATGCAGCAGGGCTCAGAAATCATGCCCAAAGCTTTGTCTACACGCTGTGTTAGCGGTGTCTGGTTAGTCTGTGTTTGTGTGTGTTGTTTGGGGGTTAACTATTATTAATTTCTTTTATTGTATTTACGATAGGTATAATAAAGGTCAAAACATGTTTTTTTTACTTTATATTCACACACTTCTCTATGCATGCCTTTTGTTTTTCACACAGGTGGGCATTCACCCTTATCATCATCTCCTCATATACTGCTAACCTTGCTGCATTTCTGACGGTTCAGAGGATGGAGGTCCCCATTGAGTCACCTGATGACCTGGCAGACCAAACCAACATTCAGTATGGCACTATACATGGTGGGAGTACTATGACCTTCTTCATGGTACGTACTATATACAAGGTCTCTTACACTTGTTTAAATGCATACAAGCATTTAAACCATGTTTTTGTTTGAATTGGCATAAACTAGTGTTGGAAAGAGTGTTGTATTTTGTTTGTCATCTGTGTCATTCTTGGCTCGGTGTTAGCTGGATCATGTAAGACCTCGATATTCTGTTAGTGTTTGTGTTGTTGACTTTCGTTGTGTATCATACCGTGATTTCTATATTTGTATACAACCTGAATTCTGTAAAAGCTGAAAAGTTCTCCCTCCTCTTTAGCCTGGAGGACACGGTGTCCGTAATTTCCAACAACAATATCAAATTTGGAATCGTCTGACCTTAGAACACTTTTCCACTTTAAATCAGTCTATTTTAAATAGGACTTGGCCCACAGGACATGATGGCACTTCTGGACCATGTTTACATATGGCTTCCTTTTTGCATGATAGAGCTTCAGTTGGTATCTGCAGATGGCACGGCAAATTGTGTTTACTGACAGTGGTTTCTGAAAGTATTCCTGGGCTTATTTAGTAATCTCAATCACAGAAACATGCAGATGAGAAACGCAGTGGCGTCTGAGGGCCCGAAGACCACGGAAAATCCAACAAAGGTCTTCTGCCTTGTCTCTTACACACAAAGATTTAATCTTTACTAGTGAGAGACTTTGCCTCTTTAACACACCTTTCATAGCTGATCATGTTACAGAGCTAATATCAATTAACCTAATTAGCATGTAAATGCTTTCCCAGCTGAATCTTTTCAAAATTGCTTTTTCAACTCTTCGTTGTCCCGCTCCAATTTTTTTGAGACCTGTAGCAGGCATCAAATTTGAAATGAGCTCATTTAGTGGATAAAAGTTTCAATTTAAAATTTCTCAGTTTACACATTTGTTATTTATGTTCTATTGTAAATAAAATATTGCCCCATGTGTTTAAAAGTCTTTTAGTTTTTATTTTAGTCAAATATAAAAAAACGTTTCTGAAATTCGGTTGTATATTTTGATATAATATATTTGCAATTCGATGACTGGTTGTAGTTTAAGTCTAAACTATACTGCTATTTGATGCTTGGCATTTTGATAAAGAAACTTTTTATTTCCTTTTGAGCAGCCAAATTACATCAAATTTTAAACAGTGAACATCTGTTCAATGATTACTTCAGCCAACACACACATAAACAAACTGGAAATTAATTGACTTTTCAATATATTCTTAACACCAGCGTGAATGATGACAGTGCATATGAATGAATTCACTCAATTTATTCACAAGAGTCGGAAAATCACTATTAATAAAAATCTTTTGAGCTCACAAACAATTAATTAACAATCAAAAACAATTTAATTGGCTTTACAAATGTATAATTAAATGATATAATCAAACAGACAAAACAGACACTGAACCATAGATCTGAGCTGACAAATGATATATCAAATTGTGATAAACTTCATGTTTTTTAATGATGATAAGCTTCGAACATTTTTAGTCGACATGGTTTAAAATTAGTTAAGGTTCCATCGTTCCATGAGTGAAATCGACATGGTTTAAAATTTTTAGTCGACATGGTTTAAAATTAGTTAAGGTTCCACCACGTTCCATGAGTGAAATCTTTGTAAAGTGATTAAGTGGTTAAGGTGTTGAACTACTAACTGGAAGATCGTGGGTTTGATTCCGAGCACCACCAAATTACCACTGTTGGGCACCTGAGCAAGGTCTAAAATTGCTTAGTTAAATAAATTAGTTTTGTTTCTTTTTAAATGTAAGTTGCTTTAGATAAAAGTGCAAAATACCAGGAAGATAAATATCTCAAAGCACTTAAAAAGAAAGAAAGCTAAACATTTTACACATATTTGGAAAGTTGATATTCTTTTGACTAAATGACACGAACCATTTTAGGACTCTATAAACACCAGGTACAATCAATGTCAGACCGTCAACAAACAAACAAATATTAATTCACAAAGCTGTAAATAAAAAAAACCACTCACCTATAAAGCTATTTATCCATAAAGTTTCAAGAAAAACCATGCAGTTGCTTAGTAAAAGATCAAATCAATTAGAAGTCCAGACATATTTATATGTCAGTAAACATTTACGAATGAAGCAGAAAGTCATGACGTCTGTACTAACACAAAACAAACAAAAATGGCCACTGCACTTGACTCATGTGTGACATGCTCTTCAAACATTGCTCTTAGATGCTGTTTTAAAATTAATAGTATTAATTCATTACACCCAAAGGACAGCTTTTAACACAGTTGGTAATATTGTATTATGTTTGATTTAGTAAGTTGTCAAAATTTGGTTTTGTTAATAAACTAAACATTAAAACTGACCTAATGAACCCTCTAATTTTTAAAGCTTCAGTCATTGTTGGAATATTCTTTTGACGCTGGCAGCATTAACAATTTATCTATCGAAATATATATTGTTATCGATCAGTATGGGGAAAAATGATTGAAATTACATTTTTGCCATATTGCCCAGATCTACTGAACAGTGTCTTAAACTCAGTAAATAATAATAATAAAAACAATTAAAAGAATGCAATTCAAATCAAATCTAATAAATAAGTATTAAGTATATAACCCTAGGAAAAAACTAGCTTTTTAAATAAGACAAAAAAGGCACACTATCTTTATGCTCAAATGCCATAACTACAAAAAAATCTTTATTTTTAATTTCGTTGTCTCTCTGTTTTTAATCAGTTTAAGTCAATCCACAGCATGTGAGCTATGAAAGCATTAACAGTGACATGAAGAAAATCACAGTGTTTAACACTTTAGTAAATCTGATGGCAAGCCTGTGAAAACAGTTTCACACAAGGTTAATAAAAGATTGACAAATAATTCCCAGTGTGTGTACAACTTCCCTCCTCATTTCTCCTTTTCTCTTCACAAGGACAAGCAAAAAGCTGTGTTTTTAAAAAGTATCATTCTCACGTATCATGTATCAACCAGCTAGGAGATTTTTTTCAGAAAGTGCCGATTTCCTGGAACTGTATCAAGGGCAAACAACTGCCTCAGTTTACTTTTTATCTCTGTTTCCTTTTTCAGAACTCGCGTTACCAGACATACCAGCGCATGTGGAACTACATGTACTCCAAGCAGCCCAGTGTGTTTGTGAAGAGCACGGAGGAAGGCATCGCCCGTGTCCTGAACTCAAAATATGCCTTCCTTCTGGAGAGCACCATGAACGAGTACCACCGCAGTCTCAACTGCAATCTCACACAGATCGGGGGCCTGCTGGACACCAAGGGCTATGGCATTGGCATGCCTCTGGGTAAGAGAAAGAAAAAACTTGGGAAATGTTAAATAAGCACAAGTTTGTAGGATTTATTCCAGTGCGTATTATTTATATACCTTATATTGGACATCTCTAATGTGATTACATGTTTGGGGGGAAAAAGGTTTAACCAAAAGTATCAGAACAGCAAATAAATAAATAATAAATAAATACACACTGTCTTCAAACTTTCGTCCATCTTAAAAAATTCAAAAACTTACTTTTTTGTGGTGTTTGTGTTTGTACCAAGCAAACAATTCCGACCCACCGTACAAGCGAAAGCCAAAATCTAGAACGGCGAACCACTGCTATAGCCGGTTGCATGATAATTCCCAGCACATGCTTTTTCTTAGTTTGTATGTGTATATGTGTTCATATCTTATAAAATGTCCAGTCTCTGGTTCATAGAAATCATGGTCGTCTTTTTAATACGTGGCTCCAGTATTGCCAAAGTATCAACTCAAGCCATAACAAGCCATACTGGAAATAATATATATAATAATACAGTATTGTCATTGTTAATACAGAAAAATAAGCCAATAAAATGCATGGAATATAATTTAGCGCTCGTATAATATTCAACTTACTAAGTTGTCAGGTATACAATGTACAAGAAGCCAAGCATTGAAATGCAGGTGTTTTTACCGTGCATCCTTGAGACCCAATGATAATGTTAGTAAGTGGGTTTTGTCAGGGCATAGCGTAAGGTAGCGTCAGGTGGTCAGAGCGCAGGGTCAGCTGGAGCAGGAAGGGTTTAAGGGTCTTGCTCAAGGACCCAACAGCGGTTGGCTTGCCGGTGGTGGGGCTTGAACCCAGGTGTTTCTGGTCTCAGATCACACAGCAGATCAGCTTGCACGGCTGCACAGTGTTTGGCCCTGACCAGGTGTTTTGAGCCACCAGAAAACTTGGCCTTGCCTTGGCACATTTGTCCCATCCCACAATGCCCCCATACACTTGATGAACAATACAAAAAAACACAAACAAAAATTTCGTACTCCATCCGCAAAGAACTTTGTCACCAGTGGATTTTCCTTTTTTCCCCACAGTAACAAAATGCCTTTTAGATGAGTCTTTATCTATCAAACATCATATATTCCATCTGACATTATTCTATTATATAAATAACCATAACTGCAGTTTGCTATTAACAATACTTAGCAGAGATGGCAAAAGTACACACATGTAGAAGTACATATACCTATGTTTAAAATGACTCTGGTAGAAGTTGAAGTACTGACTATTTACTTTACTCACGTTAAAGTAAATAAGTATGGGCTCTGACATGTACATGTAAGTAAATATTTAATCAACTTTTATGCACCCAAAGGTAATAAAGATTATGATCTTCTGATGGTGAAATGATGGTAAATTAAATTAATTTATTTTCCGATGAAAATGAGAGCTGGCTAACCTTACAAATATATCTAGTTAATAAGTTGACTAACGTTCACCTATTAACTTAGTGCTGCACTATAGTTAATGTGATAGCAAAATGTGCACCCATATGAATAGACTATTATAACTAAAAGCATTGCACTGCAGGAAAGAGATAACAATAAAGCATGTAACATTAATTTACCTGTATGTGCTTTCTCAAATACCTGCAGCGCATTTATCAGGAATCTTACAATTTTGAACATCTTCCTCATAGGGTTAGGGTTATGTTTACATCGCTGACTCCCCCTGTCTCATCGTCCACTTTAGCTATTCTTGTTGCCTTCTGCCTGACTGCCTTGCTTGTTGTTAGCTTCATAAACTAGCCTAAGTTTACAGTGCATAATAACCAGGAAAATACCAATGATAGGTTAAAAAAACAGCCCTGTTTCTGGAATCCATGGGCCATGAACTTCTTGTATGTCTTGTATGTGTATTTGTGATATATGTTTTTGTGGGGCTGAAGAGTGTTTGGCTTAAAGAATTACTGGTCTATCTCTTAAACCCTTTAGTTAGAAAAAGAAACAGAAGAACAATGATTTTAATATTTATATTTTTAAAAATTCACAACCACTGTAACAATTCCGGCCTCCCACCACCAGAGCGTATGAGTACCAACCACTTCTGCTAGTACTTTCTGTGAACCATGAACACATTGCGAAGTATTGTTTGCTAGTCAACATACCAAGCATTCCTATGTTCAAGGTTAATCTGTATGTCTGTATGTTTTGCTGAACTCTGCTCTGTTATTGGATAAAGTTTTCTGCTTAGTGTTTTGGATTCGTTTACCTGGTTTATATGTGACTGTTTATTGACCCGTGTCTGGATTATTGTCTTTAATAAAGCCTTTCACTGATTCTACTCAGACATCTGCTCCACAACCACACAGCCACCAGATAAATTTTACCTTGTACCAAAGACAATATTGCTTCTCTGTGCAACTGTAAGAAAGCTGGTCTACTATTCCCATATTCATCAACAGAAACAAACAAAAATGTGTTTTGTATGTCATATTGTCATTGCTCTCACTCAATCACACACTCTTCTATTTTTATTTCAGGCTCTCCCTTCAGGGATGAGATTAGTCTGGCTGTTCTGCAGCTACAGGAGAATAACCGGCTGGAGATTTTGAAGCGCAGGTGGTGGGAGGGAGGGCAGTGTCCCAAAGAGGAGGACCACAGAGCAAAAGGTATGATCTGTACTTACTGTCGTTATGTTACTCTATAATTAGTTCAGGTCTCGGTTGAGGAGACCTAAACAGGGATAAATAATGTGCATGTTGGTAGGTTAATTTAAATAAACCCTGTCTGTATATTTTTGTTGGGCTTCCTGTTGTGTGTAAGGTATGTTGGTAGGCTTGTAAATCTTTTTGTTTTGCAGGTCTGGGAATGGAGAATATTGGAGGAATCTTTGTGGTATTGATCTGTGGATTGATCATCGCTGTGTTTGTAGCAGTGATGGAGTTTGTGTGGTCCACACGGCGCTCTGCCGAAACAGATGAGGTACCATATCAAGTATTAGGAAGCTTTATTGTCATTTCAGCCATGTAGAGCAGATGCAGTAGATAGTAAAATGAAACGTTGAATGAAATGTTTCTCCGGGACTATTGTGCTACATAAAACAAGAGAATTACACAAAACAACAAAGAGCTACTTAAAAGAAGAACAACACAGAACTGAAGACTAGGGAATAAATTGTGTCAGCAATATGTGTGCAACCTGGTGCAAACAGTACAAGACAAACAGTGCAAATAGACAAAACAAACATTACTCCAGACGGTGCAAAATAGACAATACAAAACAAAACATCCAATGTTGTGCAGTTAAAGTACTATTTGTGCAAATACATGATAGCAGCAAGATTGTTGTGCAAAACAGCTTTAAAGCAGAATGTTTTTTGTGTTTACATGGTGCTGTTAACGTAGATTTGTATTAAATGTGTGTGTGTGTGTGTGTATGTGTCAGTTAATGAAGTATAGTTCTGGTAATTCAGGATAATTTCTCCCTGATAGAAGACTGTTACAGTTATCTCTGCACATATGATGCTAATTGCATTTTAAATGCAAAGTTGCAAAGAAAATCTTACAGAAAAAAAACCATAAGGGTGCCCAGAAGAATGATCTTTTATAGGAAAGAAATCTTTAGGTACCTGAAAAAAATATAAAAATTATAATGTGATAATAGAAAAGAACTTTACACATAATTTTAATGCCTTTCTATTTGTTTGTTGTATGGATAGTTGCTTTTTATGTAATTTTAATTTAATTCAAATAAATCTATCAAAATAACTCTTGCGCTGCTTTCTTAAAATTTAAATGTTTAAATGAAATGTCACATTAAATATAAAAAAAAGGCATACACCATATCATCATAAAGGCAAACACCCTCATCCAGAGCGACTTACATTTATCTTGCTTATACCACTAAGGAAGTGCGGCTTAGGGGCCTTGCTCAGGGGCCAAGTGATAACAAGGTAGTACTTGGAATCAAACCCACAATCTTTTGGTTAATAGTCCAACTGTGCTACTGTGCGACTGTGCTACCTCCCATAGCTTTTAAAATAATGTGCTTAACCTGTAGATGAACAGTAAAACACATCTTGAGTTTTTTCAAAAAATGATTTGTATCTAAGTGAATAAACGTAATTTTTTGTATTGAGGTTGATTATTGAATAGACTATTTTTAACTTGTGTGCATTGCTTTCTTGCTATTCTTTCATTCACAGGTGTCTGTGTGTCAGGAGATGTTAAGCGAGTTTCGAAATGCTGTGTCATGTAAGAAGAGCTCCCGATTACGCCGACGTAGACCCCTATCAAGCTCTTTAGCTCTTCGCCACCCGGCCCGCCTCAGCCTGGGGGCCTCGCGTCCCCTGCGCTTGGTCAGAGAGATGCGCCTCAGCAATGGCAAGCTCTACAGTGGAGCTGGGCCCTTAACAGGAGGCTCTGGAGTTACAGGAGGCCCCTCTGAGCTTGGCCCTGGACCTCAGCGTCTCTTAGAGGAGCCTCTGGGGGCCAAGAGTACACCAGCAGGGCCTCTGGGTCCCCCTGCAGTGACTGTGCCTCTGCCACGAGGCTGCACTCATGTACGAATTTGTCAGGAGTGCCGTCGTATACAAAGCTTACGTACAACCTCGTGCTCCCGCATCCCTCCTTCATCGGCGCCGTTGCCTCGCCTAGCTCCGCCCCCACCACGCTCCTCCTCTAACACAGACAGCGAGGGGGGTGGCGGGCCTAGCCCACGACGAAGAGGACACTCTCCTCCTCCGAGAGCCTGTACACTACCACCGCCCCAGAGCACTACAAATACAGAACTAATGGGAGGCCAGGACTGAGAGAGAAAAAGGAGAAAGACTTGGACAGACGGAGGAGATCAGGAACAGACAGATTGGGGGCATACTGTTCTGAAAGGTGAATCAATATGACAAAATGTAGAAGAGGGACTCAAATGTTTTCATTAGTCTGGTCCTCTCACTTCCTCCTCTGTGTTTTGTCATGTCTGGAATTGCTATTTTAGATGTATGGAGATCACTATAGACCTATCACATAAAGAGAAACAAGATGATTTTTCTTACTGCAGTGACATTGCACACTGTGGATGAATGAGTAATTCAGAAATACATCATCTCCCCTTGAACTGCAGCTCCCTGGCACAAAGATTCCCTCGAGCTGAACTGTCTGGCTTCTCCTAAATGAGAGCACACACACTCACACACACCATTAAAAAAGATGTTTATTCTATGTTAAATGTACAACAATCTTTAAAAAAACACGAACAGACACTTCAAATAGACTGATCCATTCTCACGGTTGTTTTCTTTACTAGGTTTATAATTATTATCAACGTTGTTGTTTTATTTCAATCTTGTTTAATTCCCCAAGCTTACTTTCGGCCAGGTTGAAAATAAAAAGTTAAAGAACTATGGGTATTTTATAAATGGAACTTTATTATTATAAATTGTATGTTAAGGCCTGAATACACTCAGGAGACGACGATGAGCTAATCCTCTGATATTATTGCAACCAGATTATGCACAAGGGTTAACACTTCAGTTTTAGAAGGATGTAAAGGTGGGCAATCTTGGTCCTGGAGAGTCAGTGTCCTTTCAGGAGCAATATTGCCCACCACTGAAGTAAACACTGATACTGTTCATCAGTACAGTTGAGCCAGTACATTTGTTGGTTCAGGTTGAGGGGCTAGACAATTAAGTTATTTGTTGTTGTTTTTTGTTAAAGTTTACATTGCACCCAAAAACACTCTTGTACTCGGACCTCAGCGGAATAGAACTGCTTTTTTTTTCTTTTTTTGTAGGAAATCATGAATGCAGGTTAAGCTGATTTTGCCAAATTTGTATGTAAAATTAATAGTACTGGTACTTTTTTTTTAATTCAGTAACCTTTCATTCTTACATTTGACTATATGTGATCTATTATGTGAAGGCCTTTTTTCTAATTCTAAATTCCACTGTTGATTTATATGAGTTGTTATGAGCTGACTGACCCTTTTAACCTCTAACCATCGGTAATGAGAAAGAAAATGTTTATACTGGAAATTCCTAGTAGAATCTAAACCTTATTTTAAAGGTAACGGTAGTGCAGATGATCATGGAATTAATTACTGCTGTGTAGGACATGGAATAAAGTGCTCACATAATCCTACTAGAATAAGTGGGAAATAAGACATCTTAGTGTATTCAGGCCTTTGGAGATTCAAATGACCAGCTACCATACAGGAGACATTATAAATATATACAGTAAATAGTCCACACTCCGTCAGGCTCTATCTATTTGTCAATCAATTAAAAGGTGCAACATTCACCGACATAAAACATGGTTTGTTGGTATATATTGTGATAGTATAATTGTATACTCACAAAGTAACTCATAAAGTGGATCTATCTGAGAAAATGGCCAGGGATTTTAGGTATATGCAGTGATTGAGTATATGTGCCATGTGGTACAAGCAAGAAACATAATGGATGTAATATTTAAAGCTGGTCAGCTGGTTTTCACATCTTTCTACTGACAGATGGTGGCATTTTAAACAACATTCCCCTGTCATTCTAAAATTAATTTTTAATATTAAATGGCAGGTTAAGGATAATACAGAAAATTCATACATTCCTAAAAGATCCAAAGGGGAATTGAACCATACTATGTTTTAAATTTCTCTACTCTTTGTTCTTTTTTTTTTTTTTTTCAAATTTCTACTGCTGTGCAATGCTTTATCAAAACGATGGTCATGAATATTAATATGATTATATTGTTGTTATTATAAGTACCTCTACTGAAGTGGAGACGTCATTTGGGTTGTATATCAGGAGGACAAAATTTTAAGTGTAGGGATGAGGGTCTGCTATGAATGACCAGCTGATGTTAAAGTTATAGACAAACAGATTTATTTGGAATAAAGAATACATCAATCAGTCTTTAATGATACTGTGTTTTGTGTGTATGCTTAAAGTACGAAAAGTTTAAATAATTTTAGGCCGAAATCATAATTAACATGTTCAGGTATGATTTAGGAAACATGATATAAAAAGTTTGAGGTGTTTTGTTGCCATTCAAATTTTCAGATTTTCAGATCTTTCAGATCGAGTGTCTGTTGTATGTGCTGGAGAAACAAGTTTGATCCATGGAGCCCCAACCTTACTGGACTCACCACCCACGTAGCACACCTAGAGGTCTTGTGGAATACATGCCTCGAAAGGTTAGCGCTGTTTTACCTGCACAAACAAGACCTACACCATATTAGGCAAATGGTTTAATGTTTTATTAAACCAAACTATAAGTGCTGCTTAACCACATCATATAGTTTAGGTTAGCTTACGAGACTCAAAATTTAGAATCCAAAAAAAAAATCCCATCCATTTTTTATATGTTATGACTGATATGTTGTATATATGGTACTATATATTTTCAGTAAGCACTGGGTTTCTGATGTGTGCTCTCACCACTGGACTGAACAACACCAGCTGAGAACAGGATGTTGTTGCTAGGAGACAGAGGCTGTCAATTCTTCATTCACCTCCTGACAGTATTTTAAGGTTATTTTTAGCATTGACCCTATTTAAGTCAACTGTTAATAAGTGAATTTAAAGCAATCTGTACTTCTTACTTACATTTTAACCTGATACTAACCTGTTAGATGGGGTTGGAGGGGTAATTGGCAACTCCAAGCTCAAGAAGCTTTAAATTTTCAGAATCTTGGGTTACTTGTTAGACAAATACATGTCGATACAGCTTAATTAGATACTTACTAATAAAATGCACTCAGTCCAAATTTAAAGTCATAACCTTGTATTTTGTCTATTAAAGTTAAACATGTGTTAACATTTCAGGACATTTGTTTGATGGTCAAACATAATGGAAAATTAAAATGGTGAATGAAAAGTCAAAACTTTTTTGTCTTGGTATTGATAATTTGGTTGTCAGTGTGGCTTAGGTATAGCTGAGGCTTGGTATCCAGGAATTGTTTATAAATGTGTACTGTAATGAGATAAATTATATAAACAAGTATTGTGACACCCTATTAGAATTACATTATAAACACATAACTTACTTAACTTACAGAAGTACTTACTCCGCATACACATTAATTTGCTAAAGACTTAATGACGCCTGGACTCAGCACAACCAGGTTTATTTTTTATAAAAACATAAATTTTAACTGTAGTTTCTTATATTAATTATGTTAAAAAATATGACGCCTTCAAGGCTTATCCATCCATCTATCCATCCATTTTCTGCCGCTTATCTGAAGCCATGTCACTGGGTGTAAGCAGTCTGAAAAGAGACGACCAGACTTTCCTCTCCCCAGACACCTCCTCCAGCTCTTCTGGGGAAATGCCAAGGCGTTCCTAGGCCACTCGGGAGACATAGTCCCTCCATTGTGTTTTGGGTGTTCCCCAGGGTCTCCTCCCAGTAGGACATGTCCAGAACAACTCTCCAGGGATGTGTCTCGGGGGCATGCGAACCAGATGTCTGATCCACCTCAACTGGTTCCTCTCAATGTGAAAGAACAGTGGCTCTACTCCGAGCTCCCCCGTGGTGACTGAGCTCCTCACCCTATCTTTAAGGGTGCGCCCGGGCTACTCTGCGAAGGAAACTCATTTTGGTCACTTGTATCCAAAACCTCGTTCATTCGGTCACGACCCAAAGCTCATGACCATAGGGGAGAGTAGAAACTGGGATTGGCTGGTAAATCGAGAAGTTTGCCTTTAGGCTTAGCTCCTTCCTTACCACAACAGACCTGTACATCGACCCCATTACTTCTGCAACTGCATAGATCTGTCTGTCAATCTTCTCCTGCTTCATCTTTTCCTTACTTGTGAACAAGACCCCAAGATACTTAAATTCCTCCACTTGAGGCAGGAGCTATCCTCCAACCTGCAAATGAAAAAACACCTTTTTCAACTCCTGATTCTTATCCTACCTGCTTTGCACTGCAAACCACTCCAGTGCATGCTGAAGCTCTTGGCCTGATGAAGCCAACAGCCTCCCTCCGGCCCTTGCCTGCACCTAGAAATTTTGTCCATGAAAATGATGAACAGAACCAGTTACAAAGGGCAGCCCTGTCGGAATCCGACATTCACTGGAGACAGGTCTAAGTTACTGCCGGAAATGCAAACCAAACTTCTGCTCCAGACGTACAGAGATTGGACAGTCCTAGGCAAAGAGCCCCTATTGCTTTGTGCACAGGGCATTGTAATGCTGGAACATGAAACGTGTTTGAGATTGTTAATTTCAGTAACTGCAATTAAAAACATCCTAAAAAAGGTTTGAGTAGACACAGTTATTGGTGTTCTGCGTCGACCAGTGTTAGGGGTCTACCGAAGGTTGAAGTTGAAGTGCAGCCTTACTTAACCTCATGACCTATCAGTGTGCAGGAGCGCCTCATCTTCTTCCACAAGGTTGAGGATTTAGTGTAGGTGAGATCCCTAGCAAAGCCTTCAGATAGTCACCTTCCAGTTTATTTACCGCTGGAGTCCGGCCACAAACAGGCCACACTGGGACCAGGCGGGGGGCCCTACGGAGATAACCGTACTACTACATAGGTAGTATGTGAATATTCATCTAGGGCTGACAAAAAGAGGCAGTACAACAAAGGAAAAGGCCCCGGGTTGGGCTCAGCACAAGAAGAGATGCCAGACCCGGAGACACACATTGTTTCTACTTACGGAGATGGGAACACTGCGCCAGAAGCTCTTTCCACAGTGGAGATACACACATGGGGCTGCCTCAGGAGTCACTACATGTGGAGCACAACCTAGCGAGGGTTTCTTGAAGGAAACCACCTGTCTGGGGGCCCGCACCGGACACAACAAGATCAGGTCAGGATTCCCTGCTAGAGGGGGAATAGCTTGCAAGGTCACCACCGGATCCCTAAAGGGAATGGTGGGTACTTTGTAAAAGGGGACAGTGAATATTGGGTATAATTATTTTATTTATTCATACAATGAGTACCACTGGGGGACAAGGCATGGTGCCAGAGGAGGCAGCCTCCTGCAGCCTTTGAGGAACCTGACCAACAGCTTGTATCTCCTCACTGATTTTCCACCTAATGTGTCATGGTATATGCCGAGATGGCAGCCACATACACCTTAATGGTGGAGGTGAAAAGGTGTGCTTCAAACCCTGCTTAAAGGAAGAAAAGGGGGTAACACCAGTCAACGAACACACGCCACTGCAGAACGTACAGATCCACCTGTGTCTGGCCAAATCGATCCCAAATCAGCTGGAATGTCTGTGGGTGGAGCCTCCACTCGCCCCCAAGGGACCTCTGTCGTGAAAGTGCTTTCGCTGCATCAACTGTGAGTTGCATGTACAGACCTAAGCCTGTGCTGGCCCCACAGCAGAAGATTGTTGTGACATGCGAGTGAAGCGTACACCATGCTGATGGTTGATATATGCAACCGTTGAAGTGTTGTCTGAATGGACCAACTAGTGCCTGCCCTGAACCATTGACCAACTCGAGGCAATTGATATGGCCTGACCACACGCCAGCGTCTGCCTGTCTGTTGCTCACTGCTCCCCAGTCCGTGGCAGACACATCTGTTGTAACGACAACAGACACCCCTGCCCATAGGAACGCTGTCCCCCCCAAGATTGGCACCCAAGAACACCATGCCAATCTTGGTCGTGAAGCCAGTGCTAAAGTGATCTCATGTGGATCAGGCCTAACGGGACCACTGTTGCCGAATATTTAAAATGCCCCAGGAGCCTCCGGAGGTGTTTGAGAGGGACCGCCAGGCTGAACCAAGTCTAGGTGGATACCGAGAAAAGAGACACTCTGCCCGGGTGGAGAGTCTGCTCTTTTTCCAGTTGAACTAAAGCCCCAACTGGAAAAGGTAGTGGATCACCTTGTCCCTGTGTGCAACCACAACCTCCTGAGATTAGGCTAGAATTAACCAATCATCGAGATAGTTGAGGATGCGCACCTGCCTCCTGAAGGGGGCTAGGGTGTCTTCCGTGAGCTTCTTAAAGACATGCAGGGACAGAGACAGCCTGAACAGCAGGACCTTGTACTGATATGCCTGTCCTTCAAAGACAAACCCCAGAAACGGCCCGTGCCTTGGGAGGATCGAGGCATGAAAGTACACATCCTTCAGGTCTACAGCCACAAACGAATCCTAAGGCTCTATACACATCAGCATATGCCTAAAAGTCAGCATCTTGAACGGAAACCTGTGAAGGGCCAGGTTCAGCCTCCTCAAATCCAGGATAGACCTGCTTCCCCCCATCTTTCTTGCTTGCAATAAAATAGGGAATGTAAAACCCCTGATTCATGTCGGCTCAGGGTACAGACTTGATCGCGTCCTTCCAGAGAAGGGTGGTTATGTTTTATATCTCATCAGCATAAGATACATATTAGGCCAGGAAGTATTACAATTCATTAAAATTCATAGCAAAGGTCCACAAACTATGGCCCACAGTTTTTTGTTAGTCACAACAGAATGGGGCATTTAACATAATGTTCTAAGGATAATAGAGAAGGTGATGCTGCACCAGCCAACAAGTTAAAGAAATACAAAATGGCCATGGTGGGGAAAGAAAAACGTTGATTCAGAATGCAGAAACTTTAATCAAAAGTCCAAAACTTGACAAGGTATTTTTTTGTTATTTAATACATGGTCTCACTTTTCATCTTTTATTAGTTTATATATCTCTAGGAGATTCAGTCGTTCATTTTCTATACCCGCTTATTCCCTAATTCGGGGTCACAGGGATCTTCTGGAGCCTATCCCAGATGGACGCCAGTTCATCACAGGGCCACACACACAAATTCACTCTCACTCCTATAGGAAATTTAAAATTACTAATCAACCCGAACATACATTTTTTTGGACTGTAGGAGAAAACCAGGAGTAATGTTGATGGAATAGATTTTCTAAAATTGTAGGCACAATGTAATCGCAGTTAGAAATGTAGCATTAGGCCTGTAACGAGTACTCCATTAAGACAAAACTTATTGAACCCAAGGTGCAGTTTATTTAAAATGGTGACTATTTACAAAAACACTAGACAATAGAATTGACAAACACAAACTTGACCTGACATAAATACTAGCATAAATACTTGCTACAGTGGAACACAAATAAACAATTATCCACCAGCAGACAAGGGTATATACACTGGGGGGGCAGGGTGGCTCAAATGGTTAAGGTGCTGAGTTGTTAATCTGAAGACCAGAAACACCTGGGCTTGAGCCCCACCTCCGGCAAGTCAACCACTGTTGGGTCCTTGAGCAAGACCCTTAACCCCTCCTGCTCCAGGGGCGCTGTATCATAGCTGACCCTGCGCTCTGACCCCAAAGATGGGATATGCAAAAAATGCATTTCATTGGCTCTGTACATGTACCTTGCAGAATGAATTGAATATACTTATATGTACACTGAACAAATTACCTCAAACAATCCCAAACACAGCACAACCAATGAAAACAAGACACAAGAACAAAGTAGAGTAAACAAAACAAACTGCCAAACAGACATGGCATTGAGCAGGCTTGGCAGATGTGGTGTGATCAGTGGACCGTAGCAAACAGTCTTTAGCATGGCAGGCATGACACAAACAGTCTTTGGCGTGGCGGGCATAACACAAACAGTCTCTGGCATGGCAGGCTCGACTGGAGGCCCCACTGGCATGGCGGCTGGACGGGGGCATAATAGCTTGGCTGGGGGGGGGCAAGGTGGACGTCTTGGAGCTTGGCTGGGGAGTGGCAGCCATCTTGGAGCTTGGCTGGGGTGCGGGCGGCGGCCATCTTTTCATTTAAAAACCTTTCCTCTTTCCATTCGCCTCAGACCTTTTCTCATTTTGTTTTGAACTGGGACGCCGTGTTCGGTTTTAAAGTGACCTAGGTTTTATATATATATATATATATATATATATATATATATATATATATATATATATATATATAATAAATCTTATATATCTCCATATATCTTATATCATCTTGGAGCTTGGCTGGGGCGCCGCGGCCACCTTGGGGCTTGGCTACAGGGTGGCAGCCATCTTGGAGCTTGGCAGTGGAGTAGCAACCTTATTGGAGCTGCAGGGTTCCTTGTGGATTAACCCCACAGTAAATGAGGAACCACTTAGCTGCAAAGCGTAATCAATGTATTCTGCCAGGAATCAGTGAATTTTTCCCCCTGGCATCTTGCACTAAACAATCAATTAGAAATGAAAAATGTACTTTAGGGCAATATCGTTCAAGCCTGTGAGGTTGCATAGTCCAAAAACTCCTCCACATATTCCTCAATGCAGGAATTACCCTGTCGAAGGTGTATCACACAGTCTCCTGCTGGGTTCATTTTTAGGTGGCTTATTCTGTAATGAACTCCCACTGAGGCAAGACTTATTGAACCCAAGGTGCACTTTATTTACAATAGTGACTATTTACAAAAACGCTAGACAAAACTACAAACATGAACACTAACTTGACTTGACAAAGACAAACTTGACATGACATAAATACTAGCATGAACTCAGACTCACCGCAGTGGAACACATAGAAACAATAATCCACCAGCAGACAAGAATACACAGGGGTGTATATACACACTCTGAACAAATTAACTAAAAAAAAATACACCTGAACACAATCACAAACACAGGACAATCAATGAAAACAAGACACGAGAACAGAGCCTAGACATAAAACAATAAACAGGAATCAACATAAAACATGAACAATTACAAAACATGAAAACCAAAAACCCTGATCGTTACAAAGCCAGATGAGAGCTCCCAATTTCAGGTTTTCTTTTTACCATGTCTAGACAGACAATTCAGGTGCATAGAAATTCAGATTTAGCAGTGTAAATTGAGAAATAAAGTAATAAAGAAAAATTAATAATACATAGTAAAAAACAAGACCCATGCACCTAACAATAATTTTAATATTAATTACAGACTAAAATAATCATGCCATTAATGCAGTAAAATATTTAATATTGCACATATTGCAGTTACACATTAACATTATATTAACAAAAACCTTTACTTTTATTATAATTAATTATATATTATATATATATATATATATATATATATATATATATATATATATATATATATATATATAAATAATTTCCTTATAATGTAATTTTAATTTAAACAGATATGTCTGTAAAAATGATTAAAGCATAAAAGGGAGGTATAAAAATCTGAATTATGTATTAGAATTTAATTCTTATATCACTTTCCCTGTACTTTCCTGTACATAAGCAAATGCAGACATTAAAGATTTGTTAAAATAAAATTACAACAATATTATTGTAAACTTAATGTATGGTTATTTGCAATCTGTCATTCAGCCCAGTGAAAAAAACTTTTTAATCATCAGCAACACAATATCATAAATAGAGGATTAAGTTATAATTACAGTGTATATGTAAAATATACACGTCAAATGCTTTTATTATATATAAGAACATCAGTTCACAACAATGATATGTGTGTGTGTGTAAAACTATCTTTGACCAGTAGGTGCCAGGCTTACAAACAAAAAACAGGCTTGAAACAAAGAATTCATGAAATCCAACACTTACCGAGTATAAACATTTTATTAGAAACACCTACACATCCACAAACATTCATGCAATTATTTATCCCCATTTTCAGGACACCTGTGTCATATGCCTATAGTCACACTGTTGTAACCCGTGCAAATAATCATACACAAATGTAATTACATTTGCTGCATTTGGCAGACTTCCTTATCCAGAGCAACTTACATTTATCTCCCTTATACATCGCAGTGATTGGGGGTTAAGGGCCTTGCTCAGGGGCTCAACAGTGGTTTTTGGCGATGCTGGGAATTGAACCCAATCTTCCAATTAACAGTCCACCAACTCAACTTAACCACCTTCCCCAATTTATCTAAAATCTATTTATATTATTATTATTATTATTATTATTAATATTATTATTATTACTATTAACATTATTACATTTCTGGTATTTGGCAGATGCCCTTATTTAGCGTGAACAACATTTTATCGCAGTTATGCAACTGAGTAGTTATTGGTGAAGAGCCTTGCTTTGGCTCACAGGATTGGCAGTGTGCTTGTCCGTAGTAGTAGTAGCAGTAGTAGTAATCAGGTGATTTGTTTTGCTACAATAATTAATACTAGGGATGCACCAGTGCTGGTATCGGGCCCAATGCTGAGCAATAATATACTCATAACAACACTCTGATACCAAAGATTAATAGTTCTTGTGAAGTCAGTGAACGGCAGAAACAGAATATTTCAACCTACGCAGACTGCAAACTTTGTTTACCAAAAATAAAAAAAAGGTGTCATAAAAAACATCTAAAATTAAACTTAGCAAAATGAGAGAAAATGGCAAGAGATGGCTGTACATTCACTACTTTACTTTGTAGCAGTGTAAATTTGCTGTCCCATCAAAAAAACCCAGCCATTAATGTCTAAACCCCTGGCAAAAAAAGTGAGTGTACCCTTTAGAGGAAATGTCCAAATTAGGTCCAAAATGTCAATATTTTGTATGGCCACCATTTTTTTCCAGCACTGCCTTGGACATGGAGTTCACCAAAGCTTCACAGGTTGACACTGGAATCCTCTTCCACCCCTCCATGACAACATCACGGAGCTGGTGGATGTTGGAGACCTTGCTTAACTCCACTTTCCGTTTGAGGATGCCCCACAGATGCTCAATAGGGTATAAGTCTGGAGACATGCTTGGCCAGTCCATCACCTTTACCCTCAGCTTCTTTAGCAAGGCAGTGGTCTTAGAGGTGTGTTTGGGGTCGTTATCATATTGAAATACTGCCCCAGTCTTTGAAGGGAGGGAATCATGCTCTGCTTCAGTATGTCACAGTACATGTTGGCATTCATGGTTCCCTCAATGAAGTGTAGCTCCCCAGTGCCGGCAGCACTCATGCAGCCCCAGACCATGACACTTCCACCACCATGCTTGACCATAGGCAAGACACACTTGTCTTTGTACTCCTCACCTGGTTTCTGCCACACACTCTTGCCACTATCTGAAACAAACAAGTTTATCTTGGTCTCATCAGACCACAGGGCATGGTCCCAGTATCCTTGTCCTTAGCCTGCTCGTCTTCAGCAAACTGTTTGCGGGCTTACTTGTGCATCATCTTTAGAAAAGGCTTCCTTCTTGGATGACAGCCATGCAGACCAATTTGATGCAGTGTGCGGCGTATGGTCTGAGCACTGACAGACTGAACCCCCCCCCCCTTCAACCTCTGCAGCATTGCCGGCAGCACTCATACGTCTATTTCCCAAAGACAACCTCTGGATATGACGCTGAGCACGTTCACTCAAATTCTTTGGTCGATCATTGCGAGGCCTGTTCTGAGTGCAACTTGATTGATACTGGTTCATATGCTGTCCTTATACAGACTGATGCAGGTTCTATAGAGGTTCAAACTGCACTGTATGTGTTTGGTGAGTAAACAACTCTTTTTATTCAACAGAACTAAAGTAAATCCTATGTATTTTAGTAATTTTTTCTTTGTAAGAACAATTTTACACCCCTCTATTTTTAGCAAACATTTTAGTATATCTTTTCAAAGAACAATACTATAGAGATAAAACTTCGATCTAGTTTAGAGTAGTCAGTGTTCAGCTTGTTTCACAGTAAAGGTTTACTGTCTTCTGATAATAACACGACATACAGCCATTATTGTAAAAATAGCTGAAAATAAAAGCAAGTACAACTTAAGTGATAACAGCTTTGCAACGTTTAACCATGCAAAGTCATTTGTTCTACTCATACTAACCATTGGATGATCAACATAGCACCTTATGTCAAAGAACTCTTAAAGGATTTAAGAAATAGAATTGTTACTCTCCACAAAGATTAGGCTACAAAAAGATCGGTAACAGCAAGACACTGAGTAACAGTACAGTGGTCAGGGTCATACAGAGATTTTCCAAAACAGGTTCCATGTAGAACAGGCCTTGCACGGTATCAAAGAAGTTAAGTCCTCATGCTGTGCATCAGGTGCTGCAGCTGGCTTTAAAAAACAGAAGCATGAGTTCTGCCAGCATTGCTTTAAAGGTTGCAGAAGTGGGAGGTCAGCTTTTTAGTACTCAAACCGTACGCCGCACACTGCAACAAGTGGGTTTGTATGGCTGTGATACCATATGGATGCCTCTTTTAAGGCTGGCTCACATAAAAGCCCGCTGAGCCCAAGAGCATGAGTTACTGGACTCATGTCCCGTGGTCTACTGGAACTAAGATGCTCTGGTGAGGAGTACGAAAAGAATTGTTTCTTGTCTACAGTTTAAGCATGATGGTGGTAGCATCATGGTCTGGGGCTGCATGAGTGCTGCTGGTACTAGGGGACTGCAGCTCATTTAGGGAAACATGGATTTTAGCATGTTGTGTGATATTCTGAAAAAACTGGGCCAAACAGCAGTTTTCCAACATGATAAAGACCACAAACATACCACCAAGATGACAACTGCCTTACTGAGGAAGCTGAAGGTGGTGCATATTTCTGCTAGTGAGTCTTTATTCGACAAGGCTGTTGCGGCGGCCATCCCCCTAGTGGAGTAAGCTTTCACCCCCAGAGGGCAGGGTAAGCCCCTGGCCTGGTAAGCCTCGAGGATTTCTTTCACCAGCCAGTGGGAGATCCTCTGTTTGGAGACGGCACCCCCCTTCTGCTGTCCTCTAAAGCAGACAAAGAGCTGATCAGAGCGTCTAAAGCTCTGACGGCGGTCTAGGTACACCCAGATGGCCCACACCGGACACAACAAAAGCAGGGGTGGGTACCTCGGGCGCGTATCCCGGCCTGGGCTTCAAGACAACGTGAGAGTCTGCCGGACCAAACTCTAGGCACGCCTTGTTGACGGCGAGGGCTTGGAGGTTCCCCACCATCTTAATCGAGGTGAGTGCAGTGAGGAGAGCCGTCTTCAAGGAGAGGGCTCTGAGTTCCACAGACTGTAAGGGCTCGATTGAGTCTCTCTGTAAAGCCTGTAGGATCACAGAGAGATCCCAAAAGGGAATAAGGCATGGTGCCGTAGGGCGCAGGCTCCTGCAGCCTTTGAGGAACCTGACCACTAGCTCATGTCTTTCCACCGATATGCTCCCTAAGGTGTCATGGTAAGCAGAGATGACAGCCAGATACACCTTAATGGTGGAGGCGGAAAGGTTTCCATCGAACCCTGCTTAAAGGTAGGCGCATATTGGCCAAATACCACACCTCTGAGGGTCCTTACCAGTGGAGTTCCACCAGTCAACAAACACACGCCACTTCAGGTTGTACAGCCACCTCGTGGAGGGCCCCTAACCTGAATTACGGTATTTACCACTGCAGGTGATAGATCTCTTAGATTCTTCTGGTCCCATCCTGAGATCAGACATGGAGGTTCCAGAGATCTAGGGGTGGGTGTCAGATCATGCCCCTTCCCTGGGAGAGAAGGTTCTACCTCAGAGAACCAGGTCTTGTTGGGCCAGTAAAGCGGGAGCCGAGCTGCATAAGAAGCCTAAGTCCAGGTGGATCCGAGAAAAGAGATACTCTGAACAGGGCAGAGTCTGCTCATTTCCCAGTTGACCTGAAGCCCAAACCTGGAAAGGTGGTGAAGCACCTTGTCCCTGGGGTCAACCACAACCTCCCTTGAGCTAGAATTAGCTAATTGTCGAGATAGTTGAGGATGTGCACGCAAGGCATGCAAGGCAGCTTCAGCGAGCTTCGTAAGGCACGTGGGGAAAGCCTGAAGGGAAAGACCTTGTACTGACATGCCTGTCCTTCGAAAGGCAAACGGTAGAAACTGGCTGTGTCTTGGGAGGATCGAGACATGAAAGTATGCGCCCTTCAGGTCTACTGCCACGAGAATCAGCATCTTGAATGGGAACCTGTGAAGGGCCGCTGTCAGCCTTCTCAAATCCAGGACAGCCTGCCCCCCTTCTTGTGTACAGTAAAACCCCTGCTTCATCTAGGTTCGGGGGACAGACTCGATTGTCTCCTTCTGTAGAAGGGACGCAACCTCCATATGCAGGACAGTAGTACTCTTGGACAAAGGTCTCGAGAATGCTGCTGAACCTGGGCAGACTTATGGTGAACTGAATCGTGTAGCTGAACTAAAAGGTCTTGAGGAGCCACTGGGAGGACTTCCCCAAGCTTTCAGATACCTCACCAGCGGCTCTCGCAAAAACGCACTTGGAGTACCCCAGCTGGAATTGCTGTGGCTGACTGGGGGAGGTTTAGTGATCGGAGGTAGACCGTCCTTCCGACTGCTTAACTTCTCCATGAAGCCAGCAGTTGAAACGTGACCCCTAGTGTCGTCACTTGACACAACGTCGGAGTGAACAATAGATAGGAAACTATATCAATTCTTAAAACTTAAAATGCTGTTTTTTTTGAGAACTTTAGTAAGTTTGAAATGATTGTGTTTCTGCATATAACCAGAATTACTGTTTTTAAGATTTGTGCATGTGATTAATCTTTTGAAGGAAATAATGGTTAAATATGTGTGACTCTATTTCCTTGCATTCTTTTAGGCCATGCTCAAACTCTGAGAAAAATAAGCAGACTCAGAGTGGAGGTATGTGTAAAAATCTTATTAAATATGTAACTAGAAATTCACTTGAAAGTAACATTATGATATTTATTATGCTATTTCTAAAATACATGACAAAGTATTAGAACACCTAACCATCACATCCATATATGTTTTTAAAAACCTCTGGAAAAGCTCTCCACTGGATTGTGGTGCATGGCGGTAAGTATTTACTCATTCAGCCGCAATAGTTTTAATGAGCTCGGGTGTTAATATCAGGTGAAAGGTCTGGGAAGGTGAAATCAGTGTTCATGTTCATCACAAAGGTTTTTAATGGGGTTGAGGTCAGGGCTCTTTTCAGAACACAGCTGTTCTATATCATACAAACCCTAACCAACCATTTGTTTATGGAGCTCAGGGGCTTTGTGCACATAGACATTATGAAGCTGGAACAGTGTTTGGCTCTTTGTGTCACAGTCTTGGCTGTGCTGGTAAGGTGGCCACAAATATTTGTCCTTAAAATAATGATTTATTGATACCTATTCTTTTTTAAATAGCAGCACATAATACAGATGAAGAGGTAAGACAGTTTCTTTAATTAATTATATTAATATCAATCTCTTATGATAAAAGAAACAACATGTAAAATAGTAATGCATATGGTGTTTGTGTCACCATTGAACCTTAAAAAGGTTCAGACAGTCATATTTATTAAATACTATCCACAGCCTGCAGAAACTAGTAAATAGTCAGTGTCATGAATTTAAATGGATTTAAATGTGGAACTACTGTAAATGTGTTATTTACCCGTTTTACAGTGGGTGGATCTAACACTCAGACGCGTCACACACCTCACCCTGATACGGTAGGCAGTCTGTATAAGTTATTTGTAATTCACTTATGTAATTCCAGTCCAATTTAATAAAATTTGCTATTTCTTTGCTGACATTTTGTAACCTCGTGTACAGACTGCTGAATTTATTTATTTATTACCGATCATCCAGGAAGAAATATATGAAAACCTCTGACATAGAGAAATGTGTCCATGGTTAGGACAAACTCAACTGTTTGTGAATAATAAGGTATGAAGCCTTATTTTAATTATGAGGTACAACAGGGCTAAAGACACACCTCAATAAATTTTATCCTTTTTACTATTTTAATAGTTAATTACAAAGAAAATGTATATTTATTGAACATTCGATTAGGCAGCTCATTTTGTGGCAAAATAAATTATTAAAGCAGTTTTTTTAATTAACAAAAAAACTAAGATGCGCCGCGTGTTCTTCACAAATACCTGAAACGGCAGGGACGTGCAGATCTTCCCCTTAGAAGAGAATGACTACCCAGATGTGCCACCATATACAACAGACCACAGAAATAAATAAATAGATATTTTTGCATTACTTGGTTTGATACATGTAATTAGCAAATAAAATATATAAATATATTGATTTTCTGTCTGATAAACATTATGCATGCATTGACATGACATTTGAGCCTGCTGCATCTCTGAGTCCTTTTTCTTCTTCTCCAGTATCTTTATCTTTATTTCATGCTCCTTCTTAAAATATTTCTAATTTGTGGAATTCATTAGCCAACCTTTAATGGAGGGTGCTTCTTTTCTTCTGGTGACCATTACAGGCAAACATTGACACGCTTGCTCCTGATGATGTTGAGGGTAAACTGTTTTCCAACTTTTTAGTTCTGTTTTGACATTCTCCATCAAAAAAGTATGGTCAAATATAAGCCAAAAATAATTCATATACTTAATGTAGTTGCGTGCGATTTATCATTTAAACTATCTAAATAGCTATCATCTGGTATCTCCAAAGGCTGCTGGCTTTTCATTAATTCTTTTTAGTAAATCATCCAACTAGTTTTTTTTTAGGTTTATTTTTTATATTATTCCATACAACCTGTATTTAACAGCTACAATAATGACAGTGATTTTATAAAAACTCTATAATAAAGCTAATTATTCTTACCTAATTTTTTTGTATTGCTCTTGTAGATGTGTGTTCATTTGCATTACATTTATTACAAATAGGTTTCTAGTCATTCCTTTTTACAGTTCAACAGCTGTTGAGCGTAGTTTATATTCAATATTCAGAATGACTTAAAACTATTTGCTTGGTTTATAAATTTCTTGTTTTATTCCATGTTTTATCGGCAACCTCAGTCAAGCTAATTTAATTTAATTGCACAAATGGTTTTTTAAATTTTTTAAATCAAGTTTATTTCAGTTCAGGACTTCAAAATCCGTGTTCATAATCAAGGTTATAAAAACCAATTTTTAAAGCCATGATTAACTAGATTAAGATATAATTTAAACCCTATCCAGAAAACATAGAAAACGTCTCTTAAGGTTAAGTAAGCGGTGTGTCAGGACATTATGAGAACGCTTCTCGTGTGACCCCAGCTCTGAAGCACATGTTCAATCATGGCAATTGTCACTGAGGTGACGTCATTGACGAGTAAGCACAAATGCGAGCATTCAGGAAGCACAAATGCGAGCAGACAGGGATGCCGGTGGTATGTCTACGTGATGCAGAGTCTTGTTCCCTCTATAACCTTGGTTATACTCAACCCCTTATAGGCCACATCTGCTGTGGAGCACGAGACAGGGAAGAATGGTGGAGGTACCTCTACACCAGGCCTCCTTTGACCAAGGGCTGACGGGACTCGCTTGTAGCCCCATTAGTCTCCATCCACCACGCTTTTCTGTCTCTGCCTCATGCGCCTGACCCTCATTTGGGTCCATGCGCCGCGATGCACAAATCACCGACCGACAAGCTCGGCTATCAAGAGAGGGGAATTTAATGGAGGTCTAATTAATGCAGGCCACCATGAGTACTGGCTCATCGGCAAAGTCCACAGCACTGTGAAAGACACTGCTTGCTATTAATGCCAAAGCGGAAATAGGAGGTGGACCTGTCTGGAGCCACAAGGCCTCCCTAAGTACACACTATCAGAGTTACCGTTTGTAATGTCTATGGAAGTGGACGTAAGGTCTGCACTTTCTAAGGTCACCAGCGGTGACCGCATCAGGCAACTAAATGTAAGCAATTGCATGCTGGCTCATTGACATGCCATGTCCAGCTGATAAAAGCAGAAAAGGTATGGCAAGAGGACCATACCTGCCAGTGGGGCCCTAAGTAGCTGGTCAATCTTTCTCCACTGGGTCACATTGACATACTCTGTCAACACACGCACCAGGCAGACAAGGTTCACCCTATCCTGGTCGAGGGTGTGGTTAGCTGCCATGGCTGATGCGTACACTCCACGTATTGGTTTCTCGTTGTGGGGGCTCTGAAATTTAGGATGGTCTCTACCACATTACCCCGCTCCCGCCGAGTCTGGAATGACGCTACACAGTCTGGTTTAGCAGCCACAGTGTGTGGGGCCTCCCTGAGAGCTCTGCCACTACATCCCTGGCTGCAGTGTAGGTGCCTGGCCTGGGTTACCAGGTCCAGGTCATCTTCTCCAGTTTACACTGAACTATGTGTGTAAAGTTCTGGCCAGCCTTCCCTGCCTGTTAGGGGGTGTCATAAATGAATAAATAAATATTGGCTAATTATTGTACATACATCTGTTCTGCTAGCTTTAAGGCAGGTATGAAAACAAAGTTGACATCAAAGATAAAGTTTTAAATTTTAAATGATTATAAATTGAATAGAATCAACATAAAAATATTTTCCTATTTTGCTTCTAGAACAGTACTGAGGTAGCCCATTACTATAAACAATAATATGATGATCTTGGAAAATCTTGGCAGATTTTTCCCTTCTTTGGCTTTATACAGTTCAGTTTCTCATCAAGGAAACTTGCGCTGATGTGAAATAAGTCTTTATAAAAAATGCGATTGGGTGTCAACCTAAAGCAGCTGTGCAAGTCTTGCAATTTAATTGAGTCCCAGAATAGATGTAGGAGACCAGGAGACCAGGAGAACAGATCTTGGAAAAGCTAAAAATCAGGCATGTTGTATTTAATAATAAGGGTTGACTTTTAAACTAAATGCCCTCGGTTATGGAGTAGCCTAGTTATTTGTTAGACTTGTCAGAATGGGACATTCAACAAAAACTTCCAAGAATGATGGAGAAGGTGATGCTGCAACAGCCAACAAGTTAAAGAAACAAGAGAAAAGACAAATGCTGATTCAGAATGCAGAAACTTGTCTGTCTAGACAAGTCTGAATATGATGCATTAGAGTTTCATTCTAATATCAATTTCCCTGTACTTTCCTGTACATGAGCAAATTCAGATATATTGAAATGATGTAAAGATTTGTCAAAATAAAATTACAATATTATTGTAAACTGTATTGACACAACAGGCTAGGGTGACAAACGCGTGCATTTAGACCAGACAGCGATAGAGTGCGCGGAGTGCTCTTAAATAGAAGGGGAATGCTAGAAAAGTGGAAGTGATTAGTGCATGGTTTGGCTGTGAAACCTGGTGTTACCGTGACAGAACCCCCCTCTCTATGGCTTGCTCCTGAGGGCCTCGGCCCCCGGTGCCACGGCGGGGCGCTCTGGGTTGTGTAGAACTACCTGCGTAATTGGGGATCGAGGATGTCCTTTCTGGAAACCCAGGACCTTTCCTCTGGGCTGTAACCCTCCCAATCCACCAAATACTCCAACCGCCCACCACAATGCCAAGAGTCCAGGATCCCCCAAACTATGTAGACAAAGCCATCCTCCAATACCAGCGTGAAAGAGGGTTTCTTGGCGTTGTCAGGTTCTGTGGAGACAGAAAAAAGAGTTGAGTGATAGGGCTTATGGATAAAAACGTGGAAAGTGGGAAGGATTTTGTAGAGCGATGGGAGTTGTAGTCTGTAGGTGATGGGGGTTTACTTGTCTGACAAAGGGGAAGGGGAATGTATATGGGACTCAGCTTCTTGCATGGGAGATGCAACTTATGTAGCAGGTGGATAGCCAAACTTTCTGTCCGGGCTGGTAGTTTGGAGTAGGGTTTCTCCTGCGGTCCGCCTTGATCCTTTGGCATCTGATGGCCTGGTGGAGGCGTTGATGTGCCAAACCCCTTTACTCTCCTGGAACCAGTGGTTAACGGAGGGATAGTTTCCCATTCCAGGGAAAGAGCAATGGTTGGTAGCCGAGAACACACTGGAAGGGAGTTAATCCTGTCGCAGATTGTCTGGGCATATTCCTCTTAAACGAGGAACTGATCCCAGAAGTTCTGGTTGCTGTGACAGAAGGTGCGGAGGAATCAACTTATTTCCTGCACCTTCTTTCCGTTTGTCCATTTTATTGGGGATGATATCCTGTCGATAGACCCATGAATTGGGGTCCTCGATCTGAAATTATGTCCTCTGGTAGGCCAAAGGTCTGGAGAACATGTTGAAACAATGCCTTGGCTGTCTCTGTAGCTGTTGGTAATGCCTTGAGTGGGACCAGTCAACAAGCCTTGGAAAACCGATCCACTGTGATCAGAATGCAGGTGTTTCCTCTCGAAGGAAACAGGTCTGTGATAAAGTCGACCCCAAGTGTAAACACGGAGGTTGAGTAGTGGGTAGTGAAAACAACTTCCCCGCCAGGAGTTGACGGGGTATCCTGGCCATAGCACACAATTCACATCCTCTAATGTACCAGCGTAGTAGTTGGAAAACCCCAGAAAATGCTGTAGTTCTTTGAGAGTGGTAGGCACTGGCCACTTCAAGATGATTTCCACATTCCTCTTGTCCATGCTAATGCTGTGAGTGTTGATGTTATATCCCAAGAACTAAATGGAAGTCCTGTGAAACTCACATTTCTCTGGCTTTAGATACAGGTTGTGTTTACGGAGCTTACAGAGAACCTGAAAGACGTGCCTGTGGTGCTCGGTCTCGTCCTGAGAGTACATTAAAATCTCGTCGATATAGACTAGGACGAAGCGATTGATATACTCCTAAAAAACCACCTCATTCATAAAACCCTGGAAAACAGAGGGGGCATTACCCTGGAAAACAGAGAGTAGCAAGACCATAGGGCATGACTCGATACTCGTAATGTCCATTTGTGGTAACAAATGCAGTCTTCTACTTGTCCCCCTTCTGTTATAGGCATTTCAAGCTTGGTAAATAAGCGGGCTCCGCGAAGTTGTTCTAGTGCCGCTGGGACAAGAGTAAGGGGATAGTTCAATTCAATTCAATTCAGTTTTATTTGTATAGCGCTTTTTACAATGGTGATTGTCACAAAGCAGCTTTACAATTGAAGAAATTATAAAACAGAATTAAACATAAATCAGTTTGTCCCTGATGAGCAAGCCGGGGCGACGGTGGCAAGGAAAAACTCCCTGAGATGAGATAGGAAGAAACCTTGAGAGGAACCAGACTCAACAGGGAACCCATCCTCATTTGGGTGAAAACAGGTAGCAGGGATCATGAGGTTACATCGTGTGTGTGTAAACAACTATAATCATCAGTCCTTAGCAAGCAGCCGGAGCGTCTTTATGGCGAAGTGGGTCGTCCTAGATCGCCCGGTGATGTAACATCCGCTGGGCAGGTCACAGGGAAGGGGACCCACAGGACGGGTCGGAGGTGGGGACTGGATCACCGGCAGCTCCGTTGTGGCGTATGTAACTCAACAGTGAGACAGAGAGAGAGAGAGAGAGAGAGAGAGAGAGAGAGAGAGAGAGAGAGAGAGAGAGAAAGAGAGAGAGAGGGAAAGGAAGGCAAAAAGAAGGAAAACAGTTAAGTGACAATGTAATCACAAGGTTTGGATTGATTAAATGAATAATGTAGAGTGCAAGGATGGACTCCGGCAAGACTAACTAGGTCAGCATAACTAAAAGGAGAACCAGAGGGAAACACAGACATGAGGGCTCCCTGATATGTTAAGCAACCAGCCGCTCTCATCATCAACACCGTGATCAATAAGAGAGGGGAAGACAGCATCTAAACATACCAGATCACCTTAATACTCAACACCCATGAGTCCCCCAGATCTGCTCCTTTATCTAAGGGGAATCAAATACAAAAGGCTTGATTAAATAAGTATGTTTTTAACCTGGACTTAAACACTGAGACTGTGTCTGATTCCCGAACATACATAGGAAGGTTATTCCATAGCATTGGGGCTCTGTAAGAAAAGGCTCTGCCCCCTGCTGTAGTTTTTATAATACGCGGTACTGACAGGCAGCCTGCATCCTTTGATCGAAGTAGGCGTGGCGGAACGTAAGACACTAGAAGTTCGCTTAAGTACTGCGGTGCGAGACCATTTAGAGCTTTGTACGTTAAAAGTAGTATTTTAAAATCGATGCGGTGTCTCACTGGGAGCCAATGCAGTGTGGATAGGACTGGCGTGATGTGCTCGTATCGTATCTTTTAGTTTTAGTAAGGACTCTCGCTGCTGCGTTCTGGACTAACTGAAGTTTATTAATGCACCTAGTTGAACATCCAGACAGTAAAGCGTTACAGTAATCCAGCCTGGATGTGATAAACGCATGAACTAATTTTTCGGCATCAGTAAGTGACAAGATATTTCTTATTTTAGCGATATTTCTGAGATGATAAAACGCTATCCTGCTAATATTGTCGACATGGGCTTCAAATGAGAGATTGGAGTCTAAAATCACACCCAGATCTTTTACTGTTGCACTCGGTGAAACAGAAAGACTGTCTAGGGTTAAGGTGTGATCAGCAAGCTTACTTTTAGCTACCTGTGGTCCTAGAACCAGAACCTCCGTCTTGTCAGCGTTAAGCAAGAGGAAATTGCATTAACATCCAATCTCTTACTTCCTTCACACATTGCTCAATATTATTAAACTGGCCTTTCGCATCAGGCCTTGATGAGACGTATAACTGTGTGTCATCAGCGTAACAGTGGAAACTGATATCATGCTTACGGATTATGTTTCCCAGAGGCAGCATGTAAAGAGAGAAAAGAAGTGGGCCTAAAACCGAGCCCTGTGGAACACCATACTTTACAAGGGAGCACGCAGAATAATCATCATTTAAATCTACAAACTGATAACGATCGGTTAAATAGGACCTGAGCCACGCAAGAGCTGTACCTTTAATTCCTACTGATTTTTCTAATCTGTGAAGAAGAATATCGTGATCTATAGTGTCGAAGGCCGCACTAAGGTCAAGTAATATAAGCAATGAGACACAACCTTGGTCGGATGCCAGTAAGAGGTCATTAGCTACTTTGACCAGTGCTGTCTCTGTGCTGTGGTGAGGCCTGAATCCTGATTGATAAAGTTCGTGTATGTTATTTCTTTGTAAATATGAACATAGCTGCTGCGCTACTACCTTCTCTAGGATTTTGGAGACAAACGGAAGGTTAGATATCGGTCTGTAGTTTGACAGCTCATTTTGGTCAAGGTCAGGTTTCTTAATTAAAGGTTTAATCACTGCTAATTTAAAAGATTTAGGAACATACCCAGTGCTGAGAGAAGAGTTAACTATTTTCAACAGGGGTTCTGATACTGCCGGTACAATTTGTTTAAGAAAGTGTGTTGGTATAGGATCTAACACACAAGTTGACGGTTTTGTGGAAGAGATGAGTGCGATTAGGTTTTTCTCTTCCAGAGGAGTGAAATTTTCTAAGTTCTGATCTGATGCGGTTAATTGTTCATCAGAATCATTCAAAAGGTCCGGTTTTAAAGCGTGAGTGGTAGTGGTACTTTATCATGATTCGGTTAAGGGGACAGTAGTCAATACAGGGCCTCAGCCCCCCATCCTTCTTGGTACCAAAAAAGAAGCTGGACGCAGCATAGAAACTGTATAGCCAGATATAACCCTGGTCTAGGGCCTCTGTAATGTACTTTTCTATGGCCTTTTGTTCAGGAAGGTAAAGCAGAGAAACCTTTCCCTTTGGAAGGGTTTATTGGAGACAAGCTCAATGGTGCAGTCCCACAGCCTGTGTGGAGGCAGGACTGTGGCTTGCTCAGGGCTTGCTTCGTGCAGAACACATCCTGGAATACCTGGTATTGTTCGGGCACCCGCACTGATTGCTGTTTCACTGGGCTTTCTATAGATGTGGCTCTAAGGGGTAAGGCTGGTAGCCCTGGAGGTACAAGGGGTAAGGATGGAAAGCACCGGGTAAAAGCAGTCTGCACCCCAACTTCGTATCTACCCTGTGGCTCAGGTGATCATGGGGTCATGATGCATCAGCCACGGTCTTTTCAGCACAACTTTGGTGGTTGAAACTGTACTTTATCCTGCCTCTGCCAATCGGACCCTTCGAGATGGACTGGGGGTCTGTGTTGGCGTTGATCTTCGAGGGAGGCCGAGTCGGTGGCAGAGGTCCTGAGTGATAAAATTGCCCGCAGACCCATAATCAAGAAGGTTTAGATTTGAGAACACAGTGGGAACCGGTATTGAGCTACACCGCGATAGTCGGAGGACCTGCATTTGTACTTGGAGGAAAAGGGGAACTCACCAGTAATCGTGCTGGGTGTGAGGGACAGGTTCGGATGGGGTGACCCAGTTGCCCGCAGTACAGAAGTAATCCCCAAGCTAGTCGTCACCGGCACTCTGCATTTGCTTCAGGGGTACCGTGGTGAGGGTCCACGTGAGCGCATGGAAAAGACGAAGTAGGTAGCGGCGCTTGTGGGTTCTTTCTTGCTACACACCATGACCCTATCTGCCACTTGAATAGCCAACTGGATGAATCGCTTTAGCCCCATTAAATCCTCAAACGGTGCGAACTGCAGCCGAAAGGTCGCGACCTAGTGTGTAACGGAGCGTTTAATCCTGTATTGTGAGATCACCTTGCTGCAGGCAGTAGAGGTCCTTTCCAAAAGAGAAGCCGCTGTGAACTTCCTACCGAACGCTTCCTTGAAACGCATTGAAAGTTTGCACAACGAGTCCGTCCTGGTTCCACAGTGACCTGTCCTCTGGATGGAGGATCTGTCACGCTCAGAGGCGCAGGTTGTAAACATCGGCGTAGCGTCTTCACCAATTCCTGTAAGGGATCATCACCCGCTTGGTTCATGTAAGTCTGGTCTTCTATTACGACACACCAGACAGACACAACAGGTGCGTTTATTAAAACGTCTACTCAGAGCTCCCGGAAACGTGAAGTGTCTAAGAGAACCACAGAAAGCACGCTGGGAACCAGCTTAGGGACAGAGAGCCCTGGATGGCTTCGGAAACCACAGGAAGAGACGCCGGAACCAGCTTTGAGATGTTTACAGAACGTAAAAGAGCTACCCAAGAGGTGGGTAGCGATTAGCGTGTAGCTCGTAGCGTGGAGCGTCTCGTTTCTAGAACAGAGGTTAGTCTAGTGTGCTCGTGTGAGACCAGACAGTGATTAGTGCACAGAGTGCTCTTAAATAGAAGGGAGTGAGAGTGAGTGCTGATGCTGAACAGGTGAAAGTGATTAATTAGTTAGTGGATTGGCTGTGAAACCTGGTGTTACCGTGACAAATGTAGGGTTATTTTTAATCTGTCATAAGAAAGATACCCAGTGAAAAAAATGTTTTAATTACCAGAAACACACTACTGCTATATTTTTTTTTATCACAAAAATAGAGTTAAAGATTAAGTTTTAATTACCGTGTATACGTTAAATATACACATTACATCCTTGTATTTTCAAGAACATTACCAGTTTACAACAGTGATATGGTGTGTGTGTGTGTGGTGTGTGTGTGTGTGTGTGTGTGTGTGTGTGTGTGTGTGTGTGTAAAATTGTCTTTGGCCAGTAGGTGCCAGTAGGTGCCAGGCTTACAAACAAACAAAGAACCACACAATTTAAAAATGTTTTTATGTACCAAAAATGAAAAAGTAGCAGAAGCATCTGATGTGAGAGAATTTATTATTGACCTTTAAAAGTAACATTTTAAATATTACTTATAGGTTACTAAGATTTACATTGTTATAACATCTGAAGAAATTTGGCATAAACTTTTTTTTTTTTTAAGGCCAAAGACTTTGAAAATCGTCACATGGCAATGATGTTATAAAGGCAGAACCTGTTTATTTCAGGTCGCCACTAATACTGTATCTCTCACTAGACATGTTTAATGATTAGATAGAGATTTCTCCTGATGGATTCACATGCTGTGTTCTGCAGTCTACTTCTTCTGACATTTCCAGGTAAGTCTTTTATAACCTCTTTTTCTCTCTCTCTCTCACATACACTTTATGCATTTTGGGTTAGTGTTTGTCTGGTTATTGGACCTTAAAGTTATCATGTGGTCTGCTAGATAAGTCAGCATCTACAGTGTTACTATAACCCGCTTGCAAATTCCAGGTAGAAATAATTCATAAAAAAAAAAACAACACTTATTAGACATTAGAGTCTTAACATTTTATTAAAAACAGCTACACATCACAGGAAATATGTGCTATATGCCTATAGTCACACTGTTGTAACCTGTGCAAATAAACATACACATACACAAATATAATTACATTATAGCATTTGGCAGACTTCCTTATCCAAAGCGACTAACATTCATCTCCCTTCTTCTCCCTCCCTCCACATCTGAGCAATTGGGGGTTAAAGGCCTTGCTTAGGGGCCCAGCAGTGGTTTCTTGACGATGCTGGGAAGTAAACCCCGGTCCTCCAATTAACAGTTCAACACCTTAGACTTCTAATTTATTTAATTTTTTCTAGTTTATCTAAAATCTATGCTCTAAAAACTTAAACTAAACTAAACTGTACTCATTTTTCTGATTAAACTTTTTTACACCTAAAAAAATGGTGAAATTACTTTACTCCATTAAATAAAATGAATAAATGCAGGTAAAAAAAATTAAGTTCCTCTAAAAAGCCACTTTTAGTACAATGACAAAAAAAATTTAGTGTATTTAATTAATATATTGAAGTCAGCGCGGTCATAACTGTTAGTCTAAATCACAAAATGAGTAGGTATAATTAAAAATGTATGTAGATTTATTTTAATTCTTAGTGGATTGAAACTTAATTTACTTATTTAGATATTTTAAATAAATAATAATAAACAAATTTAAAAAGTTACTTTTCATCATTGAGTAGTTTACTGAATACAAAACAAAAATAGGGGGCAGGGTGGCTCAAATGGTTGAGGTGCTGAGTTGTTAATCTGAAGACCAGAAACACCTGGGCTCAAGCCCCACCTCCGGCAAGTCAACCACCGTTGGGTCCTTGAGCAAGACCCCTAACCCTTCCTGCTCCAGGGGACCCTGTGCCCTGACCCCCAACCTACCAAGATGGGATATGTGAAAAATGCATTTCATTGGCTCTGTACATGTACCTTGCACAATGACAATGAATTGAATAAAAAAAAATAATAATAATAATACAATATACATTAAGCAACTGTCCACACAGTGATTTTAATGTAAACTTTTTAATCAATATTTAACAACAATCTTGTTTGGTCTTAGTTGAAATGCCAGTGTCAAAATGTCTTTTCAAACAGCTCATGAAATTTATCAACAACAATAAGCCTTTTACTTTACACTCTTTAAAAATAATTGAGTAATTAGAGGCTGTTTGGCAATAATGAAAATCTTAAATTAAATAAAAATATCAAGAAACATTTAAGTATTTCTTCTATCTTACTTTCAGCTTGATTTATTTTAATCATTAAAATGTTGACTGTAAGATGTATTTCGGCATTTGGCTAAAATACAAGGTACAACAGCAATAAAACAGGTCCAAAATGCTAGTCTGTTATAAATAGACGTGTCAGTGTTTATGGGCACAAATACATCAGATAACATTCAAAACAGGAATACTTGCCAATAACAGATTAACACAGTATGACACATAAGCACAGTATTTTACCAAACAGCAGTCAGCAACTATTACAATGCAGGTAATTCGTCAGTCTCTGAACCTCTGTTGTAAGGTTTCCAGGATCCAGCTCCAGAAACACTTTTTGAAAAACCATAGGTAGGTATAGGTAGGTTTGAAGGCATAGGTAGGTTCCAACATATAGCGGCAGTCTCTGTTAAGATCCTCAAGACTGCTGAGGACAATAACACCCTCAATCACCATACCTATCAATAGGTATGTCACTTGACCCGTCTTGGTTCCACAGCAGGTAAATCTTCACTATCCCCTCTGCCAACTCCATTTGTATTTCATCAACTGCAACAGCAGAATCATGTTAAGATTACTTAGTAAGGATTAGTTTTGAAACAGAGATGCGGAGGTAATCAATCGCTACTTATTCACTAAGGTTTTTATAGTGCATAGTTTTTTATGATTTAATGACTAAGCAAGGCCAGTCTGAGACAAGACAAAAGCTATAGATTTTACGACTGCACCCAAAAAATTTTCTTGGCATGTCCAGCAAAAGTTAAATTACTGCACAAACAAGGGAAAGTCTGATTAAAAATGCGACATATATGTATATACCATGCGGTATTGAGATACTATCTTAACTTAGCGGTAGCTAAGTGGTATTTTAGCCTGAGCAACAAAAGCCATTTCAGAAAGTAGTCACATACCGCAGCATGGTTGCAACATTATTTAAAAAATAACAGCCTGATGTTGTTTTTGAACAATTACATGGTAAAGATTTCATTTACTTTTGCTAGATAGTTAGATAGTTGCTAGAGTTTTCCAGGAGGTTGCAGGTGCGGCAGGTCGTAGTTGAGTAAGATTGGGGGAAAAAATAAGACTTCAGAGAAGAAAACTTTGTGCCGTTGATGTCATGTGATGACGTCCATATACTTCATTTTAATGTTGTTGAGGAAGATTAGGAATATTGATTTCGAATGTTTAATAAATGTTGTTTTAAAACAGGTAATTGAAATTACTTCCTTCCGGGATATTTTGGCTGATAATAACCAAAACATATTAAGCATATTTTAGTACATTGAGACGACATTTAGTGTTATATTTTTAGTCATTTATTTTTGTACGTCCAACTTAAACAATCACTTGGTGACCTAGCATATTTATTTTATCACACAGGAGTATGCTTTGGTCAGGAGCTGGTATTACGTGTCAGTATGTATATAGCTGTTGGGAAGAAGGTAGTGACCACTTCATCAGGTGGACAGTTAATACAACAACTATTCTTCTTGGACCACCAAGTGGAGTTAATGTTCAACCACCGTACACAGACAGAGCGAGCATGGACTCCAGCACATTAGCTCTGGAGCTCAGGAACCTGTTGGAGAATGATACTGGATCATATACTCTCACTCTACACACTGATACAGGTTCTGTAGCTGGCCAAACCTCACAGTTATTACTGTTCGATTTTGATTACAGTTCATCGATATTTTAACTTCAACTCCTATTATTATGTCTTAACTCCAGTTCCAGTCTCCAGTGTTACCATAGTACGGAGTCAAACAGAACTGGTGGAATTTAACAGCACTGTAAGCCTCGTCTGCTCTGCGTCCGGCTCCTCTTTATCATTTCTTTGGCTGAACGTCAGCTCTGTGGTAACTGCAGACAAGCGAATTCAGCTAACAGACAACAAGTCCGAATGCTGGCGACAGCGTTCTGTACAGCTGCAGCTGTCTAATGGTCTTTTTGAGGAAAAATTAAAGTGGTGACTAAAAATAGAAGAATAGAATAGAATTTTATAACATAAAACATAGATATTAGTAAAATAAAACTGTAGGTACTCTAATACCAAAAACATACAATAATAACAGTAATTATTTTTTAATTGTATTTTTGTATTTAAAAAAAAATCCTGCACAATCATATGTTAATTCCATGAGTGCTATATGATGACAACTAAATCAAGGAAACAGGAATTGAATACATTTTTGAAACCGTAGACACTAACCACTAACACTAACCTTTTTTAACTAACTAAATTAATTACCTTAACTTTTAATGTTGCATGGATGTTTTACATGTTTATTGGAAACTCTATGCAGTATACAATATATGACAACATTTTTATTCTCTGCAAACTGTCCTGACGTCAACCTTACTGAACACCGTTTAAATAAACTGTAACTCTCACGGCAAAACTTCAGACTTCCTCTTTAGCCCCTGATTTTATCAATAGTGTTGTGGCTATATGAAAAAATCCCCACAACTACATGCCACAATGCAAAGAAAAACCTTTCCAGTGGTTCTGGAGGTTTTTATAAGCTTCTACATCTGGAATAAAATGTTTAAAAAACACAGGGATTTAATAACTTTTGTCCATATAGTGTATTTTCGCTTAGTGGCAACCATATGTCAGTATAAAGTGTATTAAAGATAATATAATGCAATATATGTTAGATATTTGTTACAAATATTTAGGAAATTGTGTGTATTTAAAAGGGAAACCTGCTCAATCACTAGTTTAATGAAACAGCATGGAAGCAAGTTTAAGTTTTGGGAGCTGTAGTTTCTGTCTGCTATGTTTGTCTGTGGTGGTTGTTGGGACTTGGAGTCTTTTACTGAAGTTGCTCTGAAATAGTGGAAAAGGGTGAACTATATATTTGGAGTCATATAGTAGTTTTCATCTAAAATTAAAACAAAAATAAAAGAAGAAATCACAGATTTATTTAAATCCTAAGAGTTTATGTCCCTGTTAAATTCTGCCTCATTGTTTTATGTACGTATTTATTTTAAAAAACCGACAGTAAACACTTTTTTCCTCTTTTTTTAATAGAAAGAGAGACTGCAGGTGGAAAGTCGCTGTCTGACGGAGCTATAGCTGGGATTGTTATCGGGGTTTTATTAAGCCTTGCTGGACTTGCTGGTCTGACTGTCTACTTAATAAAAGTAAAAGAAATGTAAGTAAATTAATCTTCTGCTTGATCTTGATTCTACAGCAAGATATTTTATTCCTAACAGGAGTTATAAACATGTTGATCCAAAATTGTCTCGTAGACTTAAATCTTAAAATGCTGATTTATTTTGAGGTCTGAAGTAAATTTGAAATGAATGTGTTCCTGTATATAATCAGAATTACTGTTTTTAAGATTTGTGCGTGTGATTTATCTTTTAAAGGAAATAATGGGTAAATATGTGTAACTCTATTTTCTTACATTCTTTTAGGCCATGCTCAAACTCCGAGAAAAATAATCAGACTCAGAGTGGAGGTATGTGTGAAAATCTTATTAAATATGTAACTAGACATTCACTTGATAGTAACATTATGATATTTATTATGCTATTTCTAAAATACATGACATGAATTATTAGGACACCCAACCATCACATCCATATATGTTTTTAAAACCTTTACACTTCTGGAAAAGCTCTCCACTGGATTGTGGCTCGTGGCGGTGGGTATTTACTCATTCAGCCGCAATAGTTTTAGTGAGATCGGGTGTTAATATCAGGTGAAAGGTCTGGGAAGGTGAAATCGGTGTTCATGTTCATCACAAAGGTTTTTAGTGGGGTTGAGGTCAGGGCTCTTTTCAGAACACAGCTGTTCTATATCATACAAACCCTAACCCACCATTTGTTTATGGAGCTCAGGGGCTTTGTGCACATAGACATTATCAGGCTGGAACAGTGTTTGGGTCTTTGTGGGAAAACACAGTCTTGGCTGTGCTGGTAAGGTGTCCACAAATATTTGTCCTCAAAGTAATGATTTATTGATACCTATTCTTTCTTGAACAGCAGCACATAATACAGATGAAGAGGTAAGGCAGTTTCTTTAATTAATTATCTGAATATCAATCTGATAAAAGAAACAAAATATAAAATAGTTTGTGTCACCATGAAACCTTAAATAAGGTTCAGACAGTCATATTTATTAAAAACTATCCACAGCCTGCAGAATCTAATAAATTGTGTCATGAATTCACATGGATTTAAATGTGGAACTACTGTAAATGTATAATTTACCTATTTTTATTTTAATTTGTTCTTTATATATTTAGGATTCAAACTATGAAAACATGGTCCGTTTCAAAAATAAGAACGCTGCACCGGCTGTGGGTGGATCTAACACTCAGACGCGTCACACACCTCACCCTGATACGGTAGGCAGTCTATATAAGTTATTTGTAACCCATTTATTTAATTCCAGTCCAATTTAATAAAATTTGCTATTTCTTTGCTGACATTTTGTAATCTCGTGTACAGACTACTAAATATATTTATTTATTACTGATCATCCAGGGAGAAATATATGAAAACCTCTGACATAGAGAAATGTGTCCATTAGGACAAACTCAGCTGTTTGTGGAAAATAAGGTATTAAGCTCTATTTTAATTATAGGGTACAACTGAGATAAAGACACACCTTAATTAATATTTTCTTTTTACTATTTTAATAAAGTTAATTACAAAGAAAATGTATATTTATTAAACATTTGATTAAGCAGCCTATTTTTTTTACAAAGTAAATCATTAAAGCTGCTCTGCGTGTTCTCTACAACTACCCGAAACAGAAGGGATGTGCAGATCTTACTGTTAGAAAAGAATGACTATCCAGATGTGCTACCATATACAACAGAGCACAGAAATACCTTTAAATAGATATATTTGCATTATTTATTTATTAACCTTCGGCTCTGGTCTGATACATCTATTTAGCAAATAAAATATATAAATATATTGATATTCTGTCTGATAAACATCATAACATCTTGACCTAATAAAACAAATTTTATTTCACAGATGCATACATTGATGTGACATTTCAGCCTGCTGCTTCCCTGATTCCTTCATCTTCATCTCCAGTTCTACTTCTAGTATCTTCATCTTCATTTCATGCTCCTTCTTAAAATATTTCTAATTCATGAAATTCGTTAGCCAACCTTCAATGGATGGTGCGTCTTTTCTTCTGATGACCATTACAGGCAAACATTGACACACTTGCTCCTGATGATGTGAAGGGTAAATTCAATTCAATTCAGTTTTATTTGTATAGCACTTTTTACAATGGTGATTGTCACAAAGCAGCTTTACACAATTAAAGAAATTATGAGATAAAATGAAACAGAAATCAGTTTGTCCCTGATGAGCAAGCCGGGGGCGACGGTGGCAAGGAAAAACTCCCTGAGATGAGATAGGAAGAAACCTTGAGAGGAACCAGACTCAGCAGAGAACTCATCCTCATTTGGGTGAAAAACAAGTAGTAGGGATTATGTGGTTACATTGTGTGTGTGAACAATTTTAATCATAAGTCCTTAAAGAACAGCTGGAACGTCTTTATGGTGAAGTGGGACGTCCTAGGTCACCCTGGAGATGTATCATCCGCTGGGGCAGGTCACAGGGAAGGGTCCAACAGGTCCGGGGTGGAGATGGGGTCTGGATCACCAGCAGCTCCGTTGTGGCATATGTAACTCAACAGTGAGAGAGAGAGAGAGAGAGAGAGAGAGAGAGAGAGAGAGAGGGAAAGGAAGACAAAAAAAAGAAGGAAAACAGTTAAGTGACAATGTAATCACACGGTTTGGATTGATTAAATGAATAATGTAGAGTGCAAGGATGGACTCCGGCAAGACTAACTAGGTCAGCATAACTAAAAGGAGAACCAGAGGAAAACACAGACATGAGGGCTCCCTGATATGTTAAGCAACCAGCTGCTCTCATCATCAACACCGTGATCAATAAGAGAGGGGAAGACAGCATCTAAACATACCAGATCACCATAATACTCAACACCCATGAGTCCAGATCTGCTCCTTTATCTAAGGGGAATCAATACAAAATGCTTGATTAAATAATTAAGTTTTTAACCTGGACTTAAACACTGAGACTGTGTCTGATTCCCGAACATACATAGGGAGGCTATTCCATAGCATTGGGGCTCTGTAAGAAAAGGCTCTGCCCCCTGCTGTAGTTTTTATAATACTGACAGGCAGCCTGCATCCTTTGATCGAAGTAGGCGTGGCGGAACGTAAGACACTAGAAGTTCGCTTAAGTACTGCGGTGCGAGACCATTTAGAGCTTTATAAGTTAAAAGTAGTATTTTAAAATCGATGCAGTGTCTCACTGGAAGCCAATGCAGTGTGGATAGGACCGGCGTGATGTGCTCGTATCTTTTAGTTTTAGTAAGGACTCTCGCTGCTGCGTTCTGGAATAACTAAGTTTATTAATGCACCTAGTTGAACATCCAGACAGTAAAGCATTACAGTAATCCAGCCTGTATGTGATAAACGCATGAATAATTTTTTCGGCATCAGTAAGTGACAAGATATTTCTTATTTTAGCGATATTTCTGAGATGATAGAACGCTATCCTGCTAATATTGTCGACATGGGCCTCAAATGAGAGATTGGAGTCTAAAATCACACCCAGATCTTTTAGTGTTGCACTTGGTGAAACAGAAAGACTGTCTAGGGTTAAGGTGTAATCAGGAAGCTTACTTTTAGCTACCTGTGGTCCTAGAACCAGAACCTCCGTCTTGTCAGGGTTAAGCAAAAGGAAATTGCATAACATCCAATCTCTTATTTCCTTCACACATTGCTTAATTTTAGCATCAGGCCTTGATGAGACGTATAACTGTGTGTCATCAGCGTAACAGTGGAAACTGATATCATGCTTACGAATTATGTTTCCCACAGGCAGCATGTAAAGAGAGAAAAGAAGTGGGCCTAAAACCGAGCCCTGTGGAACACCATACTTTACAAGGGAGCACGCAGAATAATCACCATTTAAATCAACAAACTGGTAACGATCGGTTAAATAGGACCTGAGCCACGCAAGAGCCGTTGCTTTAATTCCTACTGATTTTTTTAATCTGTGAAGAAGAATATTGTGATCTATGGTGTCGAAAGCCGCACTAATATAAGTAATATAAGCAACGAGACACAGCCTTGATCGGATGCCAGTAAGAGGTCATTAGCTACTTTGACCAGTGCCGTCTCTGTGTTGTGGTGAGGCCTGAATCCTGATTGATAAAGTTTGTGTATGTTATTTCTTTGTAAATATGAACATAGCTGCTGCGCTACTACCTTCTCTAGGATTTTGGAGATGAACGGAAGGTTAGATCACAGAGGGTAAATATAAGCCAAAAAATAATTCATATACTTAATGTAGTTGTGTGTTATTTATCATCTAAACTATCTATCATCTGGTATCTCCAAAGGCTGCTGGCTTTCCATTAATTCCTTTTAGTAACTCATCCAACTCCTTTTTATAGGTTTATTTGTTATATTCTTTCACACAACCTGTGTTTAACAGCTACAATAATAACTGATTTTAAAGAAAGTCACATATTAAAGCTGAATTTTTTTTACCTAATATGTTTGTATTGCTCTTGTATATTTGTGTTCATTTGTATTGTGTTCATTACAAATAGGTTTCTAGGCATTCCTTTTTGATTCAACAGCTGCTGAGTGCAGTTTATCTTCAATATTCAGAATGACTTCAAACTATTTGCCTTTAAAAACTTTTCTCGTGTTCAGAGAAGTTCTTCGATCACACTCTCTTTTCAGACTCCATTTGCTTCTCGGTTGCATACAATTCTAAACATTTCTTGGTTTATTCTATGTTTTATAGGCAACCTCAGTCAAGCTAGATTAGAATTGCACAATGGCTACTGGCCGCCAGGCCCCTTGGGTAACTGGCTATAAAAACCAGTGGAACATTTTCTCACAGCCCCTTATAGGCCATGGTGTGTCACAACCGTCCTGTGAACACCAGACAGGGAAGAACGGTGAACGTACCTGGAGCACCAGGCCTCCTCTGACCACTTGCTGACAGGACTCACTTGTAGTCCCATTAGTCTTCGTCCACCATGCTTTTCTGTCTCTGCTTCATGCGTGTGACCCTCATATGGGTCCATGCGCCACGACGCGTAAATCACAGCACGACAAGCTCAGTCGTTAGCACAGGAGGAATTAATGGAGGTACCTGGTCACCAGGCCTCCGTGAGTACTGGCTGTCAGAAAAGTCCACAGCATTGTGAAGGCCACCGCTCGCCATTAATGCCAAAGTGGGAAAAGGTGGACATGACTGGAGCCACTAATAGCTATATATAGTGGGTTATATAGATTTCTCCACATTACTATAAAAGACATCAATGTATATACAGTCTATTATATAGAGACTGGCATATTGGAGTAAGTGTAGCAATAATAGTAACCGTAAAATGCGGTAAAATATTTGAGTGCTGTTACTCTACATGTTTAATAAAGTTTGCTTTAGAAATGCTCTATAATCGCTCTATAATCATGTTTGGACTATAAGAACTAACTGTTGTACCAACTGAATTCAACCACATAGGAAGAGGAAGTAAAACTGAATATTTGGTTAACCATGAACCTAGCGTTAGACTACATAAAAACATTTCTAATTGACAGAAGTAAAGAAACAAAAACAGGATTTAAAATTTGTAAAATATTTGATTGATTTTCCTCTTCAGCTAAAATTTAGTTTTTAAAGTTCTATACTCTTCCCTTTAGCCACAGATTTATTAAATAGTGATAACAGCATCTGACATCTGGAAAAATAACATCTGCAAGCTCTTACAATTCACAGAATTTCTAAAAATATACTTAAGGTGCTTTTATAATCATAAAATGTTTATTTCATGATTTTTTTGTGTTTTTTCAGACATGTTAATATAATTTATCCAGGAAGTTTACCATAAAGATCAATTTTACTATAGAATTGTCTCTTTAATTCCTCTTTAAAATCACCAGATCTGTCGATATAATTGTTCCCGAGGCTGATTTTAATTCATTATAAAAATAAACAATTAAAATTTTTAATTGATCAAACTAACTCACATTACCTCATAAAGACGTAATACTGTATTGTTAACACTTCCTGGTTTAAATGTATAGATAGTAGATGTATGTGGAAAAATGATCAATTGTTATAAGTTGTTATTTTAAATAAAAGTTACACTGCTTATTACGTTCTTAATAAAATAACTTTTAGTTGGTAACCCATTCGATTTTCTACGGAACTTTCCCAACACTGCAATTCAGTGTTTTTTTTTTACTTCTGCTTCCTTGTCAATAAAATGTTTAAAGGTGTTTTCAGCATGAATATCTGCTTCCTCCTGCACAACCATTTAGCTCTTCTAGTCTAGGCTTTGCGACACCACTAATACTAATAATATTTATTTTGAGCTTTGGAGTTTTAATTTAGTTTTGACACTTCATTGAAATGATTATTTTGATTATTATGTAAAGCCAGCTCAGGGATAAAGACATCTGTTATAAGGAAGAGGACAGCTGTCGCCAGTTTGGAGAAAAGGACAGGAAACTTAGATTATTTGGTTAAAAGTGGACTGTGAAAAAAAGACTGAACAAAAGACTATACAATGCAGTTCCACATTAATGATTGACAAAAAAGAGAATCAATGTAGATTTATTGAATATGTTTGTAATAAAACTATTAAAGCATGAGTAAAGGTGGTGCGTTAAAGGTTGTGCATCTAAATGATCAGAATTAAATGCTTAGATCTTGTTTTCTGTGCTTTATATTAGATTAAAAAAATCATCTAACAATCTAAGAAAAATATTTGTATTTTGATGATTGTATTGAAAATAATTAATTTTCATTTCCGGTTTAAGTTTCCTCTTATTGTTCCATACTATAGCGTTGTTTATCTTAAAGATGGTCACATGGCCTCTAATGAGAGATTTTTTTTTAAATATTTTATGATAATCCCTTTGACCTGCTGTCCATTTTACTATTTTAGTGCTTTACCTAAAGCAGAAACTGGCATTAGTTTGTGACATTTAAGTAAAACCGTTCTTAGTGAAATGTGTTTAATTTTTATTGTTCATCCATTCAGTATAACTTTTACAAAAATAAAATAAAAAAATCACCCAAGATTATTTCAGTTGCAATTTCTTACATTTCTTATAACATTATCATTATCTAAAGCCAAGTAAAAATGAATAGCTATTTATTTTTCTATTGAAATAGCAAGCTAGCCATTTTTGAGATGTATACAGGCCAGAATAAGCACATATACTTTTAAGTTGAGATTAAAATAATATAATGTATAAACTGACATCAAACCAAAAACAGGTTGAACCAAACTCTAAAAAATAAAGTCAATATATTTCAACATGTGCATATTTTTCATGTACAGCTTAATCAAGTCAATAATTTGTAGTAAATAATGTAGCGTTCAGCACTGTGAGGTCTTGGACTGTAGCATTTTTTCTATAGGAGCCTTCACGACCCATGCTTTCAGTTCACTGGTTGTTAATTCCTGGAGAACTTTCGACACCTCGCATGTTGTTTTGAAGATGCTTTAACCCTGCCATCTAGATGTCAGATCATTTAGATTCTTACACTTGCCCAAAACATTAAGAACGGGGACTGACTTTAGTTGCAGTATAATATAAGTGACACCACGACACTGAGTGCACTTCACACTTAACTTCACACACATTGTTCGATTTGTTTTCAATTCATGATTTATCGACTCAAGACATTATTGGTTTGAACACTTTAACTTTTCCTTTCCCACTCAAACTAAAGCTCATATAAACCAAGATCTAATTTAGAAAAATCTGCTTCTAGATTTAAATAAAAATGGTGTCACATTCAGCACAGTTTGAGTTTCAGTTATTATCCCAAATAATTGTAAACAATCTGACCACCACGTGTAATTCAGCTGTTGTCAAAAACGAATACATGTTATTTTTATAAGAGTAATAATAAAAATATTATTATATAATCTTATTGTTAAATGTTGTGTTATTATATGTGTGTGTGTGTGTGTGTGTGTGTGTGTGTTTAATAGTCAGAGGCTATGAAGCACATCGACTGACTCGAAGGTTATAAAGGCGGAATATGGGTGTGAAGATCTGGGACAAACCGGTGGAGATTTTTATCTGCAGTTTATTTGTTTTCTTAGTCGAATTATTATTCGGTTCATCTCGGGTGATTAATCGGAACAGATATTTCTCTGTAATTTCTCTTTTAAACATAATAACTGACAGGTCTGACTTGGTTTACAGACCAATTAAATTCTTTGATTATCTGAAGGGGCGGGGTTAACGATTTACTAACGCGAAGCGGGCAACATTATTTGCCTCTTCCTTGTAAATCCCACTATCTAAACTTGCCCCCACCACTTTGGTCGTGGTGCCGCTTCGGTAAAGACGCTCAGTGAGTGGCAGCTGTGGAGCTCCGGGTCTGTCCAGATGTTTTTCTACGCTGTTTACTGCACTTTGCTTCTGCTGACAACTTCAGGTAATCACGTTATACATATTTCTAAAAAGTAATAAAGCGACTAACTGCCCTCTTCTTTAGTCAAAGTTTTAATCGACAGTCAATTGATTTAACTGTGTGTTTGTTCTTAGATTGAGGTTTTGTTTTGTTCGGAATATTTATTTCATCACACAGGAGTATGCTTTGGTCAGGAGCTGGAATTACCTGTCAGTATGAAAATAGCTGTTGGGGAGAAGGTAGTGATCACACCAACCCGTATCCCAAGTCCCCCACACAACTTAATCAGGTGGGCAGTTAATACAACTATTCTTCTTGGACCACCAAGTGGAGTTACTGTTCTACCACCGTACACAGACAGAGCGAGCATGGACCCCAGCACATTAGCTCTGGAGCTCAGGAACCTGTTGGAGAATGATACTGGATCTTATACTCTCACTATACAGCGTAATGCAGCTTCTGTAGAGGGTAAAACCGCACTGTATGTGCTTGGTGAGTTTTTTTAACCCACAATTGCAGTCTTTAATAATGTGAAGTCCCTATTTTGTAAATTCACGTATATTTTATAGCTTTTAGCTAAACATTTTTTGAAAATCTGGTACTGCATGAAATCTTTACAGCTGAACTTAAATGCACATCTTGTCGAATATGATATTATATTTGCATTATAAGACTATAACTGCATTATTATTAATTATAGATGGAGCGACTCAATAATTATGTTAGTTGAATTTATTTATTTACTAAAAATTCTGTGTGTAAAACTACTTTTGGTAACATATTTTAGTGACTATCATGCTATAAATAATGCTATATTACTATATACTATACTATACTATACTATACTATACTATTTGATTGAAGATTGCTGACTGAGCCCACAACAAAAATCTGTAGATGTGTAATATCATAATTATTAGACTATACATAAGCCGGCAAAGAGGAATTTTACACGTGTTTTTTTCATCATTTCATCCTAGCTGATAACTTTGCAATATTATTTTTGTCAGTATGGCTGAAAAAGTGATTGTCTAAAATCAAGAAAGCTAATCATGTTGGTAAAGTGATTATACTCATGTTTTGATAGTTAAGCTTTAAATCCATACTAGTACTGTCCATTAAGCCCTGTATTACATTTTAACGGCTCGCGTCCGCTCCTCTTTATCATTTGTGGGCTGAAAGGCAGCTCTGGTGGTAACTGCAGACGAGCGAATTCAGCTAACAGACAACAACAGCAGTCTGAGCATTACCAGTGTGATCAGAGGTGACACAGGGAACAGGGAACTAAATCAAGCATCAAAGCTTTACTTGGGGTAAAACACATTTACCAGTCATTAAACTGACAATGTTTTAGTAACGCAAGGCAAGTTTATTTCTTGCACCTTTTATGCACACTGGTAATTTAAAGTGTTTTACATAAGAAAAACAGAGAAATTAAAATAAAATAAAGATTTAACATGGATAAAAACAGTTAAGAATATAAAATGATTGTAGTTGTTTCAGACGTAGCACAGTGCCCAATCAATGAGTGCAAAGAACGAAATAAATGTTTTTGAGTCTGGTTAAAGACGGCTATGATTAACGCAGCTGATCTCCTTGGTAGCTGGTTCCAACTGCGGGCAACATATAGCTAACGCAGATTCTTCCTATAGGCCACTGATGATTTATAAACAAGTACATCTTTAAAATCAATCCTAAATGTAACTTGCAGCCAGTGTAAGGACCTGATGTTCAGACTTTCTGGTTTTAGTCCGAATGCTGGTGACAGCGTTCTGTACGGCTGCAGCTGTCTAATGGTCTAATGAGGAAAAATTAAAGCGGTGACTAAAAATAGAAGAATAGAATAGAATTTCATAACATAAAAGATAGATATTAGTAGAATAAAACTGTAGGTACTCTAATACCAAAACATACAATAAAACAGTAATTATTTTTAAAAATACAATTAACTCGCAGTAAATATCAAAACTCTGCATTGTAAAATGAGTTCCGACTAAAAAATACCTTGGCGATGACCTACGCCAAAGAGAGAGCAAGAGACAGGGAAGTACAGGAAGGAATTAAGACCACAATATGCAAGCATGACTCGGGTCCTATCTTTTTTTTTTTTTTTTTTTTTTTTTTTTCACCTTTTTATTTTTCGCTGCAAGTCCGCATCGACCATTTGTATCCAAGTCTTTACTACCATTTCATAATTTTCCAGTCCGAGAACCTGATCTCACCTAGAGCTGCGAAATTGCTTTTCACTTTTTGCTGCGCTGGTTTTGGAATAGCAGATTAATAAAAAAATCCCCAGACTACTGCCAAATGCAAAAAAAAAACGCTTTCCAGTGGTTCTGGAGGTTTTTATAAGAGTAAGAGAAAAGCTACATCTGGAATAAAATGTTTAAAAAACACAGGGATTTAATAACTTTTGTCCATATAGTGTATTTTGGCTTAGTGCACCATATTCGTATAAATTATTAAGATATATAGCATATATGTTAATATTGTTACAAATATTTAGAATTGTGTTATTTAAAAGGAACCTCTCAATCACTATTTAATGAAAGCAGGAACAAGTTTAAGTTTGGGAGCTGTATTTCTGTCTGCTGTGTTTGTCTGTGGTGTTTTGGGACTTGAGCTTTTACTGATGCTCTAATCGTGAAAAGGTTTGACTATATATTTGGAGTCATATAGTATTTTCATCTAAATAAAACAAAATAAAAGAGAAATCACAGATTTATTTAAATCCTAAGAGTTTATGTCCTGTTAAATTCTGCCTCATTGTTTTAGTCGATTTATTTTAAAAACGCAGTAACATTTTTTCTCTTTTTTTATAAAGAGAGACTGCAGGGGAAAAGTCGCTGTCTGACGGCTCTAAGCTGGATTGTATCGGGTTTTATAACCTGCTGAATTCTGGTCTGACGTCTACTTAATAACTAAGATGTAAGTAATATCTTCTGCTTGTCTGTTCTACAGCAAGATATTTTTTCCTAACAGAGTTATAAAATTATCCAAATTGTCTCGATACTAAATCTTAAATGCTGATTTATTTTGAGGACTGAGTAAATTGAATAATGTGTTCCGTATATAATCAGAATAAACTGTTTTAGATTGTGCTGTGATTTTCTTTTAAAGGAATATGGGTAATATGTGTAACTCTATTTCTTACATTTTTAGGCATGCTCAAACTCCGAGAAAATAACAGCTCGAGTGGGGTATGTGGAAACTTTTAATATGTACAACATCCTTATAGTAACATTAGATATTTATTAATGCTATTTGTAACTACATGACATAATTTTAGGCAACCACCATCACATCCAATATTTTTTTAAACCTTACCCTTCTGGAAAAGCGCTCCACTGTGTGGCTCGGGCGTGGGTATTTACTCATTCACCCATAGTTTTAGTGCGATCGGTGTTAAGATCATGAAGGGTCTGGAAGGTGAAATCGGTGTCTGTCTCACAAAGTTTTTAGTGGTGAGTCAGGGCTCTTTCAACCACTGTTCTATATCATACAAACCCTAACCACCATTTGTTTATGGCTCGGGCTTGTGCACTAGACATATCAGGCTGGAACGTGTTTGGGTCTTTGTGGAAAACACGTCTGCTGTGCTGTAAGGTGTCAAATATTGTCCTCAATAATATTTATTGATACCTATCTTTTTCTTGAACCAGCACATAACAGATAGAGGTAGCATTTATTTAATTATTATCTGAATTCACTGATAAAGAAACAAATATAAAATTTTTGTGTCACCATGAACCTTAAATAGGTCGACAGTCATATTTATTAAAACTATCCAACCTGCAGATCTAATAATTGTTCATGAATTCCATGATTAAATGTGGAACTACTGTAAATGTATAATTTACCTATTTTTATTTTAATTTGTTCTTTATATATTTAGGATTCAAACTATGAAAACAGTCCCGTCCGTTTCAAAATAAACCTGCACCGTCTGTGGGTGGATCTAACATTCAGACGCGTCACACACCTCACCCTGATACGGTAGGCAGTCTATATAAGTTATTTGTAACCTTTATTTAATTCAGTCCACTTTAATAAACTTTGCTATTCTTTCTGACATTTGTAAGCTCGTGACATACTACTAATATTTTATTTATTACTGATCTCAGGAGAAATATAAAAACCTCTACTAGAGAATGTTCCATTAGGACAAACTCAGCTGTTTGTGGATAATAAGGTATTAAGCTTTATTTTAATTATAGGGTACAACAGAGCTTAAGACGCACCTTAATTAATATTTTCTTTTTACTTTTTTAATAAAGTTAATTACAAAAAAAATTGTATATTTATTGAACATTTGATTCACTATATCACACACACTAATCACTAAAGCAGTTTTTAATAAAAAAACGACATGAAACAGCAGGGATGTGCAGATCTTCCTAATAGAAAAGCATATTCTACTATTAACCTTCTGCTCTGGTCTGATACATGTAATTAGCAAATAAAATATATAAATATATTGATATTCTGTCTGATAAACATCATAACATCTTGACTTAATAAAACCAATTTTATTTCACAGATGCATACATTGATGTGACATTTCAGCCTGCTGCATCTCTGATTCCTTCATCTTCATCTCCAGTTCTACTTCTAGTATCTTCATCTTCATTTCATGCTTCTTCTTAAAATATTTCTAATTCATGAAATTCGTTAGCCAACCTTCAATGGAAGGTGCGTCTTTTCTTTTGGTGACCATTACAGACAAACATTGACACACTTGCTCCTGATGATTTTAAGGGTAAACAGCTTCAAACTTTTTAGTTCTGTTTTGACATTCTCCATGAAAAAAGTATGGTCAAATATAAGCCAAAAATAATTCATATACTTAATGTAGTTGTGTGTTATTTATCATCTAAACTATCTATCATCTGGTATCTCCAAAGGCTGCTGGCTTTCCGTTAATTCCTTTCAGTAACTTATCCAACTAGTTTTTTTGATTGATTGGATCCAACCTGTATTTTAACACTACAATATACTCATTTTCAAAAGCCACATCCTACCCTGCTGCGTGTAGGCCTGCTGGACACCAGATTCAGGCTGTCTTCTCCAGCATCCACTGAGCTAGGTGTTCTGGCCAGCCTTCCCCGCCTGTTGGTGGCTGTCATATGCTGGGCCGAATCCCTGCTCTTCCACCCTCGTGCCACTGAAAGGTTGCTAGGCAGCTCATGGGAGCCCGATGTTGGTGGCGTCATCTTGTCCCTCTCGGGGTGACAGTGCGCCCTTCTGTGGGGGGCTGCTCTTGCAAATAAAATGAAAGGCACCTTTAACCCCATGGTGCCTTCAGCCCCAATTTACCCTACACTATTTCGACAAAATAATTGACACAGTCTTTTTGGATCATGCGTTTTTTTTTCATTTAGCTCAGAATTGTGATGTATTGCTCCTTTTTCATGGTGCCGTTTACTGTGATTAGGTTCCCTGGTCCACCGGCTGAAAAACACCCCCAAAACATTAGGTTCCCACCACCATGTTTGACAGTGGGGATGGTGTTCTTAGGGTTGAAGACTTCTCCTTTTTTAAACCAAATGAAGGCTACAGCATTGTGGCCAAACAGTTCAATTTTTGTTTCATCTGCATAAACGAAGACCAAATCTCTTCTTGTCCAGAGAGCATTTGCAAAGGCCAACAGGCTTTTGTGTGCTTATCTGGAGAATGGTGTCCCCTGGTCTGCGTCCATGAACCACGTTGGTCATGGTCCTTTGGACTGTCTGCCCACCAGCAGAGCCCAGATTCTAGGATGGCCTTGGTGGTGATCGTTGGATTCTTTTTTTATCTCTTTTACTATCCCTGTGTCACTTTTGAGATTTTTCACAGTGCGGAACATCTTGTTTTTTCATAATACTTTGCACTGTAGCCACTGAACTCAAATCTTGATATTGTCTTATATAGCCCTTCCTGACTCACAGTGCCCCGCAGGTCCAGTGACTCTTTGCTTAGTCATGACTGTCCACAAACGAACTTTTAGATCTCTGTTTTTCCACCTGTGAGAGATCAAACAGCTGTTCCCAACTAATCAGGGTATTAGATGCTTTGAACCTTGGACTATTTGAATGGTATAGAACTTTGGATTTTCCCANTCTGTTTTTTTTCTGTTATCTGTCTCTTTTCTCTCTTTAACTCTCTCTCTCTCTCTCTCTCTCTCTCTCTCTGTCTCTATCTTTTCTCTCTCTCTTCGTCTCTTTTTCTTTCTCTCTCTCTTTCTCTCTCGTTCTCTCTCTCTTTCTCTCTCGTTCTCTCTCTCTTTCTCTCTCTCTCTCTCTCTCTCTCAGTGCTGGTGTCGGTAGGACAGGTGTGTTCATCACACTCAGTATTGTTCTGGAGAGGATGCGTTACGAGGGCGCTGTGGACATCTTCCAAACAGTTAAAATGCTGCGTACACAACGACCAGCCATGGTGCAGACAGAGGTAAAACAAAACTTCTTCTAAAATCCTGATCATGGATGGTTGGATGTTTAGAAATACAGTGCCTTAAAAGTATTTATACCCCTTGGATTTTTTCACATTTTGTCACTTTACAACCACAAACTTAAATATATTTAATTGAGATATTATTTAATAGACCAACACAAAGTAACACATAATTGTAAAGTGGAACAAAAATGATCTACAATTTTTAAAATTTTAAGCAAATAAAAATCTGAAAAGTGTGGTGTGTATTTGTATTCTGTCCCCTATACTATGACCCCTAAATGAAACCCAGTGCAATTAATTGCCTTCAGAAGTCACCTAATTAGTTTATAAAGTCCGTCTGTGTGTAATTTACTCCCAGTATAAATACACCTGTTCTGTGAAGGCCCCTTAGTGGTTTGTTAGAGAAGACTAGTGAAAAAAAAACAGCATCATAAAGACTAAGGAACTCACCAGACAGGTCAGGAATAAAGTTGTGGAGAAGTTTAGAGCAGGTTTAGGTTATAAAAAAAATATCCCAAGCTTTGAACATCTCAAGAAGCACTGTCAATCACATCATCCAAAATGGAAAAAGTTTACCTCAACTACAAACCTACCAAGACATGGTCGTCCACCCAAACTGAAAGACCGAGCAAGGAGAGCACTGGTCAGAGAAGCAGCCAAGAGGCCCATGGTCACTCTGGAGGCGCTGCAGAAATCCACAGTTCAGATGGAAAAATTTGTCCACAGGACCACTGGAAGTCATGTACTCCACAAATCTGGCCGCTAGAGTGGCAAGAAGGAAGCCACCGTTGAAGGAAAGATATTAGAAGTCCTGTTTGCAGTTTGCCACAAGCCATGTAGGGGGACATAGAAAACATGTGGAAGAAGTTCTCTGGTCAGATGAGACCAAAGTTGAACTTTTTGATCTAAATGCAATGTGCTTTTTGTGGTGGAAAAGTAACACTGCTCATAACCCTAAACACACCACTGTGAAACATGGTGGTGGAAACATCATGCTGTGGGGAGGCTTTTCTTCAGTAGGGACAGGGAAGCTGGTCAGAGTTGATACGAAGATGGACAGAGCTAAACACAGGGCAATCCTTGAAGAAAACCTGTTTAAGGCTGCAAAAGACTTGAGACTGGAAAGGAGATTCGCCTTCCAGCAAGACAGTCATCCTAAACATACAGCCAGAGCTACAATGGAATGGTTTGGATCCAAGAATATTTAGGTTTTAGAATACGGCCCAGTCAAAGTCCAGATTATTATTTCCTTAAAATTTAAACAACATTTTCATTCCACTTCACAATTCTGCACTACTTTGTGTGAGTTTATTACATAAAAGCTCAATAAAATACATTTAAATTTGTGGTTGTGAGGTGACAAAATGTCAACAAGCGCAAGGGGTATGAATACTTCTTTGAGGAACTGTATATATATTTATATATTAAGAGACAATTGAAGACAACTCTTTCTCAAATATTCTTTCTCAAATGATGTAATACCGTAGTTTGACTCGTGTTCTGATTTGAGTTGTGCATGTTTCTTATTCACTGAACTCCAAAATGTAAATCATGTGTTCACTACAATTTATGTGATACTTGACATCGTATATTGTAGGAAATTGTCAGAATATGATAATGGACATCAAACTGCTCCTCTGTAGAGCTGATATCTTTCTTGATCAATGCCCTTAATGTCAGACTCTTTTATGACCCAGACATGTCTCTGTTGTAATAATAACCTTTCCTCTTTTTTTCATAAAAAAAGAATGAATGCTTCCAGTCTCCAACTCTTTAAGAGTTTAACCCTAAAGAGATGGTTTTCAGTCTGAGACTGCAGAATGACAGTATTTACTACAGCTGCGTATACACCAACACCAAAAAAAGTGCTGTATGAAATCTTCAGTCTGCAATTAGCTGGATTTTAAGTACACATTCAGTTACTTTCCAATAACTTCAGTTCATAGCCACTTTCAGTGCAATGTATTCGTCAGCACACCTGGCCCAGCTTCTTAAGGGCTTTAGCGATTAGCTGATCATTTGGATTAAGTGTTAACAACGAGGAAACAAACACACCTGACAAAACAGGTTTTTCAAGTGTTGTTTGGATCTTAATGATTCCAGCTCTTTAAATGAGTTTAGTTTGGGATCCCCAAACCTCCTTTTCAGACCTTTTGAATTTTCCGACCTAAAGAACCATTACCAAATAAACTACACTGGAAATTTATTTTATTGATCAAACCTAAATATATATCTCTGATTGATCAAACTTAAATATATATCTCTAGTTGACTTGACTTAATGAGTGTACTGGGATCAGGTGGTGTACTTGTACAGTAAGTATGCAAGTCTAATACATTTTGGGATAAATTAGCCATGTCTATTATAAATAAACTTAAAGCTTAAAACTAAAGCCTACTACATTTGTACTATAACTAGACCAAACTAATCTTGAAAAGTAACTGTAATAAACTAGTTATAATTCTTCTTTCCCACTTTAGTTCATAACTTAGACTTTGAAATACTGTAGATCTGTAATAAGTATGTAATAAGTGTGTAATAAGATTTACAATTTTTTTTTACATATCCCACCTTTTCTCAGGTTGGAGCTGGAATTCCTGCACACTGATATCATCACTTGTTTTAGTCACATAAAAGACATCACATTATGGAACTGTTTTGTTTTAATTAATGGAATAATCAATTCAGTCAATTATCTATTATCTACTTGCCTCACAGCAAGTAGGCCCTGGTTCGATTCCCGGACAGGGGTCTTACTGTCTGTAGTTTGTATGTTATCTCTGTGCTTGCGTGGGTTTACTCCGGGTACTTTGGTTTTCTTCCACAGTGCAAAACCATGATTGGTTGATTAGTGATTCCAAATTGCCCATAGGAGTGAGTGTGTGTGTGTAGTACTGTGATGGACTGGCAACCTGTCCAGGGTGTACCCCTCCTGTCTTTCGCCCTTTCACAGACGGCTGGGATAGACTCCAGCAGATCCCTGTGATTCCAAAATAGGGAATAAGCAGGTAGATGGTTGCAGTCTATGGTGAGACTCGCCATGTCATTATAGGTATCATGAAAAAAAAATTTTTCATTGTTAACAGTAATAGTAATGGAGGGAACGCCATCAAATGTAGAGAAGTAAAAGTAAATTTCCACCATTTAAAATTAACTTGTGTAAAAGTAAAAGAAAAGTCAGTTAAACTCAGTTAAACTCAGTTAATTACTCAGTTGGTGGCTTAAATGGTTAAGGTGCTGAGTTGCTGATCTGAAGACCAGGAACACCTGGGTTCAAGCCCCACCACCGGCAAGTCAGCCATTGTTGGGTCCTTGAGCAAGACCCTTAACCCTTCCTGCTCCAGGGGCGCTGTATAATAGCTGACCCTGTGCTCTGACCCCCAACTTACTAAGATGGGATATGCGAAAAAAGCATTTCATTGGCTCTGTATCTTGCACAATGACAATGAATTGAATATAATAATAATAATTAATCAAATGAAAGATAGCACGTTACTACCTACCTCTGCTTAGTATTTTATTTTAAATGAAGTATACCGACAGTACACTTGCATGGTAATGGAACTCTTTTCTTTTATCCACATATTCTAAAATAATAAGTTTAATCTTGTATGTCTGGGTCTTTGTCTGTGCAGGATGAATACCAGTTCTGTTACCAGGCCGCCCTGGAGTACCTGGGAAGCTTCGATCACTATGCAACATAAAAGGAGGATGATCACACTCATCACATCAACACCTGTTTCAATGTTATACAACGCTACAGAAATTCTCTCTCATTCCATGATGCCATCGCGAAGGGACGAACGTTTTGATGTAGGCCGACACCCAAGACTATTTTGGGGATGAAAAAAAAAATGACAAAACATTTTCTCCCAAGAGCTTCCCAGGGAAGTTCTGTATCACAGCAAGCTTATTACCTCAGTGTTCAGTTATTGATATTAATGTCGTGGTCGCCTTTTTAGAAATATTACAACACGGATAATTAAATGGAAACCTCTTTCAAAACAAAAATTAAAATGATGATATGTAAAAAAAAAAAAAAAAAAAAAACCAGAAAACGATGAAATTAAACGCCTGGAAAATTGCTGCACTTTTCACTGGGAGTTTCAACCCAAACTGTATTTGCCAATGAAAAGATCTGAGGTGAAATCCAGTCAGCTTCTGTACGACGAAGGTTTTCAGTGCTGTAAAGGAAGCGGAACTTCGTACCTTCTGTGCCTAATGGAGCAACAACAGCAGAGGGTCAAAGGTTATGGATTCTCTTGGTTTCGGAGGCGAACGGCTGTATCACTGACTCTTCTTACACTACGTTACAAATGTGATATAATCAGCTTCAGTGTCTCTTTTATTCCTGGTCATTTGGAGCGCTATCGTGATTTCAGCCTGCCTTTTGAAGAGCAGCAGTCAGATGCGTCTGTAGATTTTGTCGGTTTTCGACAGAGCGCCTGTGAATACTCTTATTCTGATGTGTTTCACTCTTTCTCTTTCTTTCTCTTTCTCTCTGTATCTTTCTTTCTCCACAAATATGCTGCTTATTCCCTGCGTGTGTGCGAAAATCGGAGTTAGCAACGGCTTAAATTTTCTGAATTTGTGGGAAAGTGGTGGGTTTTTTTTTTAACATGATCCAAGATTTAAGATTTAACAAGCTGGTTATAATTTGGGCTCGTATAAAAACCATATAGATATAATATCACACCGTTATTCTGTTTAGACATAAAACAGTATGGGCCAATAACATGAACATATAATATACATACACACCATGGCAGAACATTGAACCAGGGGTCGGCCGATATGTGTATTTCAGGACCGATGCTGATACCCGATAATCGTTATTTTGAACCGATATATTTGAACCGTTATGTCTGGTGTAATAATGAAAATGTTATGTTAAAATTTAGTCTATCAAGGGCTTTAGATGCTTTTAAAAATACTTTCAGTTCTTAAAACTGTTAATAATAACATTAACATAACGCTCATACTAAGAATAATTGAAACCAAAAGTGCAGGAAGCACCCGGCAACATTATTGTTAACATTTTTCACCTATAGATGTAAACAACAACAAGCAACAGTTAAACAAATAAAAAAAAATAATCTTATAAAATAGGTAACAGTGAATAGTCTCAATTCAGCAGCACCAGGTTGTGGCACAGGAAGTAGAGCTGCTCGGCATGCTCTCCGGTGAGCTTGCTTCTTCTCTTGTCATAAATTGCAGACACTTCACTGAAGACCCTGTCACTAGAGACTGATGGATACTCATCAGAGCCAAATATCGTGGTCTTATCAGCAAATCGGTTTTGAAAATGACGGTAATATCGGTACCAATATCAAGGGCAAGCCGATAATCGGTCGACCTTTGCATTTAACGCCAAAGTATTTTTATTTTCGATTCGAATGGTCCTGCCAACTTTAAAAGTAAATTTTTAGCAGCTTAGCATTCTTGTGGGAAAAAAACTTAAATAAAAGTTAAATAAAGATCATTGCCAAAAGCAAAAAACTGACAGCAAAAACCGGTGCAAGTCAGTTATTCATTCCTTATTGATCTGATCTAGAGAAAATATTAGGTTTTTTGTAAAGTGGAGGAGTCGTGTGTAGGCATAGCACAAATGAGCTTCATAAGAATAGTTGCAAAGGATTTAGCACAAGCGTTCTGAAACCGAGGTAGACCGAAGACGGTTCCTGTAGATCTGATGCTCTTTTCGTCTAAATGAGACTAAAAGTGAGCCTTACTGTTGTCGTCAAATATTTAACCAACCAGATTTTTTTTTTTACATTTTGGTTTGGTAATATTATGCTTGTATTTTTAATAATATTTATATGATTTTTATTTAAAGTACTTGCTGAAATATAATCGACGAGATGTTGTGTAGTTGGCAAGCTAACGTGACTGTACATGGTCCCTCTGTACGTTTTTTTGATATTTCCTGTACAATTCTCTCTTAGAGTCTCCTGTAGGAACAGCACGAGGCCTGGATCGAGCGTGTTCCTTTAAAAAAAAGAAAAAAAGAAAAAATATACGAAAAAAAGTTTATTAATCTTTCCGAAGGGCCGGTGTGTCCATAAAAATGACCATGTACCCTTTTCCCTTTTCTTGGAGAAAAATAATGGAACGTTAGAATAACCACAACTATTCTTCAAAGCACATACTGATAAAATATTGATGTTACTTTACTGTCTATTTGTTACCCTTTTATTATGCAATCTAATTATTTATTAAAAAAAAAAATTTAGGCAGAGTTTTGTTAATGTATATGAAAATGATTATGGTAAAATTGCACAACGTAGAGCATCATGATCAAAATAGATCTTATCAGTGGAGCCTACGTTCCATTGCACTCTGCAGTCGATAATGAATTAATGTGATCGAGAAGATTCACTTTTCTCTTTATCACTCAAGGTAAAGCACATCTGAAAGAGTTATAACTAAGGAAAAGCTTTGGAAATTTCTTATAAATGTTCCAGCACAACCCCAGAAAGTATTTAACTTCCATCGAGTCTTTTGCTGTTTTATTTAACTAAGAAACTAGAATGAGAATTAAAGAATGGTTCCTTTTAAAAGTAACTGATGCTTTAGATCAAAATCAGATTAAAAAAATGACACGTAAACCCGTCGATCGGAATAAATAGGCCAAATCCGATTAAAATTTCATTCGGATTGTAAGAGGTGGTTTAAACCTCTTCTAATCTGATCATAAGCACATGTTAACTTTTAATCGGATTCAAAATAAAATTAAAACGGTTTTGCGCATGTGCAATGAAGTACAAATAGCATAATGATGTATGGCGCACGAGTGGTTAAAAGATGAAATCAACCTGATTACTTTATTCAACGTTCATGTAAACACCAGATTCAGATTCATCAATCTGATTGATTTTATTCTGATTAAAACAAGAAAAGTTCTCAAACAATAGAACATTGGTTGCCAGAAATTTGCACATGGCCACTCCAATACACAAACCCAGATATCTGTCTGGTTAGAACAGGTGCTCCTCCAAAATGTTCTTGTATTTAGCTTTAGCCATGTTACCCTTGATTGCTAAAATATCCTCCTGCTGAAAAGCAACCCCAGATCCTAATGCTACCACCATCGTTCTTTGAAGGATCGGTGTTATCCAGGTTCAGGGCTGTATTTGGTCTGCATCAATTGCAATGCTTTGTGTGAGACTAGATCTTTATCGAAAGCTCTTAGTTTTTGCCCCATTGCTTTGAGCAGGGTCCAGGCTTTTTTATTATTATTATTATTATAAAATATCTTTCTTAGAAATGGCTTTCTACTGTCTACTAGTTAACAGATGTGTGAAACGCTAATGATGTTGTCAAGGTCCACACAGCCTCCCTTATTTAAAGTATCGAGCTGTGTAAGACCGTTTTGTAGCTAGCCTCTTTAGTTTTCCGACAATTGCCCTTCTTGCCCCTCGCTCTCAATTTACAATGATTTTCGGTAGTGTCAAGGTGGTGCCATATTATTTTCCACTTTGTTATAATAGATTTCACAGCACTCCCACAAGGTTTTTTAAGATTGGCTGATCTTTTTCTAACCTTCTCCACCTTGTTTTTCCCTCCTAACAACTATGTCTTTAAGCTTCGTTGGCAGTTGTTTGGTCCTCATGACAACAGGGCCAATCCGTTTTGATGGTTCAGCTGTAAGAGCCTCCTAAATTAGAGACATTTCTTGTATAAGCACAGAATTGGAAACAGTTATATCTAGAAATGAATGCAGGTGTGCTTTATTTATCATTGTACGTGTTTAAGAAAATGAAATATACCTTTGATTTAGACTGTTACAGAGGGTGGGGGGTGGGGTAGGTACTATTATTCTGAAAACACCCAAATATTGTAATATTTAATTTCATTTCCGTAGAAAGTCACTTAAAAAAAAGAGTAAAAATTGCGATCTGATATACTTTAATCTGATGCTAACCTAATAATAAAGGGTAAATATTTACCGGAGACACTAAAAGAGGGGAAATATGAAGCAGGACACAATTAGGCCAAAAATCTACCCCCAAGATTTTAATACTTTGCAAGATATTCAGGCCAAGTGCTAATAAGAGTTCATACTTTCAACCTCTTTCTTCTCTCCGCTGATTTATTTGAAATCATATATGTAGATATGTTGACTTTGTAATAAAAACAGAAAGACTGCTTACAAACTTATCCTCAACGTGTCTGCTTTCTTATCCAGATTATTTTTAGCTAAAAACCTGAGTATTAGGTGTTATTTTTAGCCCTGTCCACACTTACACAAGGGTATTTTTAAAAAAAAAATTTTCCTCCATCATTTTTAAGAAATATATATATCGTCTATTCCATGAAACGCAAAAAGGCCCTATGAAGCGTTGTCCAGTCAGCATTCCAAGCCAACAGGTGGCGACGTAATCCTAACCGTAAAGTCAGCCAATTAGAAGCTGGCACTGACAAGCTAAAGAACTTTGCCGGCTACACAAACACTGAACTTGGCATTGATAAAAATGTTCCCGGGTTTTGGTGTTTAAGTTTGCCAAAGAAAAAGCTGCGGTTTTGATTGGACGGGTCGTTAGTTATCAGTTTTATAAACCTACAATAGCCAACAGCTTGAAAGCTACGAGTCAGTCAATATCTCAGCATTTTGTGCTTCATATTCAGGCTTAAATCTTTTCCCAAAAGCCAAAAACAATCACAATGGCTTGTCAAATTCTGTTTCCTTTTTTTCTTTCTTTCTCTATGTTTCCTATCTGGTTTGTTTCTCACTTCTTTTCTTGCCTCATTTCTTTTCTATCTCACCCTTCTGTTCTTTTTGTTCCCTTCTCATCTTTAGCACAAGCTGTTCACAGCATCATCTTCACACCTATCTCCTGTTTTTCACATCCATGTAGACAGGAATGCAATGCCCCATCCGCCCTCTTTCCTTACACTCATCTCGATGCTCCTCTGTGGGGAAAAATAAGGGAAGGAAAAACTAGAGCAAGTGGATAGTAACGGTCGCAGCCGTGCTATTTGTTAAATGTAGCAAGTAATAGCTACTAAAAATAGCAAATAAAATAAATAAAGGCTATGTAAGTATCAGCTTACACCAACAGAGTCTAGAAAGATGTCCTTTTCGTTCTGTTTGGTTCTATCCAGAGTTCTGCTGCCTTATGCATAGCTTTTTCTTACTTGTGGTTACTAGGCTACCAATACCACCATGAGCCGCTTGAACAACTTGATGGAAATGCAACTAATTTGCATTTTTTTTTACTTTATTTGTGAACAGTAGGATGGAAACCTGGCTACTGTTTTTCAAGTACTCAAGCTAGCTGTGTGATGGGAATAAAAAAGCCCTTAAGAACAAACAATCTTCCTCCAATGCTCCATGATAATGAGCTCATGCCTATTGTATCCACTTTCATTGGTGGACAACTGACAGCAGAGGGTCTTTGACTCCTCATGCACATCAATGATCCTGCCACCATTTTACCTATATTTTTTTAGGCTACTTTTTGGAGGTACTACCCACTGCATACTGTATTTATTCAATAGCTGCTCATGACCCAATTACTTTCCATTTGCTAGGTTTTTCTTCATTGAGCAACTTCAAGAACCGACTGTGGACCAACTGACCGATATAATCCCACTGTAACAAGAAACCAGGTGATCGCAAGTTATTCAGATACAGATGCAGATAAGAGCAGACCTATAACTATAATAGAGTTACTGGTGTCTCCACAAGATGGCAATAAGATCCATACAAATGAAACTATGTTGGAGCTACTGAGGAAAAAAAGTAAGAATGAGAAAAATTACTTTTTTGTTAAACAAAGGAGCTCAAAATTTCAGCAGTTAATTATTAACTATTTATGGATAAATGATATAATGCTTAATTTAACCACCGGAATATTGTTTACTAGTTTATTTTATCGTATAGTTTAGTTTTTTTTAATTATACATATATTTATCTGACAGACCTTTTGTATTTTTTGTTTTCTTTTATTTAAAGGTCTCATTCTTCTCCAGTATGGATTACATTACTGCCTACTGGGCCTGTGTCCAGGAAACCAGAAGTAATCTAATCCCTCCTATGTCCAAAGCAGGGATAGGTTACCCTTCTCACACCCTTAATCATAGGTACACGTCTGTTTTTGTAAAACAGGTTTACACAGAATACCTGTTTTTTGTGTTGTTTGACAAGATCGTTGTGAGTGGGAATCTTACTGCCGTTGCTTTCAAGGTCACTGAGATGGAAAAGAAGCATAGCAACTGGAAGCAACGGCATTCAGAGGACAGCAAGAAAAACATGGTTGATGACAGAGGACTGAGGTGTGTTCATATTAAATTGTAAAGAGTAAATCATTCTTAAGGCACTGATAACTTTGGCTTTTTTTGCAGTAGTGAGTTGTGCGTTTGCAAGATAAAAGCTTATTATGTCCAAAAGAATGAGCAAGTGATGTGATCAGCGCTTTATATTGTGTGCCCTTTTTGTTTTATTGCGGGCAGCGATGAGCATGATCTGTGTGTTGTCTTCATGGCTCCGGTACTGCTGCAGCTGAGGCTCAGCAGAGGGATAGGGATTGCAAGTCGAGTTGATGAAATGAGCGTCTGTAATTAGGGAGGTTGTGACTGGCACTGGCCAAGGAACAGGACACTCGTCTCTGTAGTAAGTTGGACAATTGTTTCCTAAGGGCTAGAACATGGAAGCACCCTTACTCAGCCCAGCTCTTCAGATGTAATACCTTCTTCCAGTCTAACATTGTAAGGCTGAATAAACAGGGCTATCTGATGATGCCCTGGGTAAAACAGACGCTGTGAGCTACCTGTCACCCGATTCTGCGTTGTCAACGAAGACCCAGAGGCTTTCCACTAAGCTGCCTAAGATCAACTTTGCACTACTAAAACTGATGCTTTAATCATACCTGATGAAGTAGAGGGAAAAAGTAGTTCTTAAACTGCGTCGCACCACAGACCTGTCAAGTAGATGGGCCAATCCATTGGCTGGTCTATGGCAATGATGGTGGCTGAACTTGTCCAATATCCAGAACAAGGACAGGCCCTACCGTCTGGACAGGAGAGGAGACAAGATGGTGCTCTCAGACTGCAGGCCCAAGAAGAAAGATGAATTTGAGTACAATCATCCTCTACAAGAGCGTTTCAGCTAAGAGGTTCTGATGCAATGAGCATTGGATCTCTTGGGGCATGTCCCCCCAGGAAGAAAAATGTACACCTCAGTGCCTAAACCTCCTCAGTGCCCCCCTAGTTCTTCAGGGTGTAGTTACCCTCATCAGCCACCTCTGCCACCTCAGGTGTTAAAAAATCAGGCCAGAGTGAGCTCCAATGAGCAGGAAGGCTCGTTTGCACCAGCAACAGTGGTTAGGCGGTTTGTTTCTTGCCGTAAATTTATTTCGAAACAATGAATGGACTCCTGGCCAATCTTAAGAGGCCATTTTCTCTATGAGACCTGACAGCGTGAACACTTCTGACAAACAGACAGAAATCAAGGTTTCCAACTTGGGACCTGGCAGTGGTTCTAAGGCATCTTTTTGAACCCTCCTTTATACCTTTTGAATCGAGGAAGTGCCGGTCAAGTTTCTGACCTTAAAAACCCTATTCCTCCTATCCATCAACTCTTTTACAAGTATAGGAGAACTTCAGGCTCTGTCCAACCTTCCATCATGCTTGAATTTTGGTAAAAGCCTTTTCCCCATCCCAGACCTAAGAATATACCTAAAGTGCCATCGAATATGACCCTTAGTACTGCCAACCTTCTGTCCTCCTCCCTTCCGGGACAGAGACCAGGAAAGGCTAAATATTCTGTGCCCAGTTCAAGTGCCGGGCACTTACGTCCACAGAACTGCCCTGTGGGAGAGGTCAGATCAACGTTTTGTCTGTTTTGCTATGCAGGGACACCTTTGTCTTGGTGTCGTAGGCATTCTTGTTTGCATAGCGTTTTGGATGCAGATTGAATTCTTGAAGGGCAACATCTCTTGGTTGTGTGCATTTAGCCCAGACGGCATATCTCCAGCCATACTTTACTATCTCTGTTAGTGCTAATTCAGCTTTTAGAGCATAGATGGTAAGCTGCAGGATGCGTCTTTATGCTTCCTAGACCCGGCAGTGTACAATGTATCCTTCCTATTCTGTGTTTCCAAATAGTTGTAGCCAAACCAGACGAAGCTGAATAGTCTAGAGTGTGCTGGATAAGACTGGTTGATTACCACTTGCTTAATGTTATCATGTTTTTTGTTTATCACATATTTTTTCAGCGTTCTCTGATAATCTCCTGTGATAACCGGTTTGCTGGTGCGGGTTGACCTAAAAAAAAATTATTAACATTTATATCGCTATTTTCCATCTAAGCAAGTAAAAAGTCACAAAGTTTTAAATGGGCATATATAGTGGATACTAAAATTTTTTGGTTTTTATATCACATAATATCACACTGAATAACAGCACAGCAGTGATGCGACTATACAGCATTAACAGCATGATTGCGAGTCTGATATTGCTGTCACACAACATTTGTATAAATAAGAAGTTAATATCAAATGAATGAATATAGGCTATACAGGTGTTTCTGGTCTTCAGATTAGCAACTCAGCACCTTAACCATTTGAGCCACCACTGCCCCTAAAATATATATTATCTATCTATCTAGGCTCCTGTCTTGCATAATAGTCTTTACAATTAAATAATACTAATAACCTTATTCTTTATTATTTGTTGTGACGTGTGAATCTTTAGTCAAACTGTTTGTACCACTTTAGTTTCTTCATATATACAAACAGTAGCTCTCTCTGGCCAATCAGATTACTAGACTGGACAGAAACTATTAAAGATACAGTAGTTCAAGGTACAAATCACATATTGATGCATTTCTACAGTAACAGATCTGTAACAAGGACCTAAATGCTTAATATTAAAAATATATTTAAAACATCAAAAAATCAATCATTAGCCTTTTTAATTATTTGTGAACAACTGTGTATAGTTGCTATTATGTAAGTGATAACATAAGCATTAAATATTATCAAAGAAAGTTCTTGCCATATTGTAAATATATTAAAATCCCATTATGGCCACGTGGAAAGTGATGGCACAGTGGTAAAGGTGTTGGACTGATACCAAAAAGACCAGGGTTCGATTCCTAAGCCACCACTTAACCCCCAATTGCTCAGGTGTATAAAAGAGATAAATGTAAGTCGCTCTGGATGACGACGTCTTGGAATGTAAATGTAAAATATCACATTCCCTCATGTACACTTACTCTATGGTGGTCAGATGCCATATGTAAAGTGACTAGTCTTTACATAAACAGAGATAATCTGGATTTTTCCACTTGAAGCTGACTAGATCTGGTCATGATCTCTGATAATGATTCCTGTAACAGCATGGCGGGCCGCCGTGGGGCCTGATGAGAACAGGTGCACACTGCATGATGCAATCTGTAACACAACAGTTCAGATAGCTTTTAAAGCTCTGCTACTCCTGAAACATTCCTCCGCTATGCTGATTTCATGTCATCATTATTACTTTAACAGTTAATTATGTCAGGATGCTTGGCTAGAGCGGTCTCTGTTAATAATACAACAAAATAGAAAAAAATAATCAGTACTGCTGTGCTTGTTTATCAAAAATCACTTAAGAGCTACATGCGTAACCCCAAGTGTTTTAGTGCTGTTGTAGTGCTGGTGTGTGGGTGTGTTTTTGCGTGTGTGTGTGTTTTCAGGTGGCAGGTGTGTGCCGGTGAGTGAGATACACCAGAGGGACAAGCCAGTGCACCAGTGGTGCTAATTTACCTTTGCTGACTTTCGCTATGCTGTTTCAATTTGTTGTTAACTGATATACAGTTAATTCCAAATACTGTACTATTCGCACCCAAATGTCCCTATACAACTATCAAAAGCTCAGTGACTGGTATCGTGAGCTTAAACACATGAAAGATGACGTTAAAGTTTTATATACTTGTTGTATCTTTATCTAAAATGTAAAATAAACATATGAGACCTTTAATCCACATCTACACTGCAGATTTTGATGCCCAATTCTGACTTGGTGACTATATCCAACTAAATCTTACCAGTATCCGATATCTGCATTTACACTATACACGGCAAAACAGCCCAATGTAGACGTACTGACCAGAAAAGGAAGTAAAAATGGTGCTATAATCGATGAACGCAATGAACCAAGATGAAATGATTATTTAGTGTTTTACTTCCGCAGCCATATTTAATGGTCGGCAAAACAATGATCTCTTTGGCAGAGGAAAAAAGAGAACAAAATTAATTGAATAAATATTAAAATACACAGTTGCGCTAAGTTATATATATATATCGCTGTTGGTGTCAATCTGATTTGATGTCATGCGCCACCATCCCTTATTCAATCATGTTCGACTCTCATTGACAGGTAATGCACGTATCTGATTCATATCCAATTTATTTCCACATACGAATGCGAATAAAATAGACGCCAAGGGTGGGACGGGCACTTTTAGTGCTATCAGGTTAGCATTTACCAAGATGTCCTACTGCACCTTTAAAAGAAATCTGAACTGACTGGGTATTAAAGGTAATTTTTTTAATGTTGGAAAAATGTTGACAAAAACTAAATTGTAAGAACATGGTGAACCCCAGTGTGGGGTACAATTGTAAATTAGAGTTTTAAACACTCTGATCTGATTCTAATGCTGGAATGATGTACTAGGTTTCATTTACCTTTATTCCCGCATTGAAGGTACTCACTTAATGCACAAAACATATACTAAATAGACAAAAGTATTAGGACCACTTGCTATATAGACAAAGGTATTAGGACCACTTCCTATATAGACAAAGGTATTAGGACCACTTCCTATATAGACAAAGGTATTAGGACCACTTCCTATATAGACAAAAGGATTAGGACCACTTCCTATATAGACAAAAGGATTAGGACCACTTCCTATATAGACAAAAGAATAAGGACCTCTCCATCACATCCATACATTTACAGCATTCTGCAGACGCTCTTTTTCAAAGTGACTTACATTTATCTCTTTTGTACAACTGAGCAATTGGGTTAGGGGCCTTGCTTTGGGGCCCAGCAGTGGTAACTTGCTGGTGCTGGGAATCAAACCCCAGTCTTCCAATTAGCAGACCAACACCGTAACCACTGCGCTACCACTTCCCCACTTCTTACTCCTATAGTAACCTCCACACATCTGGGGAAAGTTTTTTTTTGTGGCTGTGGGGATTTGCTCATGCAGACACAATAGTATTAGTAAGATCAGTGTTTAGTGAAGTTGACTCAGAATTAGTACTCAAGTTCTTAAACTCCAACCCAAAAAAAACATTCATGGAGGTCAGGGACTTTGTGCAAAGATGCATTGTCTTGCTTGGAAATCTTGGATCCAATGAGGGAAATAATAACATTACGGCATATAAAGACATCCTAGAAAACTGGATACAGTTATGGGTGTCCACACACCTTTGGTCATTTATATATTGTGCATCCTTATGGCTACACAGTTTGAAGAAAAAGTGCAAAATGTTCCTTGAGATATTGGACGCTATGTATTTTGGTGTCAAAATCCTGTTTGCTAATCTGAGGTGGTCTGGTTTTGTTCTGGTTTGTCAATTCATTGTTAGTAAGAGTTGTTAAGCGTGTTCTATATTTACACTTAGATCACATTGTTCCAGGACACAAGACACGCCATCATAGTAATACGACCTCTTGCAGTACTTTGTACTCTGGCAGTTGCATTGTTCTTCACTGGTGGGCTTGAACTCTAGTCTATTCTACACAACATCTTTATTATTGGTTTATGATTTATTCATAATAGTAATAATAATTTAACTGTATAAATTTGATTCTATATTTTTGTCTCAGTATTTTTTTACTTTTTTTACTTTACTTTTTACACTTTCACCTGCATTTCTCTGTCCCCACCAACAATCTAAAGAATTCCTGCTGATTGCGATCACCTGCTTGATGTGTATCTCAGAATTAGGGCAGACGCAAACGCATGACTTCTCGTCACCTGTTGTTTCATAACTTTGCATAATAGCTATAGAGTTGTGGTAAAATAGCCACGCTTTTCTCCATTCAAACTCACTCCAGGGGGTGGAGCAATTTGAACCATACATGCATCCAGGGCAACTGCTAAAAGGAAGAGTATATTTTGGTTTAGAGGGGGTAAGATTAATAGGAGGAGCCTGTACAGTTCCTGGCTATAATTGACACTAGTGTTGCTAAACACTGCAGAAAGCAGAGCTTTATGATTAGTAGTGAGCCAGTGTGTGGAGGTAATTGTGAGTTAGGGCTGATCTATACGAATCCAGCTGATCAGCATGGATGGAAATAAAGAACTAAACAGGAAATTCTCACTGGACAGTTTGGGGTGAGTTTCCTATTGCTACATCATATATCAATTAAATATAGTAGTCGAGATAAAGGTGTAATTCTAATGTAATTATAGAGACATTTGTGAAACATACTAGAAGCTGACTATTGTATAGACAGTTACATGATGGTATGATTACAGTTGTTTTCTTTTAATGACTACCAAAACTGTCATGAATGGAATAAAATTACATCTTATACTGGTAGTGAATAAGAAAACACTGTGCCGTCAGTGACTTTTATTTTGTTTTTTTTGTTTCTGTCATGAAAATGCATTTCATGTTTGGTACAATGTTCAAGTTGGATGCAAACCACTGGTGTAGACCTAAAAATAATTAGTATACTATTACCACCCCCACCAAATTCCCTACCTAACCCACCCCTGTAATACAGAATAGATTCTTAAAATGCGACATACCAAGTCGAAATATGTAAAGAAATACTAATCAACCCCAAAACTAGAATTTCTTTTAGGGTAATGCAACTGAAGCATAATATTTCAAATATTAAAGTATTGAGCGTGATATTTTATTATAATGGCTTTAACGACTGTCCTAAAACCAAATTTAAAACACAAATAAACCAAAGCCATATAAATTGCATATTTTTTAATAAAGTATATATAAAACACGCCGAAAAAGACAGCGCAATTCCTAGTAATTAAACAAACTGCATTACAAGTGGGTATAGCCAGAGTAAACTTTTATATTAATCCTAAAAAAAAAGCAGGCATACTGAATATTCACGTGTATAGCCTTAAGAGGAATGTGTACTGTATCTGACAAAATGGTGCTGTAGACAACACACTGCTCGGAGTCATATTTTCAAATCATGCCGTAGAAAGACATGGTAATTATGTTCTATGTGAACTCAAGCAGCAGTCAAGCATGTGCCACAATGCATTGTTCTATGTAGTTGTGTGTGTATGTTAATTGGTAATTATTTAAATTATATATAAGTCATTTGCATAGTTTAGTCTTTAATAAGTTACGCAAAAAATTAAAAAATAACACTTACTCATCTAATTACTAAATACCTTTCGGTCAAAGGGTCAAGTGTTTCTTTTCATAGAATTTTCTTTTTTTAAGTACAAGAAAGATTTTCTGAAGAAAATCGTGTCTGCCTTATAACACACACGGACTTTAAGATCTATTGATAATTGCTAACTAACACTAGCTTCATTTTCTTAAACTCTTCAATGCCAGCTAGCATAACTAGCTCATTTCTCCTGCTGTTTTTTTTTTAAATTTATTTTTACATTTCTTACATTTGTTGACCTCTTTTTCTTTGGTGGTAAAAAAAAAAATATTGTTTTAAAATGTTACCGCAGGTAGCGATAGATATTTTGAAATGCAGTAAATAATTCGTAAAAGTTAAAAGCAATTAGCGCAGATACTAGACATGCAGATATTTTAACCTATAGTTTCTGTACCTAAATACATACTAGGAGTGACTTTTGGGATCTCATGATTTTATTTATTTGTAATATAATAATTGTAATGTAATAAAATGTAATAAAAATGTTTAACTCTTAAATTAATAACTATATCAGGCGCATGTGAAAAAATGTAAGTAAGGATAACAAAAATCAAACAAAATAGTTTCTTGTGAGTCAAGTGGAAAAACACCTAACATTTAGCAACACACAAAAATACACAACAGACAGACATTGAATAGGACATACAAAGAATTATATACAACTTGTTGCAGATATTTAGTGGTTTCTTGAGATTCTTTAGGATGAGATATGTGAAGGTTTAACTTGAATTAAGAAGGACCTATTTTAGAATTTAAAAAAAAAAGACTTTTAGCTAGGTGATGTACCTAAGGTGAACAGTGTGTCTGACGGATGAGTGGTGTCTTCCTATACGCCTCTGGCCTTTGTTTTGGCGTTATACCGGTATACACTGCTGTGCCTTTATAGCAAAAAGTGAAAAGTTTATTGATTATAGTCTATTTAAGGTGGCTAGAGTAGGCAAAAAATACTTAAATATAAGTAAAATTACTTATAAAAATAATGACTCACTTAAGAGTAAAAGTATTAATGGTTAAGGTTCCTTGATTAAGAGAGTAATAAAGTCTGGAATGATGAGAATACTCAAGTAGTGAGTTACTAGTTACTTTGTATCCGATTAAAACCTGAATCTGGGAAAAATACTAACAGTCCACTACATAAAATACACATAAAAAAGAGAAAAACAGTAAATTATTATAAAACTTATTGTAAGATGTTTTCTCAGGTTGGAGCTGGAATTCCAGTAGGCTAATATGATCACTTGTTTTGGTCACATAGAATGAACCGCATTATGTAACTGTTTGTTTTACTTTTTGAAGTGGATAAATTGATTGGATGTGAGGTCATGAGTTTTCTATCTCTTCTGATATTCTCACTTTTTCCTCCTGTTCGATCATTATTTTCTGAACGGAGCGTGCTTTAAAAAGGGCGGGTTTCTACGTATATGCTTCAGACGGTTGCAGCCTATCACAAGACTCGCCATGTCATTATACGTAACATGATGGAAACTAATTATTAAAACTGTAGTTTTATAATTAATATTATTGGTATTGGAGGAAACGCCATCAAATTTAGCGAAGTTCAAGCAAAATTCTGTGATTAAAAATTAACTTAAGTGAGAGTAAAAGTAAGATCGGTTAAATCTACTGTTATTTTCCAAAGATTTACTCAAGTAAATGTGACAAAGTGAATACTACGTTCACAAAAGTAGATATTTTACTATCACGTTCTGTGTTTTGTTGATTATAGGCCGAATTAGACAGTGTGTAAAGAAAGGTACCAGCATCTGTTTTGTTGAAAGAAGTTGGACCATTTTCACATTAGCTTCATCCATCTGTCTGTCTGTCGGTCTGTCTGTCCTTCTATCCATCTAATTTGGCCCATTTTCACATTGTTTGTCTGTCATCTATCTATTTGTCCATCCATCTATTTGTATGTCTGTCTGTCTGTCATCTATCTATTTGTTTATCCATCTATCTGTCTGTCTGTCTGTCTGCCTATCTATCTAAATTGGTCTATTTTCACATTGGCTTCATTTTATTGTGTTTTTATTCAATCACTTTTAATATTTTCTCTAGTATCTGTTAGATGGTCTAATAAGTGAAATAAAGTCACGTCTTATTCTAGCATCCCTGTATAACAGACAGTTGCAGCGGACGACTAACTAAATTTTGATGTCTCTCGTCCTTTGAACAAAGAATTGAACATCTATAATCCAATTTAATTCTTTGCTTTAGAATGAAGCGGTATAAAAACAGGTGTGTGCCAGCAGCTAACACTTACCTGAATAAGGGAAGATCTTTAGATCTCTTTTCATTCTTTTTTTTTATTTTTATTTCAAATATTTATTTATTTTTAAATAAAAATAGAGAAGAAAATAGAAAACAAATGCTATTTGCATCATCTGAAAACTGTTCAAAATGACATTAATATGACAAGCTTTAAAATCGAAAGTGACAGCTCACTATGTACAATACGCTCAAACAATTTTTGTTTTGTCTCGGAGGCCTGGGGGTTTTTTTCGAAGGAAAAAAAAAATGATTAAAGAAAACAGGTTTCTCAGCTTTAAGGTTAATGTTCAAGCTGAACAGCATGGCTATACAAGCCTAAGCAAAAATACATGTTTATTAAAAGAACTCGCTCGAATTTACATTTATAGCATTTGTTCTTTTTGTATCTCTTTTATACATTGAGGGTTAAGGGCCTTGCTCAGGTACCCAGCAGTGGTGGAGCTGGGAATCAAACCCGCAATCTTCAGGTTGGTAGCCCAATACCTTAACCATGAGTCACTACTTCCAATTAGTACACCTTATTCGCATACCAGTTGAGGTGGTGAATATATTAAGTGTTAGTGTTTGGTTCCTGACCAGCACATTTTGTTATCTGTCTAGGAGCGCTGTCTGTTGTAGAAAAGGGTGTGGAAATCCTCAGGAGAGACCCTCTCTCTATAACATTAACCTTTTAATTAAGATATGAATTAAGATAATAAGCTAAGGATAGTAAAAAGTTGTAAAAAATTTTAAACTGTAGAGAAAGTCAGGTCCTAAAATATAATAAAATAATAATAATATTCAACTTCATTGTCTAAGGTACGTGTACAGAGCCAATGAAATGTATTTTTCACATATCCCATCTTAGTAAGTTGGGGGTCAGAGCGCAGGGTCGGCTATGATGCAGCACCCCTGGAGCAGAAAGGGTTAAGGGTCTTGCTCAAGGGCCCAGCGGTGGTTGGCTTGCTGGTGGTGGGGCTTGAGCCCAGGTGTTCCTGGTCTTCAGATCAGCAACTTAGCACCTTAAACATTTGAGCCACCACTGCCCCTAAAATATATATTCTGTAAATATTATTTAGATTAAATGTTAATGGAATACGGTTGGAAAAGGCATTCAGTGGTTTTTTTTAAACAGCTTGATGCTATTTTTGTTTTTTGCTGTATGGTATCTGTCTCTAAAAATCAGGAATGTGAGATTAAGCTGTTACTAAAAGGGCTAAACAGGCTCCTGCCTTGCATAATAGTCTTTACAAATAATAATAATAATAACTTCTATCTATCTATCTATCTATCTATCTATCTATCTATCTATCTATCTATCTATCTATCTATCTATCTATCTATCTATCTATCTATCTATCTATCTATCTATCTATCTATCTATCTATCTATCTATCTAGGCTCCTGTCTTGCATAATAGTCTTTACAATTAAATAATACTAATAACCTTATTCTTTATTATTTGGTGTGACGTGTGAATCTTTAGTCAAACTGTCTCTCTGCTATATTTTGTACTGTAAAAGTCTGCAGCTATCAGTTGAATCCAGTGTGACACTCTTACAGTCTCAGGGGTCCTGCTATTACAAGGGAAAGATTTCTTTCTCATAAAAATATATCGATTTTTACTTCAGCGTTCATTTACTCTTAAAAAAAAAACTGCTGACCAACCAAGCAGTTTCCTAAGCCAAAGAGTATCAGATCTATCCGTCTGTCTGTTTGCCTATCTATCTATCTATCTGCCTGCCTGTCTGTCTGTCTGTCCATAGATAGATAGTATAGTATAGTATAGTATACATAGATATATAGATAGATAGTATACATAGAGATAGATAGATAGACTGCCAGATAGACAGACAGACAGACAGGACAGACAGATAGATAGATAGATAGATAGATAGATAGATAGATAGACAGACAGACAGACAGACAGGACAGATAGATAGACAGATAGATAGATAGATAGATAGATAGATAGATAGATAGATAGATAGATAGATAGACTGCCAGATAGACACAGACAGACAGACAGACAGACAGATAGATAGATAGATAGATAGATAGATAGATAGATAGATAGATAGATAGATAGATAGATAGATAGACAGACAGACATAAATAGATAGATAGATAGATAGATAGATAGATAGATAGATAGATAGATAGATAGATAGATAGATAGATAGATAGATAGATAGATAGATAGATAGATAGATAGATAGATAGATAGATAGATAGATAGATAGATAGATAGAAGAAGAATAAATATCAAACAATAACTCTTTACTCTTTTCTTTCATGTCAGCTTTTATACATTGATTGTTGTGCTGTTCCGTTCAATAAAAATAAAATGCAGGTTGAAATAGCAGTGTTTATGAAAATATGTATTACTTCAATTTTTGCATTAATTTATATGTGTTTAATGTAACTACAATTTTACAACAGCAGGATATTGTTATAGTGTTTATTTTTACATGTCAGTAACTCTATCATGTGTTCATGCCGTAGCTATTTCCCGGATTGTGAAGGATCCCTGGGAAAATCCAAACACCCTAAAATGAGAAGGAGTTCGGAAGGAATGAGAAACCATTTCCTGGATGATGCACATTTTGAACTTCCTAACAAAAGCTATCAGAGAAGCAGGTCTATACGGTTAGCACAACAGATCATCAGAAACGCCCTTTTTATTAACACTTTAGCATATTTTACTTGTCCTAGTACAACACACTATCTATCTATCTATCTATCTATCTATCTATCTATCTATCTATCTATCTATCTATCTATGTATCTATCTATCTATCTATCTATCTATCTATTTATCTATCTATATCTATCTATCTATCTATCTATCTATCTATCTATCTATATCTATCTATCTATCTATCTATCTATCTATCTATCTATCTATCTATCTATCTATCTATCTATCTATCTATCTATTCTATCTGTCTATATATATCTATCTATCTATCTATCTATCTATCTATCTATCTATCTATCTATCTATCTATCTATCTATCTATCTATCTATCTATCCTGTTTTATTGCTTGTTGTTACCTTACAGTTTTTTTATTTACTTTGGTACTATATTCCCAGCACCACCAAGTTGCCGCTGTTTGGCCCTTGAGCAAGGCCCTTAACCCCCAACTGCTTAGTTGTCTAATAAGCTAAATGTAAGGGGCGTCTGCCAAATGCTGTAAATGTAAATGTTTACAGTAACTTCCCTTTATTAAGCTTTCACTATTAAACTTTTTTCTTTGCGTGTCCTCTTATTTCGTTTTTTTTTTTTAATTTAAATATTGGTGGGTTTTTTTTTGTTTTATAGAAATGTAATGTTTGTAAATTTTTTATTTGTTGTAATTTTTAGTACAGGACACATTACTGTACATACTTGCATGAAATATTTAGTTGGCTTTGTAAATATTTCATCTCTGTAAGTGTGGAATTAGCGACCATACAGCACTTCTATTAACTTATAATTTAATTAACAATAAAAACGTCAAATAAACATATTAAACAGTTTTTTTTCCATTTGACTAATTGTACAGCACATTATATGTTACAGTAATGACACTGTGTCCAACAGACCCACCAGCACAATAGATGAGGACGGGGCTGATTACACAGACCGACTCCTTAATCGTAGTGTGAGTGTACTTATTTCTTTTTATATATGTTATAATTGTTATCGCACAACAGCGCCACCGAATGTTATTATTGGTTCGTTTTTTTAACGACAGTCTTTTCAGCTAGACATTTTTGTATATAAACGCAATAATTTTAATGTTATCTATCCAGTGAGCAAATATTTATGTAAATTAAAAAACATCTTATTATAGGCTAATTAAAGGTAGTGTCTGCCCCTATTCTGGTACCAAGGTGATGAAATGAACCTGAGAAAAGCTGAGTCACTGTCTGTGTTCAAAATGTGTAAACTCATTTTTAAATAGCTACCAGTTAACATTAAAATAAATGATAATAGGTTTTTTTGGAGGGGGGGTTTCATTGAGTTGAGGTTTGCTATAATGTGACATAAAGCCATTTTGTTCGTCGCTCTGGAGAAGGATGGTGTAAGTTGACACTGGAATCTAATTGTAATAAGAAAAAAAAGTCTGAGGTCACTCAGAATCAAACAAATTAATACAATTTTAAAAAATAATTTTATGCATGGGGCAGCATGGTGGCTTGGTGGTTAGCACTGTTGCCTTACAGGTTCGATTCATGGGCAGGGGTCTTTCTGTGTGGAGTTTTTTTTCTTTCTCTCTGTGCTTGTGTGGGTTTACTCCGGGTTTTCCGGTTTCCTCCTACAGTCCAAAAACATGTATGTTAGGTTAATTGGTGATTCTAAATTGTGGAGTGAGTGTAAGTGTGTTTGGCCCTGTGACGGACTGGCGACCTGTCCAGGTTGTCCCATTCCTGCCTTTTGCACTTTCAGAGACAGCTAGGGAAGCCTCCAGCAGATCAGTGTGACCCCTAATTAAGGAATAAGCGGGTACAGAAGATGAATGGATGAATTATATAATAGAATTAATTTAAATGACATTACAAAACTTTTTTGAATTTTAAAACTGGACATTTAACTCTATGAGTGTACGTATTCTTGTTTTAACAGAGTTTCAAGAACCACAGCAAATCATTCCTCAAACATTTCCCAGAAATCTCTGAGATAGAGGATTTGATAAATGGTATCCTGGCATATCACCATAATATCATATATATTTTTCTGTAGTAAAGCTGAAAAAATGTGTGTTAGTGTTGATAGTGTGTGTTCTTTCACCTCTTCCAGCTTTTACCTGCGCTCTGAAAAAGGAAGTGCTCTACCATGGCAAGATGTATGTCTCTCAACAGCATGTGTGTTTCTACTCCTCGGTTCTACTGAAAGAGACCAAAGTAAGACAGCATATCTACCCTTAGTGTCTCAGTCTTAAACCTGAAAGCCTTTAATCTGTAGATTACTGTTTGTGTACCATTTATTTGTTATTATTGTGCTGATTCAATATTATGTACAATTTTTAATTTTTATTATGTATAATTTATCAGCACAATGATCATGTGCTGATAATTTCTCGATTCTGACTGGTTCGAAGGTTAGTTTTCTCTAGCAGCAGCTCTGATAGTAATTTTCTAATATACAATCTTTTCCATGATTATTGATATAATTAAAAGGGTACCCTGTAGTGTTTTATTATTTCTATGGTAACCAGATGATGCAGTATTTCAGATAATTAATAAAACAATTTTAAAATGGGCAGCATGGTGGATTAGTGATTAGCACCGTTGCATCACAGCAAGAAGGTCCCGGGTTTGATTCCCAGGTCTTTTCTGTTTGGAGTTTGCATGTTTGCATGTGTGTGGCCCTGTGATAAACTGGTGACCTATCTCCTGCCTTTCACCCTTTCAGTGAGGTCCCTGTGACCCAGAATTAGGGAATAAGTGGGTATAGAAGATGAATGAAAGAATAAATGAATGAATGAATTTTAAAATGTGCATGAAAAATACATCTTGGTGTTTACATTTTAAGTATCTGAATTTTGCCCTGGAATGATTTAATGTATTTTATTCTGTTTTAACCTCCAGGTTCAGATACATGTGTCTGGTATTCAGATGATAAAGAAGAAGAACACAGCACGGGTGGTGCCCAATGCAATATCCATCATCACTACCACTGGAGACAAAGTATGAGCTTTCTGCACAATTATTTGTACAATCATTTGCACAACTGACACTAAACACTTGACTGGACAAAGAAACTTTAAACACTTGTTCCAGCACATAGACACTTTAGTGACAATTACACTGGGTCACATTTTACCCTTCTACCTCTACACTTATACTTATTTTTACTTATTTATTTTATTTTCACACACTTTTTAATTTTTACTTATCATGTCCCTTTGTTGGAAGTATAAAGCATTTTACTTCATGTTGTACTCTGTAAAAATATGTACGTGACAAATAAAATTTGGATTTTGATTTGGATGTAAGAAGATTATAAAGCTTTTGTCACATTTTTTGAAATTTCATTATGATTTTTTCTTTTCTTTCTCTTTTTTCAGTATCTGTTCGGATCGTTACGGAATCGAGACGTGTGTTTCCAGGTCCTGAATTCTATATGTCCACAGCTGCAGGTTGGTAATATTACTTTATCAGCTATTTGTATATTTTTTCCACACCTCAGTGTTCTTCGAGGATCATCATTTAGCATACGCTTGTATCCCAGGGTTTTGAGCAGCTTAATACCGATATGATAGATCACAAAACAAAGTGCAGCAAACCAAAAGAACTGTTAAAAAGAGCAGCTAACGTTAAAAAATATCATTTTCTAAATACATTTTTGAGAATTTAAGGAAGAGGTAGGTATTTAATCGTCTATTAGATACAGTCAGTGACTCGGCTGGGAAATTTCACCATCTTGGTGCCAGAATAGGGAAAAAATCTTAAGAAGACCTACCTTGCATTTTATAAGGATGGTGGAACCAGTCAGGCTGTGCTTGTGGATCTCTGAGAGCGCAATACGATGCAAGGATTATTAAGTGCTTTGTGGTACGAGGGTGCTGCTCTGTTTTTGGCTTTGTAGGCAAGCATCATTGTTTTGAATGCGATGCTTGGAGCTTCTGAGAGCCACTGGAGGGAGCACAAAAGTGGGGTGGTGCGAGGACATTTTGGGAGGCTTGAAATCAACTCGCGCAGCTGCATTCTGAATCATCTGTAGAAGACGAATTGTGCCAGGAGCGAACTGCACATTTCTTGAGTGGCCTGAGTAGACAAGAATGGCAGGATCGTGGCAAGTTGGTAACGTGAGAAAAATGATAGTTGATTGTCCATAATTACCCCAAGGTTGTGAGCAGTGGAAAGTAAAATCAGCGAGTTGCTCATGGTGATTGCATGTGGTCCAAAAACAGTACATAAATACTCCTGCACTCATACCTGAATTAAGACTTGAAATAAACGAATGATTAGTTAAGATCTGATTTTACTAATCATGAACTTATAAAGAGCAAACCTTACCTATGATACGGGTCTTGAAAATTTATTAGGGTTTATGACAAATCTGCAGCTACAGAAAATCTTTTTTAAGTATGGTAATAGGATAAGTGTGTAGTATGTGTTTTTATAGGATGGCAGTGCTGGTGGCAGCCCACCGATGTCTTCTGCAGAAAACGTCCATGAACTGGAAGCCGACATGGTAAGAATAATAAACAATAAACAGTGAAATTTAATAGGTTACAGATTGAAAATTAAAAACTAATAAATTGTGTATATTTTTAATTATTTTATAAAAGTAAAGTAACCACATTTGCTTTATTTACACAGATATTTTCAGGTAAATTAATTTTAAACTTTCATACCAGGCAGAGTTAACCTTACAGTAGAATTAAAGTTAAATTATATTTATTAGATTTTAAAGCACAGCCACCAAAAAAATCCGACAACAAATTTATATTATTTAACATCCTAAATTTTCCGATGGGCCGGTGCTCCGGGGTAGTAGGTTACCTGCTGGCATCCACATGCACGTCTGCGCTCGGGCGACATTGGTTTAATCCTGGCTTGGGTCCCTTTGCTCCCACCCCTCTCTTTCTCTATCTCCCCCATTTCATCTCTGTCTGTCCTAGAAATAAAGTCAAAATGCCTAACACATGTAACCCTGTCTTTGTAATCTTTAACATTTTTATAGGTAACTGTAATTAAATTACACATTTTTCTGAGTCAATGTAATGAATTACTATTACATTTATTGTGTAATTAAATTACGTAACTAGTTACTCCCCAACACTTATAATAAAACATAGAATTAATTCAGAATTGCTTAGTAGAATTCTTTTGTGTGGAATAATCACATGATTTATTTCTTTAATTAAAATAAATGTGGGTTAGGCCGCCATCGTGGTGTAGTGGGTTAAAGGCGCCGACAGCCACATGCATGGTTGTGACCGGGGTTTGATTCTGGCTTAGTTTCTTTCCAGTCCCACCCCCCTCCTCTTCCCTCCTTTTATCTCTCTGTCTGTACTATCAATAAAGGCATTTTAAACCACCAAATAAACCCGTACGGTTATTAAATAAAGAGTGTTTAGACAACAATAACTTTTTTATGTTATCCATGCTGTGTATTAAATCGGATTTTTTTTTTACTGTACTCCTTTAAAAAATTGCTTGTAAATTTATATAGTGAAACAGTCAATTTATTATAACTTTAAATATTACATGCAGATTAAAACCAAATCAACAACCAGATACTGCAGTTATTTTTTGGGGGGGGGTTTCTTGCATTTGGTTTTTTAATCATAAATAAGTCCTATTTGTATTTCTCTGTTACAGAACATGGTTTTGCATAGAACCTTCAAGAATTCCCATAGATGGTTAATGCTTAAAAATTCCAGATAATAACTTCTCTTTATATCTTTTTACAGATTTCCAGTCATTCCAGTCAGGAGGACAGTCCAGACCCTCACAGGCTCTCGAATTCAGGGCAGGACAAGAAAAAAGGCAACAACAGTTCTTTTTTATCATCAGCCTCCAACATTTCCCGTGGTCAGTATTCTCCATTTAATCCGTACACACAAGATATTTTATCACTAAAGTAAAAAGAAGCAATCTATATTTAATCAATTTTATCAATTAATAATAGTTTGTATAAAAATTAAAAAAAAACAAAAAAGCCATTACGGCGGGACACACAACCATGCTAGCTGTTAAAAAAGATCACAAAAATAGAGTCAAGTCTAATACTAGATCTGTCACTAAATCAATTTAGTTTTAAAAGTAAATGGATTAAAATCATGAACAGGGGAAAAGTCACTAAGTATATTTATGATATTTGCTGCTAATGCTAGCCAACCTGCTAGTGTGGAATAAAATGTTGTTGTTTTATGGGGTAAAACAAACACTTAATGAAAATTGATGAATATCTGGATTTTTTTTTTGTAGTTGAAGGGAAAAACAACTCTACATCCTGGAACAGCCCCAACAGAGATGGCAGTTCATCAGAGGGGAACACGGGTAAAGCTAAACCCACACAATAACACCAGAGAAAATCACCAAATGATGGAATTCTATGAACTGTTTATTAACACACACCAAATTGAGTTTGGTTTAAATGTGTTGATCAGGTGCTAATTTAATTTCTTACCTGTGTTCTATTATTAGGCAGCTCCTGGGTGGCCATGGTAACAGAGAAGATCAGATCTTTTCTCTTAATAGGAGGCACAACCAACCTCAACAGACTCATCACTGTCTATCTCATCCTGTAAGCAGCTAATAATAGCCGATATTATAAGAAATGTGTGGATTACAATTCTTTTTATGTTAAGTTTAAATTAATATGCCACTTTAGGTATATTAAAAAAGGAAAAGGACGTTTACACGACATAGCTGACACGTCCAGACAGCCAACAGCGTTGCCTAGAATGTTTTTCTCCCCTTAAACAACAGCAAATTCCCAAAATTCACACCAGTGTGTCTTATTCTTTTACTTAACCCTTTTATTCCCTAAACCGTTTATTCTCTTAATTAACCCTTTATTCACTTAATGTTTTATTCCTCTAACCCTACATTTATTAATACCAAAACTGTTTATTCCATTAACCCCACATAACTTATTACCTAAACCTTATATTCTCTTAATTAACCCTTTATTCCCCTAACCTTTTATTCCCTTAAACCTTTAATCCCTTAACCCTAAATTTCTTAATGCCTAACCTGTTTATTCCATTACTTTACATTACTTATAACCTAAACCCTGTTATTCTGTTAACCCTACATTCCTTTAATAATTCCCTAAACCCTTTATTCCCTAAACCTTATATTCTCTTAATTAACCCTTTATTCCCTTAACCTTTTATTCCCTTAACCCTACACTTATTAATACCTAAACTGTTTATTCTATTAACCCTACATTACTTATTACCTAAACCCTTTTTTCTTTTAATTAACCCTTTATTCCCTTAACCTTTTATTCCCTTAAGCCTTTAATCCATTAACCCTAAATTTCTTAATACCTAAACTTTTTATTCCATTACTTTCCATTACTTATAACCTAAATCCTTTTATTCTGTTAACCCTACATTCCTTTAATAATTCCCTAAACCTTTTATTCCATAAACCTTATATTTTCTTAATTTACCCTATATTCCTTAAACTCTTTCTTTCCTTAACCCTACATTTCTTAATACCTGAACTATTTATTCCATTAACCCTACATTACTTATTACCTAAACCTTTCTTTCTCTTAACCCTACATTTCTTTAATTATTCCCTAAACCCTTTATTTCATAAACCTTTTATTTTATTAATTTACCCTTTATTCCCTTAACCCTAAATTCCTTAATTCCTGAACCGTTTATTCTATTAACCCTACATTACTTATTACCTAAACCCTTTTTTCTCCTAACCCTAAATTCCTTTACTTATTCCCTAAACCCTATATTCTCTTAACCATTTTTCCTAAAACCTTTGAACTCTTAATTAAGAGAATAACGGGTTTAGATAATAATTAGAGGAATGTAAGGTTAAAGGAATAATAGTTAAGTACAAAAAATGTTTTATTTAAAGGACTTTCTAAAAAAATGTGCTGAAAATGGAGACTCCTTCCAAAAATGCTGAACGTCTCCTTACAGAAAACATTTTGTTTAATAATTCTGATTAGTCTAATGTTGGTTTATTTCCTCTAATAGGAGCTCAGTTAATAATGCTGGCTATAAGGTTTATTTAAAGTAATTATACTATATTTTTGATTTATTAGTATAATTACAGAGCTGCTATTACAGAAAATAAACCAACAACTTTCGACCAATCAGATTTTCACGTTCAACAGAACCATGGGAAAATGAAGGATTCATTTTAAAGTTTGTATCATAAAGGTGTTTTAACTTCATTACAACTCCTCGAATGGACACGACAAGCATCACATTTCATCTGATATCGTTTAAGAAATAGAAAGGGATGTTGATATATGATTAAAGCACACACATTTCCAGAAAGTTCAGGTTGGCTGAACGCCATGCTGTTCTTTTGGCAGACTGTCGATCATACCTTGGACATATCTGATGTAGCAGGTCAGATTAGTTTGTTGAGTCACTGTGAAGCCAATGGGACAAAAGCAGCAAAGAATTTATATCTATTATGTCTGACAATTTTTTGTGTTGCATTCTTTTATAAGCCAGTATTTTTTTAGCTCCACATTTCTGTTGGCCCTACAAATTAACCAGTGTTGCTGTAAAAAAAAGTCATTAGTTATAGTTACTAGTTACTAGTAGTAACTAGTAACTGAGTTACATCATTATAAAAGTAACTAATTACCAGGGAAAGTGTTTATCGCGATACTTGAAAGTGTTTATCGTGTTACTTGAAAGTATTTATTAATAACTTGCATTCTCCCAATATTAAATAGGTTAAATGAATGAAATCGACAATAAATAGAATAAATGATTATTATAAAACAATTATTTTTTATTTTTACAATAATCTACACTATTTTATTGTTGTCGTGTCATGTGACAACGTAAAATGCTTCATTAGGTTAGAATTACTTGCCACCAACATAAACAGTCCTGTCTTTCACTTCCATAAGGAAAAAGTAGTGATTATAATTTGAGAAAATGACCTTTGAACTCATTGGACTTGCCATCACTCTGTATCTTGTAGTATGTCCGAATTTTACGTTAGCAAACAATAAAATTTTACTCTACGTAAGCCAATCATTATTAGCTATGTTGTTATCTCCCATCCCAAACACACACACACACACACATACCAGTCATCATCAGTTATGCTTCCTTCCTTAACTTATACACACCAGTATATAAACCACTTAGATAGTCAGTATAATTAAGGTTTTTTTGGCATTTATTGTCGGTAACATTAACGGGGAAACAGTAAATCATTTAATTACTAAAAAAAAAAGTAACGCCATTGATTTATAAGGCTGTTATTCTTCTCACTGACATTAACACAGTTTTAAGTCCGCTTAGCTGCTTTGTTGATGAGATTTGTTGAGATTTGCATATTACCGAGCCTGTTTGTGACAGAAGAAGTTAGCGGTTAGCATGTTTGCCTTGTAGGTTAAAGGTTTGAATCCCATCTCTACCTCGTGTGCCTAGTGATTGCATATTTTGCCTATGGATTGCGGATTTCCTTCCCCAGTCCAAAAACAGTAATTGGCATCTCTACCTTATACATAGCCCCATGGAATGGTTTCTGCTTCCACATGACCGAGTGTAGAGAAAGAGGATGGATAGATTAGAGATTAATGTAAGTATTACACTAATTATTTCTAGGAGGTAAGTATTTAATAGGGCTGTGATGATTGTGTATCTATATTCTAACCCCCAGTATCGATATATATTTACATGGCATTTTAAACTGATTTGCGTTTATGTTAATGTTAATTAAAGCCCTCAGTACGTGTCAAACGACCTCCTCCTTCACTCCTGTGGCTGTTACTGACACATACGGTCATTGTCTCCAAATCAAACATAGCAGAAAAAATAAGGGCGTCCTCAGACTTGTATTTGTTGTATTTTAAGGTATTTGTTTAACTTTTTTTTACACTACTGCAGTGTGTATTATAGGCAATGTATAGCGATATATTGTATCATGACCTTTTTAGCGTGCTATGCATTGTATTGCACAACCCTTTTCCAATAGACAGCTCTAATATTTAGTATTCGATATTTGAAGTATTTAGTAATAGGATGATCTTCTCATCTAAACAGTCGGTAGTTGTATGGTCATTGTAGATTGTTGTGCATTTTGTGTTATTTAATGCATTGGGTTTAAGGTGGTATCTTCTTGATTGCTAAGGCTATGCTAAGTATTTTATTTAGCTAAGGCATAATATTACTTTGCATTGTTATTATTATTATTATTATAAAAGTGTGTGTGTTTGTGTGTGTTTGTGTGTGTAGTGCTCTGCTCCTGCTCCTGTCATCCAGCTACATCGGTCTGCGTATCGCAGCTTTGGAAGAGCAGCTAAGCACATTGGGATCTGCGACTGAGTTTGACCAGCAGAGATCGTAAGTAACATTTACAAACACACACATAGGCACACACTCACATGCAGTTCACATGACTCACACCTACACACACACACACACACACACACCCTGCGTGCAACCACCTTTCATATGATAGGCACAAGTCAAATAAAATGTCAGATCTGTGATAGCATCAATTTGTTGGCATGGTTTCTGTAAGACTGCCATACACTTTTTAAGATAAAATATTTTAAAACCTAAAAGAGAAAAAAAAATCTTCCGGAATCATCTGAGTTCACAGTCATTTAAATAGTGTGTATGTGTGTGTGTGTGTGTGTGTGTGTGTGTAAAAAGTCATCTCCCCTATAATTCAACCCATTTGTTTTCCTTAGGTATAAGCAAACATAAGACTGTGTGTGCACGGAGAGAATAAAAGATCCTGGAGACGTCAAAACTCAAAAAAAGAAGTCTTTGTCTTTTGACATGTAGCGCGACACGAGACGTGAGTGTCCCGGTGGACTGATCGAGGAATCAATCTGAAGCCAGAGGACTACATTATATCAGCAGGTCTGTTCAGTCTCAGGCTCCAGTCATGTCCCAAATACTTTACTGCGAAGGATCTAGCTGATGCAACCGAACAGAGGATGAACTCTTCTGTGCGTGGTGTCCACGATCGGGAACAGCTTTGATTAAAGGAATGTTTATAAAATAAATAAATATAATACCGAGTCATAAAATATTACTTTAATAGAGCATACACATTTATTCTGATCAGGGTTGGCAGGGTTTTTCTACAAATCACTTTAGACTGTATTTATTACATTTACAGTATCTGGCAGACGTCCTTATCCATTTATTTCTTTTATACAACTGAGTGTCTATTGGGGGTTAGGGGCCTTGCGCTGGGGCCCAGCATTGGCAATTTGGTGGTGCTGGGAATCAAAGCCTGATCTTTCAGTTAGCAGCCCAACACCTTAACCACTTTGCTACCATTTGCCACCACAAGGTTTCAGGTTGAAAGCATGTCTGTAATGCAAATAATCTGGATTTAGACTTCTAATTTATTTAGAAAGACGGTAAAATTGTGAGAATGATGTTAATCCTGACTGTGAATGTTTTAATTCTGGTTTAATGCAGATTATATTAATAACAAACATGTTTAACATTACAAGTGCATTACAAATAACAACATCAATAATGTATCCACACACTACCAGTAACTTGTTTTTCATCCCCCCCAAACTAACTCTGGCAACCCTGATCAGACAGCACTGTCCTAAATAAATAAATAAAGATAGAATAAATGGGTAGAACATCGACATAATAACATATTTTAAACAAAGTTATTATTTTTTTTATTTAAGAAATACATAACAATGATAGAAGTTCGTTTAAGAATCTAGGCAATAAGGCTAACAAATTAGACACACTGATTTTCTGTGTATTGATACCAAACGACCTTTGACCTTGCTTATTTGGGCCTGTAAGCGAATTATGTATTTGGAGAGAAATTCTACAAGAATTATTGTTATTATTTTTTGCACTTTACAGTCTGATTGTATGAATAGAATCAGTAGGTCACATCATCAGTTTTCTGCCCTTAACGTACTTATTATGGTTAATATGACTGTTATCTTTTTTAATTAGATTTATTTCTAGTTCTGTTCTTTTTTTTATTATTATTATGGCATTTGCCCAATGTCCTTTTTCCTGAGTGATTTATATACATTTATTTGTTTTTCTAACCAACTGAGTACAGCAGTGGCAGTTTGGCAATGCCGGCAATTGAGCCCGTGATCTTCTGATCAGTAATTCAGCACCTTATTACCCCCCCTTCCTGTATTTCTACTGTGCTGTGCATAGAATTATAGATACCCTGAATTCTGTTCTTTTACATCACTTAGACTGATTTTCAATATGCACTTAATTGTGAGCTTATTAAATGCTCGGACTTTGTTATTGTATCTACATAAGCACATGTTATCGAATTTCCACAGAATTATATTTGAACTACTGTGTTGTGATTTAATAAAAAAATCTATATTTTTTTCCAAAAGAAAGAGTCTTACAAATGCCACTACAGTACACGCAAGATTAGATTCATAAAATTATTTATCCAAAACAATTAAATACAATTGTACAGATTTATTAGCACTATAAATCCCTCTGTTGCACACTGACAGACTAGACTGAATCCAAACTGAAATTAAACCAGATACTGTACTGTTTTCTACTAAATTATCATTTTAATAATTATTCGTTGTGTTGTAAATAATAAATTATGACTGTGCTTTACAGATTAATAAAAATAACATAGAGCTGCCAGATGTACCAGAATTACACTTTGGTCAAAATTAGGACAGCATGGTGGCTTGGTGGTTAGCACAGTTGCCTCACAGCAAGAAGGCCTGGGTTTGATTCCCAGGTAGGGGTCTTTCTGTGTGGAGTTTGCATGTTCTCCCCATCCTTGTGTGGGTTTACTCCGGGTTCTCTGGTTTCCTCTTACAGTCCAGAAACATTCATGTTAGATTGATTGGTGATTCTAAATTGCCGATAGGAGTGAGTATGAGTGTGTGTGTGTGTGTGTGGCCCTGTGATGAACCGGTGACCTGTCCACGGCGTCCCCCCTGCTTTTCGCCCTTTTAGAGACGGCTGGGATAGACTCCAGCAGATCCCTGTGACCCCGAATTAGGGAATAAGCGGGTAAAGAAGATAAATGAATTGACCAAAGTTTAGTTTATTTAGATGTTGAGCAGCTGTGCCTGTGATGTAGTGTCTCCTCCATGTCAGTGGGTGGCAGTAGGTAGTGCAATTAATTATTGAGAATTATTAAAGGGCTCAACACTAAGCAGTGGAAGAAATTTATAAATAAATAAATATTCCAAAAAAGAAACTCCAAAATTCTGGTGGTGGTCATACTGGTGAGTATAAGTAATTTTATTGTTATATGTATTTATATACTTTTACGGTGTTGGGCTACATGGTGTCATTTTGAGCATTTTTCGGTTTGTCGTAAAACATTTTTAATAGAAATTGTGCCGTAAAACAGGTTTAAAACACTGGCATAAGCGTTAAGTGTAGCAAACTTGTAAATAGCGCCATCTAGAGGTTTGTAAAATTGTTGTAACATCACAAATGATAAAAAAAATAAAAATAAACATTAAGCAAAAATTATCATTAATAAAATGAATACACAGAACTCTGATTATTTATTATAGAAAAAAATTAATACTTATATATCATTTTCCTTATATCAATTGTACATAAATAATGATGCATCTGGCAAAGCAACTGTTATTAATGTGTCTAAAATGTACATTAACTTAAATGTAGTTAAGTTGTAAATTCTGCTTAGTTAGCTTAGTTAGCGCAGTGGTTATGATGTTGGGCCGCTAATAGAAAGATCTGGGTTCGATTCCCAGCACCAACAAGTTGCCATTTCTGGGCCCCTGAGCAAGGCCCTTAACCTCATTTACTCAGTTTTTTTGAGAGAGAGAGAGAGAGAGAGAGTTTGCTTTGGATATGGGTGTCTTTCAAACACCGTAAATGTTCTCTAATATATTTTTAACTCATCTGGAGGCCTTTATTATCTTGACTTGTATATACAATAAAAATATGAACAAAAGTTAATCAATTGTTTGTAAAGCGTCACTATATGCTTATACTTCATACATGTCTTTCTCATCAAAGTATTGACAATTTCTTTAATATTTCTTAAAAGATATCCGCCTTGTAAACACAAGTAAGTTTGATATTAGTTGCTTTTATAAAGATATTTTTACCTTTTACTGTATTAATTATTCTGTTAAAAGCAGCCATTATAATTTTCACACGGTTAATCCTGCACCTCGTTATTTGTGTGAATGAATTAACTGCATATTCATGTATAAGTTCAGTCCCTTTTGTTTAACAGGCTGATGAAATTACTCCTAATTAACACTTACCGGTACTTTTTCACACATACCATATCACATCATATCCTGAGACCAATTTGGTCTTTAGTTTTAGTTTTTGAAACTAATAGCATTTTTTTGGCAATAAATAAAAACAAAGTTTTTTTTTTTGTTTTTACAATTTATTAAAACTTTATAATAGTTCAAAACATGCAATATACAAATTTACAGTGACCCACACAAGCTCCTCCATATATTAGTATTTGTATCTATTTACATATTATACAAAGCTGTAGGAAGCAGTCATTTCAGCTGGGTTCCAGTTCAGATATTAAAATGATACCACACACCATTCATCAGTGCTTTTGATTTCGTAGTCAAGTAGCAAAACTTCGTAAAAACTTCACCTTACGTTTTTCTTTATACAATCAGCTAGACACAGTCCTACTTTCTTAATGTGAACTGGAGTTCATTTTTGAGTCTCAGTGGCAACCACAGCTTCCTGCCACCATGTCATCGTACTGCTTCAGCACTACATTCTCATCGTCATCAAAGTACAGAAGGTTAATAGAAAAGAGCTTGTCGGGTACACAACATGGCGTCTCAATGCCTTTCGTCAGCTTGAGCGCGTTGATGATAGACTGCACTGTGGCATGATTTGTCGGTCTCATGTTTTGTCCGAGAGGAAAGGGGCAAGACCCTTTGCAATGGTATGCATTGTAACCTCGTGGCGACACAATCCATCCAGACCAGCCAATCTCCTCAAAGTCCACGTAGAGTGGCAATCTCTGACATGGCTTCCTATCTGGGTCTTCATCATAATCAAGGGAGCGAGCACTACGATGTCCAGGGCCTGGCAGAATCACGCTGGGCAAAGGGAGCTTCGGGCTGGATGGCAAATCATCAGAACCTGGAAGAAGAAAACGTTCTGATTAATGGAACTTGTTTTAAAATAATTTTACACGTTCCTCTGCTCAGAAAAATGGAAATTATTTGTATTTTACCTTTTATTACACCCTCTGGAGAGGTGAGACGTCTGCCGTCGTCGGTAAAGAGGACCAGCATGGGTTGCTTGCTGTGATGGTGGCTGTGTCCTGATGCAAAACGTACAGTTCTCATATCTAGCTGAACGCCGGCCAGAGTTTGTACGGTCACCAGGAGACCCAGGTTACTGTGTTCATCGGTCATCCATGTTCGCACCTTCAAAAAAAGAGATTATTACTTAATTATTAGATTTCACCAAGCTTCCATTTTTCCTGGTGTATCCAGGCAGGTATGCTTTAATTATTTTTATATTAACTGGCACTTGTGCATGTTCTGAGTTTGTAAATAAAGATTTAACACACCGCTTGTGTGATGGTGAAAACCTCCCAGCCGTTGGAATAAACGGGAACGAGTCTTGAAGACACAAGCCTCTTCTTATCTTGTGAGACGTTCAAGTTTGTGCTGTCTAGAAGCTGATACACACTAACCTATAGATTAAAAAAAGAAAAATAGAAGATTAAGCTTTTATTTCTTATTTAGATTATTTTTTTCATAAGGAAAAAACGAACAAGATCTTACCTGACAGAAATGATGTCTGTTGAAGATGAGTGATGCTTGAGGTCTCAGCTTGAACAGATGAAGCTCTGCTGTAAGCACCTTCTCATTTCTGGCTACAGTCGATAAATTGAACCTAAACTCGACCTGCTGGCTGTGTACTGTATAAAATAAAAAGATATACAAGACCATATTAGATAATAATGTTTAAGACTTGTAGAGAAAAAGTTGTTAGATACCAAAGATATACATGTACATCATCTCCGGGTAGAAGCACGAGCTGGCTATCAATTAATCCATTAATTAAATAATAATAATGTTTAATACTTAGAATAAATATTAAACTTACATTTGTCAAAAAAACTACGGACTGTGTTTCCCTCCAGCAACGTCGGGTCTCTGGTGACCCCGTCCACATCCGCCACCGTGTTGTACAAATCAAGCATGTACTGAGGAGGCTGCTTGTGACCTCGACCCAGAGAAGCTGGAGGATCCTCCATCCCAAACACCTCCAGAAGCCGTTTAATAGCAGCCAAACGAACCTCCTTCGATTCGCTCTCCACGGGAAAGCGGTTGTCCGAATAGTCAAGAGAAGGTCTGGAATCGACGAGGTCGACCAGGGAGACCAGGGTGAAGAAGACGGCAACGAAAAACATCTCGACGATCAGGAAACTTGGCGACTGAATGAACACGTCCACGTCGCCAGGGGTTTTATATGAAATCCGTTAGCACCGTTCAGGACATCGGTAAACAGTGATAAAGAGGTGCTATTTGATCGCAAATGTAAGTCAATAATCGGCGAAATGTAGCGCAAAGCTAAATGGTGGTGTTAACAAGGTGTGATCCTGGTTGGGTGATGATCTCATCTCTCTCCAGCGCTGCTCAGCAGTAACTCAAGAATGTTTTAAGTTTAGATTGATGTAAAGGGGTATAAACTTATTAAGAATAGTCTTTAATTAATTGTTACAATAAATAAATGAATGAATAAATAAATGTTGAGGTTTTTTTTTTTTTTTTCTTTCTTTTATTCCTGGTGGCACTGATGTGGAGGTGAGGACAGAAGGCAGGGCGAGGAAGTTTGCTCACCACAGGCGGCTAACGTGCTTAAAAATGGATCCATTAATTTAGACAAACGAGGATAATTTAATACAGGAACAACAATTAAACTGACAAACAGAACGGAAAAAAGTCCACCACACCTGCACAAATACAGTCAGAGAAGTCCGCTCGAGCGACTTTATTTATTTTATCCGATTTAATTTTATTAGGCTTAACTCGGGGAAGCATTATGCTAATCAGCCCATTAATCAAAATTAGCATAAAGAGCCGCAAATCCCCTGGATTGAAAAGAGCGCAGTCATCGGTTGTTAATGAAAACATATCCTGTGGGGTAACTAATTTTATTTTACCACCTAATTTAAAATGCATTACAACTGCCCTGTTTAGGGCTTTTTTTTAACTGCAGGACATTATTTGTTTAATGTTTAAAAACAGCTTGCTTTTTTTCTTCCTATTATAGATAGATAGATAGATAGATAGATAGATAGATAGATAGATAGATAGATAGATAGTGCTCTTAAACACATTTGTTGGTCGGTTTGTCAATATTATTTTATCATTTTATTCTTTATAATATTATATTATATTATATATATGTTCTATTCTATTCTATTATTATTTTTTTTTTCTTTGATGAGTAGTATGTTTTATTATATGATATTATTTTTTAGTTTTTTTGTTAAGAGTAGTAATGTTTTATTATAGGTCTGGGTGGGCTATAGAAAGTTTATCGTATGTTTACCAGCTGTTAAAGCTAAAAGAAAACAGAAAATGAAAGCGTGTGTAAATATAATCTATCCTTTAGATCTGCGCTGTTTTCTCACCAGGCCATGTTAAATCACACACACTTGTGAGCAGACGAGTTTTTGCGAGCTATTAAAAAACGACATGAAAGCAATAGAAGGACAAATCTTACCCCCTCGATCATATATATATATATATATATATATATATATATATATATATATATATATATAGTATATATAGTGGTGTGTGTAACATTATTTACTATAGAATTGTATCACTTCTTTATAGATATATTTATGTATGTATTATTATAGATATATTTATTTTTATTTATATACATAGATTTTATTATGTTTATCTGTGTGTGTGTTTGTTACTACATATATTTTATTTTTTGTTGTTTGTTTATTATATTACAAATTATAATATGTAATAGAATGCAAATATTTATTTATGCATTCTATTTTATTATATATGATAGAATACATACACACACACACACACACACACACACACACACACATAGTATATATATATATATATATATATATATATATATATATATATATGTTTGTTTTTATCAATTAAACTTGTTGTACTTTGCATTTGTGTAGAATTTTACTACTTTAAACATTTTCTAACTATTTAATTATAGTCTATAATCTTAAATTTGTAGAATAAAGTATCTTGCATAAATAAAGCATTTGATCATACAGTAAGTTCTGCTTCATGTTTATCAAATTTTATCCCTCGGAATTACTTTTTAAACAAAGTGATATTTATTTATTTATTTATTCTCATGATTTTTTTGTATCATTTTTTTCCTCACAAAATTAGCTTTTAGCTCTCTTACACTCTTACACAAAAATTAAATGTGTTGTGTAGACAGTGCTATAGTACTATAGAGTAAAATTTATATAACTACACCACTAGAAAAAACTGGAATTAGTAGTTTAATAGTTAACTTTTTAAAACAACAATAATATTTATAACGAAATTAATCTTTGTTTCATTGATTGAATCTTTTTTCCTCCAAATTTTCCTCTACACTGGTCAACAAGAAGTGTTACACAACTAGGCTTTAATTACTGGCATCAAATTTATTTACAAAACAATATTTACATATTTTACATATATTACAATGACAGCTAAAACCCTCAACTGTGATTTACTGCATAAAAGATGTGCTCGTCGTACAGTACATCTGGTAACAGTATAAAATCACAGCTTTTAAAAACCCATGTCTGCTAAACAGTATGTCAGAATACCAGAATAATATTTGTGCTATATAAACATAATAATTATATGCTACAGATCCTGACTAATAACGTGCTTCTGCATTCACACAGTCAACTCAAGACATTTTTTCGATTCTGGTAAATGCAAGTCCTCTTGGTTGGTGCAGTGTGTGTGAATTTTCAGTAGAGGTCACCATGCTTAAGACTGGCAGAGGCATGAAGTGATGGCCAGCACGGTTCGGGTTTGTCCGTGCTGGTTGAGAAACGTGTGGCTCTCGTAACCCTGTGGAACACACGCGCTGCCATGTCCCTCTGCCCATAGCAGACACTCGGCAGAATCAGAGGCACTCCTGTACCAAAAAAAAGTTAGAAAGAGGAATTAGTGGGTTTACTGACTTAGTACACATGATCTAATAACTGGTGTGGGGTGAATAACTAGAATGTATACATGGTTTATATATAGAGATATATTATATATATATATATATATGTAGATATATTATATCTACAGAATTTGGCAGACGTCCTTATTCAGAGCAACTTAGATTTATCTCATTTATGCAACTGAGTAATTGGGGGTTAAGGGTCATGCCCAGGGGCCCAAGAGTTGTGGCTTGGTGGAGCTGGGAATCAAATCCACAATCTTCAGGTTGGTAGTCTAACACCTTAACCATGAGCCACCACTTCCCAACATGGTTGATAACATAAACTATATATTTTTTGATGTATTCCTTTAAAAGTAGTAAATGTGGTATAAAAATAGTTACGCTTCCTGGTTTTCGGTCACTTACTATCTGATTCGCACTCACTAAATATGATCCGGATTGTAAGGGGCGGTTTAAACTATTTCTAATGTAGTCGAGAGGACATTTTAAACTTCATCGGTTTGAAAATAAAACTAGAAAGTTCTGCGCATGTGCCATAACATACAAGTCACAAATACGGCGCACATCTGTTTAAAAGATCAAATTCGATTGTAAGCCACGCCCATCTCAACCCGATTACTGTATTCAACGTTCATGTAAACACTGCGTTCTGATTGATTTAATTCCCGAAACCAAAATGTTGTATGTAACCGTAGCTACTGTTACCTTTAATAACTAACACGAGCTGTTACTTTTACTTTTCTGCCATTTTCTGCATTATAGAACTAAAAGTACTATTAATAAATATAATATTTCTCTTTTTCCTGTGTCTTTGTAGTTACTTCAAGAGTGAATCGATCCTTTTTTTCCCCCTTGTTATATAGCTGTGTTGTATCAGCTGTTTTAAAGCATACCTGAGAAGACACCGGTTTCCTGAGGTGCAGCTTCCCAAACATCTCCCCACATCAATTTCCTGCAAGACAATTAGCAAGACAAGAGAAAGGGGCAGTTAGCTCACCACAAGCCGCTAACATTCACCGGCACACTCTAAACCAAAGGGGGGGGGGGCATGTTCTGTTCTCTTAACATGATAAACACTTTGATTTGGCACCCTGTAGGGCCATTTGTGATCCTCTGGCTTCACACCTCCAAAGAACTGCAACAGATGGCCAAAGGTTTGCTGAAGCTCAGGAGATCGAGAAGAAAGGTATCGTGAAATAGAATATAATTTTCTTTACTACTTTTTTATAGGGTGAAACAATTTAACATCTGTATATAGCAAATGTATCATCAGTGTCATTGGAATGAAAGATGCATGACAATAAATCAATGCAAAAAGGATTACTCAGGCTCAAAGCACAGATCATTCGGGGGGTAAGAAGTGAAATGCGGATTGCGGTTGGGGGAAATGGATCATCGGTTTAACCTTTGTGTCTGGCAAATGGGCCTCACTTATAAGACTCGGCTAACACCAAATGGAAACGACTAATTTCCTCTTTAAGTGAAAGTCGTTATCCACAGCCTAAGCCTGAACTTTGAAAGTCAGACCTTTATAAGATAAATTCATCTTGAGAATTAATATTACCTTCAATTTTTCTTCCTTAAGCCCATCTTGGTTGTACGTGATCTCGTAATGATACTCCACATAGGAGATTCTGTAGCAGCCTTCTTTTCTATCGCAGCTGGCTACCGTCTGGATCAGCTCCACTTTATTCGGCGTGTCCACGAGAGCCGAATCAAACTTGGTAGGAACGCAGGAAAAGCCCTCTGTGGATCAAACGTGTACATTATATTATTACAGGAATCACTTAAATAGTTCAATGTTAGGGTGGTGGTATAATAATAATAATAATAACAAATGATATCTTAATATAATTAATTAATTAATAGAGGTACAGAAGCCAGGGTTGCAAAAACACGTGACTAAAATCTTTGCATTGTCAAGCTATACCAAGGCAGACTATTAATTCAGAGCCTCCTTGTGTACATAAACCCTCTTTTGTTTTTCTTTGCCTCTTTCCTTACCTGGTTCACCTTTGGATCCCACACACTTTCCCACGTCGATAACAGTCTCATAAGGCGTTTCAAAGAAGTAGGTTCTAAGCGAAGGGGCCCGGATACAGCGGGTCACTTTGGCCTCACAGTGGCAGTCCTCGATAATTTCCACCTCGCGCAGGCCATCCATAAGCATCACTTTGTCCACACGCAGTCCGGTGGGTTCACAGGTCATGCTTGCACCACATGACGGAAGGTTTCCGCCAAAGCTCGAGAGTTGGTGAGAGGGTGCTCCAGGAGTTCGCATCTGCAGACAACAAGAGACCAGTAGGGGTCAGCGATACAGCGGTTTTTAGATTCAGACAGTTGAAAACTGCTAAATCTGTTTCCTTAAGCATTAAAGGTTGTTTATACAAATATTTTTAAAATACCGCAAAAGGTATCGTTTCATAAATATCACGTATATCAAGTATTGTATTGTCATATCAGCCACCCTGGGAATCTAGAGTACATTTTACATATTCTACATATTATAAATGATATTTTTTTTATTTGTTCGTTAAATGTTGAAGATAAGATGGCAATAATGAAGCAAATTATTTGGTTAGTGCAATTTATAGACATTACCTTTTTATCTCTCAGGAAGTCCAGCAAGGAGGAGTAGCCTTGAACCCCAGCCTCAAAGGACGAAAGTCGAGTTTGGCCGCAGTTTGTCCGGCACATGCCTACGTCAACGTTCACTGGACTGCCTAAGATATCTACCATCAGACAGATTACAAAAATTAAGTAAGATTAATTTTATTATTCCAGATTTGTTTGCATGCAATGACAACATTAAAGGCAAGTATTGCCCAGGTCTGGTTAAGTCTTACTGCAATGCACGGTTTAACTTCAGAAGTTAGGAGACCGGATCGGGAAACACTCTTCTTATGATACAAGTTAGTACAATTTTTTGCATCACAGCTGTTAGTTCTATGAAAGGCTGATAGAGGGCGCTATAGCACACATCTATCCTTTTCTCACCTTGTCCTATGTAGATGAAATGACTCTGGCGCCTGCAACAAGCTCGTTCTGTGAACAGATTTTTTGGCTCTATCCGCATGTTCAGAACAGCTGTCACTGTAAAAAAAAAAAAAAAAAAGCAAAAAACACACACACTTTGAGCTTGAAGTGTTGCAATAGCTTCCTGAACATGAACTATATTTAATTCCCAAGTGAGCTTGATTAGTCTCAATTATAAGGCCTGCAACAAGAAGCATTTTTCTTTTACAATTAATTTTAACATCTTCAACCTTGATTTTAATCAAAATGCTTTTTTTATGGGTATAATTATTTTATATACTCAATCACAGCCAAGTTCAAACCAAATGATGAAGTATCCAAATGATGTCAGTGCTGCAAAAAAAAAGGATAGTAAGGACAGTACTTACAGCTCTGATGACACAGAGAGAGAATCAGGAACACGTCCAGCAGCACCAAATCCATAGCAGTACTCCTCAGGGATACACACACAAACTAAACACCTTCTCAGCCTGACTAGCCCTTCTCTTCTAGCCTGTTGGGATATTTATATGTGGCCACAAATGTCAATGGCTAAATGAAAGGGGTGAGGAATAATCAAATTTCCATTACTCTAATGCCTACTCCTAGGCGGGGGCCACATCAAAGGGAAAGTACCTGTAGAGGTTTTCACCTCTTGGGGCAAAGCCCTCTTGTTTTTGCTGTGGGATCTCAGCGGGTAGCTGTGTCAGCCAGGCCCGCTCTTTCTCTAATGAACTGCTTAAGGGGCTTTGAGGCTCTAAGCACCTCTCATTGAAAGGCATTATTCACCTTTTATCTCAGGAGGAAGATGTTTAGCACCTCCACTTAAACCAAAACGAGGCTCACAACAAGTAAAACTGGCTGTGCGTGGCAGCAAAGCACCCCCTGCTGAGGACAGCAGCACCTTCACGTTTATTCAGGATGAGCCAAATGGCATGAGAGATAGAGAGAGTGAGAGAGAGAGAGAGTGAGAGAGAGAGAGAGAGAGTTAAGGGTAAGAAAGAGGTCAAAGAAACACATTCACATTCACTTTTTTTCTAAAGAAAATTTTTAAATATTTATCTACACATTATGTATATTTATTTTAGGCTTTAAATGAACCTAAATGAGGCTTAAATATTTTCCTACAAAGCCTAAGCAAGAACAGAAATCTTCTAGCTAGTTTAAAAGAAGTGCCCAATTTGATGCCCCATATGCCCCATATCCATGCTTTATTATTAATCAAAGATCTTTTAAAAATTTTGTAAAGTATTTTTAATCTAATTAATGCAGCGGTGTTACTGAATGTGTGTTTTACAATTACTAATTCAGTTTTATTTCACACTGTCAAGAAACTCTACGAGAAAATTGCCCCCAATTCAGCTTTATTTTAATTACCCCGTCAACTGTAGTTTAAATATCCTGTAACTTTTTAAATTCTCTTCCACTTAAAGGGATTTTGTTTTCTGATTAGTTTCTATCCAAGCTCAGTCTCGGTTTTGGAGTAAGTGTATTCAGCCAGGTGCTGAATTAAAGTATTCCTCTTTCTTTGATCTGTTTGTCTGACCAGTTTCCACCAGCGATCTTCCGTTACACCTTCGACACATCCCACACATTAATCACGCTGACATCAGCTCAGTTTCTGCGTCTGATCCTGTTAAAAGGGGGCCTAAATGACACCTAATCACTCATCCACCAGCATCACGCCTCAATTACCGTAGCTAATTGTTTCCTTCCATAAACCATGATGAGATTATTAGAAACCTAATCTCTCCGCGGTGAATATTTTCGAAGCATTAATTACATTTCGGTTCAACAGATGACTGGAAAGTAACATCAAAGGTTTTTTTTTTTTCTTCCTTTCAGGAAATGTTATTTGTAGAACATTCACTTTCTCAAATCCACAACTTTTCCATGATAATAGGACAAAGGGCAGTGTTCGAGGCTGCATAGGCATTTGAACTGTGGGAACTAGTGGGAAGTTGAAATAAGTTGGGAAGAAGGAATCTTTCTAAATCATCTGATCTCCAATCAGCCTGGATGTACATTACTAGATGTTCATATAAATAAAATAGAATAGAATCAAATAGAATGCTTTTTATCGTCATTGTACTGTTGTATAATGAAATTACGGCTCTCTCTTAAAGGAATACAGGAAACATGGATGATAAATAAGTGGATTATGAATAAAGTAAGCATATAAAATGTGCAAACAGGACAGAATTGGTAGAAATTGTCTCCAAATGTAAGACATATGTGAGACTTATGTGAACAATCATCCATGAAATTGATCTAAAACATTATATGTCCCCCTTAAAACTTAAAAAAAATGTGTTTTATTCTCTTTCTTTTGAAAATCAGCAAAATTTTCTCTTTTTAAAATAAAAAACACCAAATCATCATTAAAAATATTGTAAAAAAAAATAATATAGCAATAATAAATCATTAAAAATAAGCTTCCTATAAATAGTTATTAGTTTTACCCTTTAACAGATTTTATTCCACCTTTACAAGCGCAAACTTAAAATAATCAACAAATTCTACGTTATGCCATGTTTATTTTAAAAAATACACAATAGTTCACAATATCTTTAATATAAAAACTTTTTGAAACAGGTTAAATTCAACCTGAGGACAACAGGCAATAATATTACTTAATACTTCAGGGTTCTTAAAATTAAAAATTCTTGGTAGTCTTTTTAGCAGGTACTCCTCAGTTTTTGGTAGCCCTATATAACTTTAAGTAGCTTGAATTAAAAAAAACATTATTCCTCTTCTCTTTTCGGCTGTTTGTTTATCGCATCCATATGCTTCCTCTTTGGTCTTCCTCTTTGCCTTCTGCCTGGTAGCCTTATTTCTAACATCCTCCTACCAATATATTCACTATCCCTCCTCTGTACATGTCCAAACCACCTCAATCTGGCTTCCCTGTCTTTCTCCCCAAAATGTCTAACATGAGCCGTCCCTCTGATGAACTCGTTCCTAATCTTGTCCTAATCCTCCTAATTCCTAATCTTCAAAAATTCCTGGTAGTCTTTTCAGCAGGTACTGTTCAGTTTTTGGTAGCCCTACATAACTTTAAGTAGCTTTAAATTAAAAAAAAAAAAAATCATTATTTCTAATGTTAAATATTGTCAAGCAGATGAAACATCAAATAAAACATTTTTAAAACACAAATAACAATCGTATAAAATAAGCAAATCACAAATAATTGGTTCTAACCGAACATCCTATTCCAGATGTCCGTGATTTTCACAAATACCCCCCAGCGCATGTGTGTTCCTATGCAAAACTCTTCTTTTTATCTAGACAATAAAGCAAATATGATGCGCTCAAAAAATTTCTTAACAATTTCATTACACAAGCTTATCATCCAGAAAAATTTGGCGAGTGAGTTAAGGTGATATCTGTTGATTAATTTATTACCTCCTGGTTTTGCCCTCGATTGCTTTTTGCTTCAGAAATGTATATCATCAGCTAAACCCTATGCGTCCTAAGGTGGTGCAGCTTGAAAAGCAGAACTAGGTTTATACTGTACATGTAACAAAGACAGAATATGGTAGGCTAACAGCCCAAAGGGTTATTGTAAATAAAGAGGCTAAATGGCGAGTTAATTACTGCAATTCTGAGTTCAATACTAAACTGGTCAATTAAATTAAAGTACTTTCTACCCGTATATACGTCTACTGTACCGATAATACTTTTTCTTAATGTGCTCTCACAATTACAGCTTTCCACCTAAACTGTCTGCAGGAAGACACTGTCTCATTCCAACATTAGACATTCCCATTAAATATACTAGAGTATTGTAGAGTAACTATACTATACAACATGTAGTAAAATGTCCTGGGGTAAATACTGTCGAGTAAATTGCATTGACGTAATTGATTGTTGTTATACTTAGTGTAGTCATTGTCACGAGTCGTAGGGTTGGGGTTGGATGCTAATGCAGTATTTATTTAACAAAGTAACAAAAGACTAAACAAGTAAAAAACATTAACAATTAAAACATAAAACTAAACTTAACCAGACCAGACCTGACTGGAACATAAACATGAACATGAACCTGATCATAAAGCACAGAGACAAAGAGAGACGGTAACACAGGGAGATAAATACTAACCCTACTGAGGGAAACCAATCAACTAAGAGAGACAGAGAGAATCACATGTTAAGTGGTGGCTTAATAGGGGAGGTGTTAGGCTGATACCAGAAAACCAGGGTTTGATTCCCAGTGCCACCACTTGTGGGCCCCTGAACAAGACCCTTAACCCCCAATTTTTCTCAGTTGTATAAAAGAGGTAAATGTAAGTTGCTCTGGATAAGGACGTCTGCCAAATGCCGTAAATGTAAGTGTAATGTACATGACACTATATAAGCAAACACTGAGCACATGGACCAAAACATAAACAAAGGAAGGCTCTCTGTTGCCCCCCAGTGGCCCGGCAGGGCAATGCACCCGACAAAACAGACAGAATCCTGACCAACATTCTATCTTAGTAAAATAAACAAATGACTATAGTCAATTTTCTACAATTATACTGTATGTGTGAGAACCTTCACAGCACAAATCAGAGCAAACAGTGTAATAATGCAACACACACACACACACACACACACACACACACACACAAAATCACTTAACAAAATGTTAACAAACTGTTTATTTTTTGGGGCTTAATTTTGATAGAAATCATCTCTGTTCAGAATTAGCAGCTCTGTTTCCCATATAAAACATTCCCTACAGTTCTTTCTGTAGTATAGCGAAGTGTAAATACTATAACAAACTAAATACAGAAAAAAAAAAAACTTAGATACAGTTTATAGGGTTGAGGAAATTTTTCCACTGGTTATTCGATGTATCAGTATCACCGTAGGGGCGTGAGGGACAGTTGTTCGTTAGAGCTTCACTCTTTTCCTCACTTTTCTTCGCTATTGATTAGCTTATAAATGCCTGTGCACATTTACAGCATTTGGCAGACGCGCTTATCCAAAGCAACTTACATTTATTTTTTTATACAACTAAGCAATTGGGGGTTAAGGACCTTGCTTAGGGGCCCAGCGGTGGCAGCTTGGTGGTGCTGGGAATTAACTCCATAATCTTCCGGGTAGCAATCTAACACCTTAACCACTCAGCCACTTTTGAATTAGCTATTCGGTGTCAGTTGCTCGAATAAACAACGGAAGAGGCGAAAACTAACCTTAATACTAGTATACTAAGTATAATACTATAGTATGCTGCATTAAGGTGTATTAAATACTAGAATATATTACTGTATCCTATCTTTCTTAAGTAAATCCAAAATATACAACATGTACTATGATATTTTTCATGTGAGTTGTGTACCCAGGTAAATGTATGTCCAGGCGAGAACTTCACCACTCCAAGATCTCCAGCAGGGGGAGATGTTCTTGCTCACTCTCACAACTCTATATACCTTTCTTATTACAGTACCTTTGGAAGTGACGAGGTTGGACAGGATTAGGAACGAGTTCATCAGGGAGACAAGGGAAAAAGTCAAGAAAGCCAGATTGAGGTGGTTTGGACATGTACAGAGGAGGGATAGTGAATATATTGGTAGGAGGATGTTAGAAATGAAGCTACCAGGCAGAAGACAAAGAGGAAGACCAAAGAGGAGGTATATATATAAGATAAACGAGGACATGAAGTTAGTGGGTGTGAGTGAAGAGGATGTAGAGAATAGGGTTAGGGGGAGACAGATGATTCGCTGTGGCGACCCCTAAAAAAGGAACAGCTGAAAGAAGACACTGTAATACCCATATTTGTACTACCAATCTTAATAGGTTTTAGAAGGTTTGGGTTTTTGGTGGGGCATTTGAACAGTAATATGGTGGTGGGGATGTAGTATGGCAGATAGTATTAAATATTGTTGTGATGCACCATGATAATACTGTATGTACAGTGCGTGCCAGTCTAAGACTTATCTGAAGGAATAAAAGCATAAACGAACAAATAGATGGCCACTTAATATTCCTCAGTGTTGTGTTTCAGCTATTTTTTACATTTGGGACTATTTAGTAGTTACTTAAAATAATGTATTTGCATATGTGTGTGTAATTTACCAGCAGATGGCACCATTGTTAACATTTATATTTTACATTTTGCAGTATTGGCAGATGCCCTTATCCAGAGCGACTTACATTATTCCCTGTTATACAGCTGAGCAATTGGGGGTTGAGGACCCTGCTCAGGGACCCAGAGCTGGTAGCCTGGTAGCCTGGTGGTGCTGGGAATTGAACCCGGGTCCAAGTTGGTAGTCCAACACTAAATCACTACGCGAAAAAATTTTCAGCGATAAAATTGCTCCTTTATTCCCTTATAAAAACTGGCACTCTTATTTGAAGAACTGAAGGTGCTGAAGAGTATCGATGTTTAGCTACAATTTACAATATAAATGTTTTTCTTTTATTAGTGGTTTGTAGGATAATACTTATTTACTATTTGTAGGGAAGAAAAAAAAAGATTTGCATCCATTTTTTTTTATTAAACTTGTTGAATAACAGCTGCACGACACTGATATTTACTCACAATTTTTGTGCAATAGACCAAGCCAAGATTGTTGAGAGACTCATCACATTTCATGACATTTGCACATAAGCAACCTTAAAAATCAGAAATTACCCGAGACCCTAGCACCCACAAGCCATGCTTTACTAAAAACGTTCAGATTTCCGTCTTTGCTGATTTACAGCCCTCCCTAGAACTTGACTACTGTCATGATCCAAGACTTAAGCTTCCTATAAATTTGTCTTTTCTCCAGCTGCATAGCTGCCCATAGCCCTGAGCCCACATTTGAAGTGACGTTCACTGATCCCTCACTGTCCCGACAGGCTGTCAAAAAAGGAGCTATTAGCAAAGCATGCACGTCTTATCAAAATTTTTAGATTTGGTGAGAATGTGTTTTTTGGTTACAATCCAGGAGGTTCTACAGCGTAAACAAGGCATTGACAGGGCACGACGTGTGCCATCATAAAAAAATCGCTGCTTGTACAATGGGAACCTGAGAGACTGAACTGAGGCTCATAATTCAGTTGAAACTTCCATTAAAAAAATCGGACAAATGTTGTGCAATATGTGTAATATAACTACTAAATGGATTTGATTGTTAAAGTCCCTGGCTAGGTATAGATGTATATAGCTGTACGTATAAAGAAATAGGTAAATCTACAATAATTAGGCTGTTATAAAAGAATTCATATATACAAAATAATACTTTGCTCAGAGTAGCTCAAGCCTCATTTACATAATACATAAATAAATATTTAAATCTAATACACAACTTAAAAAAATACATAAATAACACCAAATATTCATTATTTATATAATATTCCAGGTATATTATAATATATACTATTCCAAGCATTTATCCATAGCGATACGATGGCCACTGAGACGGTTACACTAGTAATTCTCAATAAAGGTAGTAGCGCCCTCTAGGGTCGTTGGGAATCTGGTAGTGATTAGTATGTGCTTGAACACTAAATGTAAATGTTTCTATTTGTCACATAGCAACATTTGTTTTTTCGCATATCCTATCTTAGAGTTAGGGGTTGGGGTCAGAGCACAGGGTCAGCTATGATACAGTGCCCCTGGAGCAGGAGGGGTTAAGGGTCTTGTGTAAGGACCTAATAGTGGCAGACTGGAGACGTTGGGCCTAAACAATCAACAATTTAGAGACTCAACCATTTGATCTGGCTATAATCTAGATCTAGATAAATCTAGAACTGGCTGCGAAACCTAAGGAAATAACAGAAGCTCTCAGAAGTAGCCTAGGAGAAAAGGGAAAGGAATTAGCAAACCAAGTGATTAGCACTCAGCATTAGCGATTTAGTATTAGCAAGAACGATTAGCATAAGACACGAGGAAAACCAAGGAAACTACGGGGGGCTTCATTACATTACATCATCAAAACATGAATGCTCAGGTTTTCAATAGTCTTATTGGAGAAAACAAAAGCAGAATGAATTGATTGGCTTAGCTTAACTGTCTGTATATATAAATATAGCCATTTGACAGATGTTTTGGCCCACTCAAAATGTGACAAGACTGGCAGAAAAGGACCATGTCTTTAATTTAGCCCAAATTGACTTACAGTCAAATGCTAAAACTCACAGCATCCAGCTTACAAACTTACAATCTAGTCATACCAGCTGTATTTTTTCACAGCAATCGGTATAAACTGAAAGAACTGGAAGACTGAGGTAGTTAAGTCTGAGAATGTGTTTTGCTGCTCTAAAATCTCCAAGCTAACATGTCTTGGCTCTGCAACGCTCTATCCGGGAAAAAGAGATGGAACCTTGTCAAGTGACCTCCTCACCAAAACTATGAGCTCCTTGCTCAGACGTGTACTTTCCTGAAAACTGCAATGCAAGTTGTCTGTGTGTACATACACACTCAATTGAGCACAAAAAAAATGGCATTGCCGTTAAGCGTGAGATTGGTTGTAAACAGTTTCTTCATCTTGAACTTTGAATCCAGTCCAAATGCAATGACAGTATAATCGTGGTAATCTGTTTTCCCATGTCCTCTAAAACAAACTATAGAGCGATTTTTTTTTTCTTGCATATCCCATCTTAGTAAGTTGGGGTCAAAGCGCAGCTTTGATACAGCGCCCCTGGAGCAGTAAGGGTTAAGGGTCTCGCTCAAAGACCCAAAAGTGGCTGGCTGGTGGTGGTGGGGAGACCTTTGATAAAGTATTGTTGATATGTTATAATGCTGAATTATTTTTAAAGAATAACCATATCTTAACTCATGCTCTTAATTTCTTAAAGTATAAATATTCTTCAGCAACATTTAGTATCTAAACATAGCACACACATCTGTATAAACAATTAAAAAAAAAATTTCAGGACCATACAAATCGCTCAGTAACGAGGTGCTAGCATTCACTGATGGGTATAACGGCATTATAATGTAAATGGTTTATTGTTCACAATCCCATCTTAGTAAGTTGGGGTCAGAGTGCAGGGTCAGCTATGATACAGCGGCCCTGAAGCAGAAAGAGTTAAGGGTCTTGCTCAAGGACCCAACAGTGGCTGGCTGGCGGTGGTGGGGCTTGAACCCAGGTCTTCAAATCAACAACTAAGCGCCTTAATTATTTGAGCCATCACTGCCCCTTATAAACATCATTCAGTAAAGAACAATTACACTAATGACTGTTTACCCTGTTACAATGTCGTTACCGTTACTGACAATAAAATGCGACATTGCTATAGTTGAGGTGAAGCGGTTTCAATCTGAGTAAAAACACTTTCAGCCATCGAACCTACAACGTTTTATTTACCGTGGTGTGTGTGGGGGAGACAGGAAACATGACTCACTATGATCTGTGTTGGAAGTGGAAGACAACCACCAAACTGATAATGACTGGCTTAGGTAGAATGAATTGCCATTGTTTACCAATCAGAGGCAGAGAGTTCAAACACAACAACGACAATGGCTCAGTCCGAAATTACATACGATTACACATATTATGTGTACTATATTTAATTAAGTACATACTTTCCCGACTGTTAAAAAAGTCAGTTCTATATCATATGGTTGGCAAGTCCGATGCGTTTAATGGTCGTTTTCTTAAACTGGATGTATAAACATGACCAGGAAGAAAGAGTCTCTTCACGTCGGTGGCAAGTAATTCCAATGTTATAAAGCACCTCACATGGTCACATGACACCGCAACATTAAAATAGATTAGTGTAGATTAGTTTACAATGTTTTCTAAAATGTATTTATTTTATTAAGTGTGTCCTTTTATCCATTTAATCTGTTAATACTGGGGACATTCTAAATTGCCCATAGGAGTGAGTGAGTGTGAGTGTATGTGTGTGGCCCTGTGATGGACTGGCAACATGTCCAGGGTGTCCCCCTCCTGCCTTTCGCCCTTGCAGAGGCGGCTGGGATAGACTCCAGCAGATCCCTGTGACCCCGAATTAGGAAATAAGCGGGTATAGAAAATAAATGAATGAATATTGGGGACATTTAGTTACTTTTCGTAGTAATTATGCTGTAAATGTAATTAGGTACTTTTCCAATTAATTATTGTTTTAAAGTAAAATACTAAACACTGCTAGCATTAAACTAATTATTGTTTATGGAATCATACAGTATGGAGTGAGAAACACCTTAACTGACACCTTATATCAGCCTGAAGTTAAAACTTGGTCAGAATTGGGTCTTTCACTTGGACGGCAGGTCCAAACATTCATCCAATGATGTAACAAAGTGTCTTAAAGACAAAAGTAAGAGTATTAAAGTGAATATCACAAATCTAACCTAAAGCTGTGAAAGTTCTGGAAAGACATGGTATCTAACTGGTTAAAGGTATCGATCATCAACAAATAAAAAAATTCTGCCCCACAGTTCCATTCCCGAAACCAGTTTCTCCAAACTTTCTTTAAAAAATAAAAAAATACCCATAAAAGCTGCCAAGAGACATAGAACAACATAAAAACGATCTGTTGGCATATCTGACAGGAACTGATTAATGTCTGCATGTGACGACAACCTTGCATATTCTTTACATGTCTGGGCTATGGAGTAGGGAGGATAGATAAAAGAGCTTTCCTCCAAAAAAAAGCTCAAGTAAATCACCCCAATCCATGTGCCACATTGTGTTACGGTCTGCAGAGACTAATTCAGGTATGTTTGCTGCCAAAAAAAGCACAACGTCAAATAAACGTATAGCATGCTGGTGGCGGCTGTGCTTCAGTGCTGCTTTTCTTGAGCTAGAACTGGAGCTTAAAGTGGATTAGCTTTAAATACCCCAGTGAATTTCAACTAGTAAACTGTAAGAACCCAACAGGCAGCATCCCAAAGTATACAGTACATCCAGATCAACTACTAAATCAAGAAAATATGATTAAGACAATATTTGTTTTAGATATTGTCTTTAGAATATTTTAGTTTAGATTCACATTAAATACCTTTAGCTTTGGTGTATGCAAACGTTTGCCTTGAAAAGCATTGACTGTATGTAACTAGCGATATGCATGCTAATTAGCTGATCTAGATATAGATAGATTTATTGTTTATTTTTATCTTCTTATTTGCTCATTGCTCTGCTTCATTATCCTGGTCGATTAGATATATTCGTATCAACAAAAACTCTTGTGGACCTAGCACTAACCCCTGAGGATATCTTATCAATTTGATGTTACGTTATAAAAATGGTTAGTTCATATCTTTAAAATAAACATCTGGCGACTGCTTAAAAAATAGCAATAGAGCAATAAACATTTCTTGTAGGCCGGACTTTGACAGATATTTTATTTGCTGCGGTTAAGGGTGTAAAAGTCGGCATGTTGAGCCGCCCACACACATGTAGGTGAGATGCACTTTCTTTTCCTTTCACACACCCTTATAACCTTAATTCATTGTTGTAACGTCTCCGGCTCAGACAACATTCAAAAGCTAGTACACCGAAGTGTCTATTGAATAATCGCTTCGAACATCACGCGTTTTACACTTTAAACATCTCCGGGATGTGTTTCTTCAACCACACGTGTCAAAACACAATCACACAACTGATGTCTGTATTACTAACAAGCTTTAATAAAAGACTTTCATCAAAAAAGCAGCAGACATAGCCGGAGAAGAGTATCTCCTGACTCAGCGAATAATCAAATGTTTACAGCAATAAAAAAAAGTCTAAAAAAAGGTTAGAAAAAAAGGTACCAAAATTTATAAAAATGACAATCATATTGCTTTTATTACCTCTTAAACTACCAACACAACATAAAGAATTTTTCACTTGATTATCCTAAGGCCCCATTGATAATCTTTAAAACCAGACACATCGCAAAGTTATACATCGATAATGATTAAGTGAATACATTTTTATGGAATACATGAAAGTATATTTACACATCACATGACACGCGATATAAACATTCAACGGCTGCTTTAAAGTGAGACACACACACACACACACACACACACACACACTATGTTCTCATATCGGAATAGTGGAATATTTGTTCAGATGCCAAAAGTGAGTCCCACCCACATTTTGATTATAGTGTGGATTATAACCATTGTAAAAACATCAGCCATAAAATTGTTTAAAGCTTCTATTCTTTTTTCGTAAAGTGTTCAGTAACTAGGTCGGAGATCCTTCTTGCTCGCACATGCATTGCTAGACCTGTGCATTGAGCTATAGGCAATGGGAAAATTATTTAAACAGGACAACAGGATAAGTACTGAATTGCCAGGATGACTGAAACGGACGCTGGGTAGGCAGCACACCAAAGCTTTACTAGGACAGCAGGTGGACACAGAATTTTTTTTTAGGTCCTCAATGTCTGTGTTCACCATGTTTACTGCTAAAAAGAGACAAAGAAATTAATTATTTATGTGAAAATCATTCTCAATCAAACACCAAGCCTAAAATTCCCTGCCAAAAGACACCAATTGTATTACCGTATTTTCGGTGGAGTTTTATACTTCTGCTGATCGAGTTTGTCAAGCCTTCCCATGAGATCCTGCACCCATTTCTCCTCTGGTCTGGTGCAAAGTTGCCGACCTCGCTTCAGCTTGAACCTGAGGAGCATATAAAGACCATCCATTTTTGGTTGTGAAATCACCACATCGCATTTCTTTTACGGTATATACGCCGTTATTCCCTGTCACTCACACTATCGCACGAAGATTGCATCCGCCGTCTTGCTCCTGTCTTCTGTAACTGATCACTCTTTTTTTGATGGATTGTTTGATCTCCTTTACGTAAGATAAGCAGCAGTCCTCATACGTGCCTACAGCAAGACACACACACGCGCGCGTGCGGCACCGTAAGTACATTTTGATTATGTTGGTTATTTGAGTAGGATTACTAGTTGTTCAGAGAACAGTCCGGAGTTCTGTTAATTATGTTGAGCATTGACATCAAGGTTTCAGTAAAAAAAAGCACTCATTTTGCATTGTGATAAGTGCGATTATTGTTCAGACGACGAAACCAGTGCACAGCAGACTCAAACTAAACACCTGCTCCATTCAACTGATATAATAGATCAGAACAGATCCGGGGGGGTGGAAAATTTACCCCTATTACAGTGATTAAGGTGTTGGACTACCAACTTGAAGACCCAGGTTCAATTCCCGGCCACCACTGCTGGGCCCCTAAGCAAGGCCCTTAACGCCTAATTGCTTAGATGTATAACATATATGAAATAATGTAAGTCGCTCTGGATAAGGGCGTCTCCCAAAATGTTGCGAATGTAAGGTGTTGGACTGCTAATTGGAAGGTCAGGGTTTGATTCCCAGCACCACCAAGCTGCCGCTGTTGGGCCCCTGAGCAAGGCACCTAACCCCTGATTGCTTACTTGTATAAGAGATAAATGTAAGTCGCTAAGGATAAGGGCGTCGGCCAAATGCTATAACTGTAAACCAATCAGTTTGTAACTGAACTGCGATGAATAAAAGCGCAATCATGGCTGTAGCAGGTGTTGCCTATCTTTGCGTCGGAATGTTAGATTTACAAACACGCTCGAGCAGCTAGGACATCGAACATCTGTCTTTAGACTATCCAGCTGTGTTGATTAGGGATGCAAGGGCTTGAGTAAACTAAGGTAAAAACTTATACACTTCCAAAAGTAACAAATATTTATCCCAGGAAATAAACCTAAATTAGTTTAGCGCAAGAGACATGTGACATTGCATGGAGAATCTGTGGTGAAATGGGACATCGCATGTAAAATCTGTGGTGATTACCTTGTGCCAGGCTGAGGTAGAGAACCCCGAGAAACAGAAGGAAAATCAGCAGGCTGAATCGCATGGCTGGAGTTGATGGTTCTGATAAAAACACATAAAAAAGTTCTAAAAGTGACGATACAATTCCGCATGCAACGTCCTCATGCATTATATTTATAGATCTATGTTTAAAAATACCGCTTCGATAACGGGTAGACATATGCAGCTTATAAAGAATAATAACACACAACACCACATTTACACACTGCACCGATAACCTCCTCTCCAAAAAGTCCAAAGTCGAGCCACTCGGTTTGCAAGCGTAACACAATTTACTGATAACTTTAAAAAACTCGCATGCAGTAAACACTATACACTGAACACTATGCAATAAATACTGTAAATAATTCTAAAGCAAATATTCTAAAGCATTCTAGTAAATTCTAAAACTTTAGCATTTTTTTTAGGTATATGTTCTGCTGTGATTATAATGCTGTAATTAACCAGATATTTACCCCAGTCAGTGTAGAGAGATTAAAGCTGGTCTTCGCCAGTCTGCTCACCTCTCGGATTTATGCTCTTTTATAAAGAGGCCAGCGGCGACACACCCTTAAAGGACAAACCCTTTTTTGGGGGGGTTGTTGGGGGGTGCTATTTGATCTGTTTTGTGTTGGGTGCCAATTGTTTTGCTGTCTTTGCTCTTTTTAATGTAATATATCATTTATATATGAGGATATGAATCAATATCTGAGATATTAGACATATAGATGTTTTTTTTAAAGAAGTAATGTGAGTAATTCCTTTGTTTATAAATGTGTGTAACAGTGTTATAAGCATTTTTTTTAATATATTTTGTGTCCGAACGTTGTTTTTTAGTTCTAACTGTAATTATATTCTGTGGTTTGCATTTATGACTTGTCGGTACTATGCACCATTCAGTGTCGCAAGCTTAATTTATGTATAATATATGTATTAATGTATATAATGTTAAACTTAACAAAGCTTGAATGTAGATGGAGAAAATACTCCATCATGTCTGGGAAGTGGTGGCTCATGGTTAAGGTTTTGGACTGCAAAGCCGAAATTCCCAGCCTCACCACTGCTGGGCCCCTGAGCAAGGCCCTTAACCCACAATTACTCAGTTGTATACATGAGATGAATATAAGTCGCTCTGAATAAGGGAGTCTGCCAGTTTATGTAAATACAGCGGTGCCTTTACTAACATTCTGCCAAATGCTGTAGATGTTAATGTTACTTTAGTTAAGTATTTTTTTTTCTTGCTCTTATCCCGACTTGACCTTTTTTTGTCATCTAGCCAAAAAGTATAAAATGCTCAGCTCAATCCTCTCCCATGACATTTATTTACGTAGAGAATTCAATTAGACCGCTGTTGTGTAATCTTCTCATAATGCTACAGCTTTATGTGTTTGAATGTAGATAAGACAAGCCGGTGATGATGTGATGACAAATGTGATGATTTAAATTAAAATTAAAACTTAAGATTTAAGATTTTTATTTGTCACCACACAATTAAATACAATTACATTTTGTCAGTCGGACCTATTTCTCCTTAGACTCTAAGAATAAAGAATCATGGCAAAAACAGAGAAATACCCATAAAATTTTTTTAAACAAATATCTTATTATTAGTATTTTTAACCAGAAATAGTAATAAATATTAATAGAAACTGTATTTTATACTATACTCTATGTAAAATTAAAAGTGGACTAAAATCTGGAAAAAAAAAAGAAAAAACGCATTGTTTTAACAATTTTTATCAAATGTATTTTTTTTTTTGTAATTACGAAAAGAGTATTAGCGATAACCTAGCATTAAGAAATTTGTTTAAGAAAGATAAATTAAACAAATGCTGTTGTATTTCGTTTGTCTTTAAATTTCGCCCTTGTGCCAGCGTGCACTTTAGCTCAAACAGACTCTATACGCCAGTGAATTAACTTAACTCCTGATGTATGTTAGAGCTAATTTGTCAGCCCAAATACATACTTTAGTGGACTTTAAAGTTTGCTAAAATTGAAAAAGTGAGACTGAAATAGTGTAAAAGATATTTTTGGCAGGTTTCTATGCGTTCTGTTTATTTTACGTTTCTATAATTAAAAAATAATAATAATAACAATATTTATAAAATATTTGCTGTACAATAAGAAATGTGAACTATAATTATGTAAAATATAACTCTATAATTTATATTATCAAATCAATTAGATTTTTCTTCTTGAGTTTTTTAGTTTTTACAAAGACTGATGTAACACACTATTGTCAAAGTATTATGCTATGTATTATTTTAAGTATATAACTTATATACTGTGAAGTTTTTCATTTAAAGCGTTCCTTTCATAGGAATTTATACTTTTTTTTTTTTTTTTATATTGCAACTACCAATAACAAAATGGTACAACAAAATAAAAGGATAAATGTTAATCATAAAACGCACACCGATGACAGATGACATTAATAAAACCCTTAAAAATCTTATTTTACAATGTAATGGCCGTTTTTATAAAACGTTATAATATTAAAATAAAAACTATTTATTAGCGCCTCCAATTGTTTGGTTGATTTTCCACCCTATATATTCATATATCCAGTTTTTATGTTTATGTTTATGTTTCTTATGTTTCTTTCTTATTTATCTTTTTTTAGTGTAAGATATTTGCATTGTTGGTAACAATATTACTAACAACTTTCTAATGACTACTGAAGATCAATACATTTACATTTCATTTGTAGGGAAGTGGTGGCCTCGTGGTTAAGGTGTTGGACTACCGACCTAAAGATTGTGGGTTTGGTTCCCAGCTCCACCAAGCCACCACTGCTGGGCCCATGAGCAAGACCCCTAACCCTCTAAAGTCACTTTGGATAAGGACGTCTGCTGTAAATGTCAGATGCTCTAATCCAGAACGACGTACATTTATCTCTTTTATCCAACTAAGCAATTGGGGTTAAGAGCCTTGCTCAGGGGTCCAGCAGTCACAACTTGGTGGTGCTGGGAATTGAAACCCAGATCTTCCAGGTATCAATCCAACAACTTAACCACTGAACTACCACTTCCCCCAATACTCCCTGATGTATTTTATATTCTCTATTTACTCAGTGAAAAGTCATTATATGTAGTTTAGACTTTTTAAACTTAAAAATTATTTTAAAACCTTTAAGAGTCACGTTAAAAGTAAAATAAATGCAAGATTTTAATGGGAACTCCTGCCAGTCTGTTAACTTTATTTCTTCACGTAAACCAAGTAGTCGTGATTGATTAGGATTTTATTGTTCTGAGTGATTAAAGCACTGCCTATGCATTTGCTTGTCTTTCAGCACCTTCACAACAAAATGAAAAACTTTCACAAGACTGCTCGTTTTTTTTTCTTAAGAATGACAAGATAAAGCATGTCCAGAATTTTTTTTAATGTAGCTGGGTGGGCTAGCAGTGGTCCGAATATCGTTTGTCACATGGTTTTCGTATCGTTCATTAACTAGTCTTTCCAACAGTGTCCACATCTCCTGGAGGCATTGCTGTATCTTACATCAAAGATTCAAGTGTATCGATCGATTATGTCAGGTCATAGTAATGCCGCTAGGTTGTTGTGATTAACTACTACATCAATAGTGATGCATTATAAAGAGATTGTGAAGACTGTTTCACTTCTTGCCAGGGCTTACATAAGTAAAAAAAATTGCTGCAAGAGACCGAAAACATTTTTTTTAAGCTTAAAAGAGTTTTTTTTTTTCAGTGAAACTCAATTCCAGCTAACAGGGCTGTTTCAACTTGCTAAAGACAGAAGCGCTTTCATTTGTAAGCCATTATGTGACATTTCTTTTTCAGTTCCCGAAGCTGTCATTTAAGCTTCTTTTAGCGTTGTTGGATGTCAGCATGTCTCAAAAAGTAGGTTGACTCCATGATTTAGAGTCTAACGTTTCAAGTGCTGTTGGTTTTTTAGCTTAGCTCTTTTTGGTACGCTGATGTCCAAACTTAATAAACTGCTCAACTCGAGCGTGCGTATATAAATGCGACGCTCTTAGTGCTCGCTGGTTAGTTTATAGCCTGCTACGTCTGGTTTTCTTCACTATAGCTTGTTTTATTTACTCGTTTCATTGCCTATTTTCTTTTCGACCATTAATTGCTTATTCTTTTTCCATACTAGCCTTCTCCCCCGTTGCACTATTCCTATCTCTTAGTTCATAATTGCGCAACCCTTTTCCCCTTAAAACGCCACCTTAATGTTACTTTATGACACACCATCACCTTTAACCTCTAACCACTAACCATTTGGCAGACACCCTTATCGATGTCGTCCTTATTGATGTCATTTACACAGCTGAACAATTTAGTGTTAAGGGCCTTGCTCAGGGACCCAGCAATGGCTGACTTGGTGGTGCTGGGAATTAAACCCCAATCTTCTAGTTAGCAGTCCAGCACCTTAGCCACTGCACTATCACTTTCCCTTAGTTATTTATTCAATTTCTTTTATTAGCTTAAATTTACTTTACATCCATGTTTATTATTTGACGACGCATCTTGTTACCACTTTTAACACTGAAAAAGAAGCTGAAGCTGTGGCATTGTTTGCTGCTAAAAAACAAAACAAAAAAAACACAAGTCAATGTTTGACCCAGGTTTTATTTTAATATGTTAGCGTCTGATTGTGCATCTTGCACACAAAATCAATTTAGCGTAACAATCCATTAGATGTTTGCTGCTGTTTCTTTAAACAGTTTAAAGACCTGCATTGTAAACTAGATTACATTTGTAAATCATCCATCATATGCTTGTGTGTGTGTTTGTGTTTTTAGATTATGCCCTGTGATGGGTTTAGCCCCCCTCTAGGGCATCCAGTGACATGTTTCCTGAGTTCCCTGAGATAGTCTTTTAGCTCCATGTGAATCTGTGTAGGATAAATTGTACAGAAAATGAAAGGACAGAATCTGCTTACTGGTTGAAAGGAAGTCAGAAAAAAAAGAGAAATACCACATGCAGATGCAAACTAAGATGAAGTAGGGGCCCCCATATATATATATATATATATATATATATATATATATATATATATATATATATATATATATATATATATATAATATATAAATATATTTTAATATATTTTGTTAGCTAGATATATACTTATACGACATACAAAAAGCGCTTACAGTTATTTCCATCTGTGCTGTGCTACCTGTAATAAAACCACCTGTAATAATTATTGTTTAAAAACAAAAATGCTTATTCTTCTTTATGGCAGAAAATACAATACTGTACAATATAATCTTAAAGAAACAGTACAATTTTCATATTTACAGTAACGGATTGTTACCTTAAAAATGGTGCTTTCGAGCTTTAGCTACAGCAAACGCTGTCACTCTGTCCTCCATATAATTACCTCTAAGTCAATCTTATCTCCGTCACTTTCCTCTATCATGTTTCCTGTCTTCCACCACTTCTTCTTGCTTTTTTCATTTTTTTATTAGCAAATACACAAGTAAGCGCCCTGCTAGTTCCAAACGGCGGCCTACACATCACAAGGAAAAGCACATCCAGCGTAACGCAGGATGAAGGGCCCACTAGGGGGGGATGCAGATATATTGCTCCATGTTATATTTATAATGACATGTTTGATTGTTCAAATGATCAACTGCCTTTCTTTTCTGCCCCATTGCTTTGCATCTGCCCACACGAATCTACTCAAATCGCTACAGACCAAAAACCTAAATATAGGATCAACCTATATTTATTATATAATATATTATATCTCTAATAAGGGTTCATTATAACCCAGTCGGGGTAATATACATTATGACCAGTTTTTAATTGGACACTTTTTTCCCTTTACAGTCACATCATGTTGATAGTAACTGAATTGCCACATTCTTTTATTAAAACATGAATACGGACATTCTCTTTATGCCCTCTTTCATACTTCATATATCGTTTTTGGGCACAAATAATTCTCTTTATTTAAAGTCGTATCAGTAAATCATGGTAAGTAATAGTTTAGAATGATACCTCGTGGGAATTCACGTTCCTTCATGAAATTTTTTTATTTGAAACCAGATCTGTAAAATTTGCGAAATCCTTGAAAAACCATGCAAAAGTGTGTTTATTTTGAGATGAAAAAAATTGAAAAAAATGAAAATTCTACTGTTTTTGTGGGGAAAGTTAAAGACATACAAGAAATCAGGTAAGAAATAAGGTAAAAAAAACACAAAGAAATATGATTACATAATTATTGGAAAATACTGTAGTTAATTCTGTAGCTATTTTGTAACAGTAAATAAACGTTAACCTAAATTCAACACAAAAATTATACATTATCTGCAAGCGTTCATAGAAAATGCATATTGTATCGGGTTTGGCCGATGGCGTAGGCTTCATGACGACACGCTATTGTCTGGAAGGGTTGGGGTTGGAAATAGCCAATCACACAGCAGGGTACCAGCTTTCCTCCTCAGTGCTGATTCGCTTTGTGTACGAACTGAGTAAAGCCGCGGTTCATCTACCCACATCTCAGTTCAACACGTGTGTATACCGTACAAGTGTGATAAGTGTTTTCAGTGCTTTTTTTGTTAGGGCATTGTATAAATCTAATATTTAAATAAAATTAAAGTGCTTTGGAAGCATAATTTGGGTCATATTTAGGGTTTAAACTCTAGAAATTAGCATTTATTAGCATTTTTATTTACTTGTACTCAACATTTGTGATTCCTCATGATCCACAACGGGTTCACAACTGGAACTTACCCTTGTCAATGTTAAAGGTATTACTGTATATTTTATATATATATATATATATATATATATATATATATATATATATATATATATAAATTTATATAAAATATAATATAAAATATAAATTTATATATATATATATATATATATATATATATATATATATATATATATATATATATATATATATATAAATTTTTAATTAACCGCTAGCAATTTGGTCCCTATAAAAGAAAATCAGTTTGGAACCCATACCACACCCATTTCACTTTGTTACTACTAATAAAACAGAAAACAGAAAACTGGTGAGCCCCCAAAGTGCGCAGGCTCTTACATACAATTATGTGAACATTTGCTTAAAAAAAAACAAAAAAACTCTGTCATAAATCATTAAACATGTCTAACAGAAAATCTGACTGTTTTTTTTTTTTTAATTGCAGCAAAAAATCAACAAATTCCCCACCATTTTGTTAAAGACCATTAATAAGCAGGATCTGATGTTTTGTCCTGTCAAATCAACAGTAATAACATTTACATGTACAGGATTTATCAGGCATCCTTATCCAGATCGACTTACATTTATTTATTTTATACAACTGAGCAAATGTCGGGATAAGGGACTTGTTCAGGGGCCCACAGTGGCAACTTGGTGGTGCTGGAAATCATACCCCACAATCTTCCAATTAGCAGTCCAACACCTTAACCACTGCGCTACCACTTCCACTAATAAACTACATAGTGGACATTGTTGTTTTTAACCAACTAATTTCTATAATATTTTATGCTTTCTTTCTTTGATTATTATTTGTTTGCTTTAATAAATGAAAAAAACATAGCTTGTATGGTATTTTTTTCAAAAAATGCATTATTAATTGTTCTTTCATTTCTGCGCTTTCATTAAGGGCTTCTTTCCCATCTCGTAGTCTTAAATGCACTTCTTCTAGCAGGAGCCACAGCACCTCGTGGTTTCAGGCTATTTTCTCTCTCTCTCAGGTTAGATCATGTTCTGACAGTTGCTCATATTTCTCAAGTTTCAAGGTTCCTCCATCATCAGCGTTTTTAGCGAGGCTTAATGTTTTGATAACGCTGCCCCTAGTTTCCCTTTAATCGCTATAAATGACACTTAACAAGTCTCTATCAGGACATGGTTTAGTGAAGCCGGTATAAGATCTTTTTGCAGAACTTTACACCCATCCATTCTTTTTAAAGGACCAGTGAAGCAAGCGTTGTCAAAGTGACGGCTAGGATTAAAATTTGAAATATTAGTTCTGATCCTTGTACTTTCTGTTGATGCAGATCTGAAATCTCATGCTTTAACGATTTATCAGAGATGTATCATGTTAAGGGGCAGTGGTGACTCAAATGGTTAAGTTGCTGATCTGAAGACCAGAAACACCTGGGTTCAAGCCCCACCTCCGGCAAGTCAACCACTGTTGGGTCCTTGAGCAAGACCCTTAACCCCTCCTGCTCCAGGGGCGCTGTATCATAGCTGACCCTGCGCTCTGACCCCAACTTACTAAGATGGGATATGCGAAAAATGCATTTCATTGGCTCTGTACATGTACCTTACACAATGAAGTTGAATATTATTATTATATTATTATTATTATTAAGTATTCATTGTATATAGTTTCTAGTTTGTTTATCAAAACATGTCACCATTTGTTTTTGGCAGGCTTCAGGCACGTCGGTGTTTAAATGAACTTTCGATTCACAGAAGTATTTCACAAAAACTGGAATAAGACCAATTTTTTTATTTTTTTTTCAACCCGTAACTGTTCATTCTCAGATTTTTGGCGGTTGTAGCCTATTTGCCTCCAGGTTTGAGATTTTCTGCTTTGTGAGATGCTTATCTGCTGAATACATTTCTAGAATAATTATTCGAGCTATCGTAGCCTCTTTGTTAGCTTAATCCAGTCTGGTTTAATCCTCTCTTTACACCAATAAGTTTTACCACCAGAACTGGATGTCCCCTACAATTTTATACAGTATATACATAATATTCTTTCCTATTTTATTGCTTGGCTTTATGAATTGGATAAATAGATAAAACAAATGCATGCAATTTCCAGATGTTCAGTTTTTCCTAATAAATTAAAAGGACATGGAACATGGAAGGCTTGGCATGTAGGTGAACAAAAGAACATTATAAAGATGGCTACTGGCAGCATGATTTAAAAATCTTCTAATCCGAAAGTGGCACAGGAAGTGGAATGTCTCAGTAACGTATGTAACCCTTGTTCTCTGAAGAAGGAAACCGAGATGTCAAGTTGGTGACCAACAAACTGGGACTCTCGCTAAAGAGACCAAGCCTCTTGAAAAGGATCAAAACATGCTGAAGAACATTGGCATGCAATAATCGCATCGCAGCGCACGTATAAATGAGAAGCAGGCGGGTTGCATATTTAGGTTTTCTCTGAGGAGCCGAGCCGGTACCGCGGTCACCCAGCGATGCTAAAGCAACTATGGTGACGCCAGATGCCCACCAGCCTGTGGCAAAGGCATCCGTGCATACCACAGCAAGCCAAGACAAAAACATTAACGTTTTGCAGTCCTGACTTAAATCCAATTGAGAATCTGTGGAGGGAGCTAAAGATCAGGGTGATGGCAAGGAGACCCTCCAACCTGAAAGAGTTGGAACTCGTCGCTAAAGATGAATGGGCAAAAATACCAGTGGAGACATGCAAAAAGCTGCTCAGCAATTATAGGAAGCGTTTCTGGAATCATAAAGTAAATTATTAATCAATTTTTCCTGACAAAACGCACGAGGTTAAAGCTAAACACATTTATAGCTTTGTGAGTTTGGATTAAACCCATTTAAATAAGTGACCGGTTGAACTAACCCTAATTTCAGAAACCAAAATTTTTGGTTACACACTAAAAGTATGTATAACAACTGACAATTTGTTGACCTACATGTACTATGCAACAAAAAAAATGAACTGTTTTGGTTTAATAGTTGTGAAAATGTTATAGGTTCTGTGTGGATGCCTAAAACATAATACGAAAATATGAACACCCTAAACTATTCAAACTACCCAGTCGTCGTTAATAAATTTGTGTAAAATCTCAGTCCATAGATTATTTATCCCATCCTTTCACCACAGGAAGCCAAAAATGTGAAAATCGAAGAACTGGGAATCTTGCCAGAGAGACCAGTCTTCTTCAAGAGTATCTAAATGCGGCAATGAACATTGGCATGCGCTAATGGCATCCAGCTGCCACGCATCGCAGCATGAGTGTTAATAAGCAGCAGGTGCATTGCATATTCAGGTTTTTTGCTGAGGAGCCTAGTGAATTGTTAAAATTTTCAACAACTGGCTTATATTAGCACAGTCCCAGGATCACAGGGACCTGGTGCACAGCCACCTCAACCGGTTGGGGTTTCAGGTCAACCTGGAAAAGTGCAAGATCTCTTTGGGATAGAATTGGATCGACAAAAGAACAAGCCGAGACGGTGGTGAACGGTGACGGTGGTCTATTGGCGTATCTGGATACTGTTGAAGAAGGTTAGTGTCTTTATCGAGATTTCCAGTTAGTCGGTTACTGACCTGACGTTTCTGTTTCCTCTTTCAGGAAACAAGAGTTACATACATAACTGAGACCTTTCACTTCCTGTGTCACTAGTTTACTTTCTGTTTAGAACATATTTAAACCATGCTGCCAGTAGCCATTTTTTATTTTTACTTTGTACATTTTTACATTGATCTAGAAACACAAACCCTGTTTTAATGTCTCAAAAATGCGTCGGCGTAATGTAGGAATACACCCTGAGTGAGATTTGGGTCATTTGGGGTCATGATCTGTTTGGGTCATTTAGAGTGGCCAATCTACCTACCAGCATGTTTCTGACTGATAGGAGGAATGATCCCAACCCATATGAACACAAAGATATAATAATCTCAGCTCCGAATCGAATCCCAGGCCCTGATGTTATGCTCTCCAATACTGATCGTGAACTGGGCTATTCTTTGTATATGTATCCTGTAGACATGAACTGTAGTTCCTGCTAAATAGTAGCATTTACAGTGACCTACATAGAAGCAAATCATGACTTAATGTCTTTGCACACAGAGTCTGAAATTTCCAAGCGGTAAAAAAATAACTCTGACCTCACGCCGTGTCAGTAACGTTTACACACTGCCTCCAAACCTTTTGTGGCTCATATACATTCCAAACAGGTTTGGTTTTTTTATGGTAAGCATTTTAAGAGGCGTTTTAGCAATTCAGAACCACCGTACAAGTAACAGCCAAAATACAGAAACCGTAACCGTAAACTATTGTATAATGGTTTTAATGCTTGGCGAGTACCTTTCCGATGTGTCTGTGTGTGTGTGTGTGTGTCCATATCTTAGATGCCAGTCTCTGTTCAGGATCAATTGATTTACAAAAATTAACTTTGAGTCTTTGGTGAATTTTTATGATGACAGCTTTTTTTATAACAGCTTTTTTTTATAATCCACAGTCCACACACACACACACACACAGTGGTATATGATATATATATATATATAATATATTTATATATATGTATAATATATATAATACAATATTAATATATAATATATATATATTATATATATATATATATATATATATATATATATATATATATATATATATATATATATATATATATATATATATATATATATATATATATATATATATATATATATATATATATATATATATATATATATATATATATATATATATATATATATAGATATATATATATTCTTTAACTCCACTGAAGGTCCACAATTATACATTTCGATCAAATTACTGGACATTAAAAGTAGGAGATAAAAAATAATTGGCATCACACGCTCTATTTCCCACTCTGGGTTATACTCGTCTCAGTGGGTTAAACCTTTAATGACAGGGAAAGCCTAAAACAGACGCATAGGAATTATCCTCCAGATTGGCTCAGGTGTCAGATGTTAAATATTACCATCGTATTTGTGCACAAAACCAGGGATCAGGTCTGCTTTGGGGTTTGAGAAAGGCACAGAATGATTTGTATTTTTTTTTTTTCGTAGGATGTGTGAATGAATCATATTTGACAGCAAGTCTGACTGAATAAAAATCTGTCTTGATTGGCAGGCGAATGTCGATGAAAGTTGTCTATTTTGTCACATATAATATAATTTACAGTACATTGAATTTCTTGCTTAGCATATATTATCTTAGGAACAGGTTTCAGAGAGGTTCTGGTTTAGTCATGATACAGCACCACTGCAGCAGGGTAAGGATTAAGGGCCTTGCTCAAGGGCCCAAAAGCTTGGCAGCTTGGCAAAGGTGTGTGGTTAAGATAAGTGTGTAAATCTTGACCATTTCTAAAGACATTATTAAGCAATAAAAATGCAGAAGCAGAAAAACAACCCAGTGGACATGTCCTTTCTTTAGGACAGAGAGTCAGATATCTGTATCCATAAGTATAAGTTATTTTAGTGTTTAGTTGTACCTTTAGTGGCAAAGGGAACGCTACAGCAGTATTTTTTTTTAGTGGGATTTATAAAACTGTGCCAAATTTTTGTTTTTTTAATAATGTTAAAAAAAATCCTAATATAGAAAAGGATACAATCTTCTGGTTGGTAATCCAAAACCTTAACCATGAGCCACCACTTCCTGCATAGTCGTGATGGATTGTATTGACGGATTGAATAGTCCTGACGGATTGTTGTTTTGTAAGAAAACGCCCACTGCTACGATACTGCTAAGAGTTTTCAGTTTGAAAAAATTACTTCTGATGAACATTCCCAGTAAGCCCAGGTTATAAGCTCGCGTAACGTTAATAAAAACATTTACTCATGCTTGTGTGGTGCGACATTACAGTTGGATCCAGTGTAGTCGTCAGATTCTTCCGCGGAGACGGCGCTTATCCGCACTATTACATCATCAAATAGAACGTTCCAAAATCTGTCGTTTGTCCCGATTGCCATCGATATAAGCTGTTTCTAGAGTAACGACAAAGTTGTAAGTTCTAAAACGTAGAAAAGAATGTTTCTATAGCACGAACGGCTCTTATATGTCAAGCAATCGAGGGAATTTAGTTTTATCAGTTCATGACCCCTTTTACTTAGACAACATGAGGAGAGGTGGATTATTTTTACTGATTAAGGAAATAAAACTATTGTGTAAAAGTTTATTCCAGGGTTCTAAGGAGGTTGAACCCAAGATCGAACATCTGCACAGCTTGTAAACATTGATTCTTTTAATTCTTTAAAAGGTGGATGAGTTCATACAACAGAGATGTATTTTTGTCTGATTTTTATGCGACGTTGCTATATCGCTGCACCAGCCCTCATCTACCGACAACGAATAATTTAAATAAAGAATATTTACTCGATTAATTATAAAATAAAGCACAATAATGCACTTCTCAGAAGGTCGAATAATTCTATGCCACACCCCCTCCACCCCGAACATAAAGATATCTATAGAAAGAATGCTTTCTGTGGTGTAATATGATATGTGATGATAAAGGACCGCGGGAATAAACGGGTTTCGGGATTCCAGGTCTACTCACCTGTCATACTTGTCAGCTTGTGTGTAGGTGGTAAGAGCTTCATAGTTTTTAATAAATGCCCTATTAACACTTGTCAGTAAAATGATTGAGTAACTCCATAACCATAATCCAGATTTGGCCATAGATAAGAGAGATCGTTATATAGCTGGATGACACACGTGATGAGCCTTTCAACTATATTCTTTGATACAATAGAGTTCTTATTAGGCTTACTCTATCGAGCTTAACAACAAAATAACATGTTCAGTTTACCTACAGATTACCTAACCCTAACCCTGACCAATGGTGGGTTTGTTCCTACTTTTTTTCCAAAAGATGATGGAATATATCATAGTAAGTTGGGGTCACAGCGCCCCTGCAGCAGGAAAGGTTACAGGTCTTGCTCAAGGACCCAACAGTGGCTATATGGCAGTTGTGGGGCTTAAACCCAGGTCTTCCTGGTCTTAAGATCAACAATGCAGTTCCTTAACAATTTGAGCCACCACTGCCCCATTTGACATAATATATCTTGTATGATCATTAATGCAGTTGAGGGATTTGCTCAAAGGCCCAGCAGTGGCAGCTTGGTGGTCATGGGTATTCAATGTATTTTATTATTATTTGTATCGCACTGACATTGCAGTAAGAATGAAAGAGTAAGCTTGTCCGTGATGAGCAAGCCGGTGGCGACTGTGGCAAGGAAAAACTCCCTGAGATGAAATAAAGAAGAAACGTTGAGAGGAACCAGGCTCAAATAGGAACCCATCCTTATCTGGGAGACACCGAATGAGCGTTTATTGCAGCTAAACAATGTTGTTGGCGTGCAGTGATGGTAATCAAATGCAATGTCAACTGTAGCATTGGGACAGTAAATTTCCCCGGCGCGCTTGTGCGGCCCTGTGATTTCATGGATCTCCAGGCCATAGATGAGAAACATCCCCAGCGGAATGGAGTTGAATCAAAGAGAATACCATCCAGAGGCATGAGCGGGCAATATGAAGAAAGGGGGAGGTCACTGATCCCTTAGGGGCATGTTTAACTTATCGCAAAGAAGAAAGAGAGACAGGAAGAGAGAGAGAGAGAGAGAGAGAGAAAGACAGAAAGAAAGCGAGAGAGAGAGAGAGAGAGAGAGAGAGAGAGAGAGAGCATTAAGCTCATGACCAATTCGCAGTTTAATGCCTTTAATTGCTGAACTATTAGTCGTTATTACAAAATTAAGAAGACATTGACCAAAAAATTATAAATCTTCTGTTTGTATCTGTCTTGTCCGTCTATGTACACAGAAAGATTTCACAACCTGCAGTTGACTGGCAGAGTCTGCACCCCTGCACTCATCACTTTTGTCCTTTTCTTTTATTTACGCTGGATTTGGGAACTTAACTCCTCCAAACATGTGAGGACATGGACTTTGCCTGAAGGATGTGTCAAATGTACTGCACTGTTAACTCCAAAAGGCATATCCTTATCACATTCACTTATTCCCTTTCTCTTTTTCTTCCTTTTTTTTCTTTGGTGCGTAAACTGAAATGCCAACATACCTTCAGATGATTTATGAGGCTGGATTTCCTCAAAAAAGTGCTGCATAACAACATAATTCACATAGAAAAAAAACCAAACTTTAGCCTTATTCAAGCCATAAACTGAGTCACATCCTAGCAGAAGTCACATTAAAACCTATTCATCTTGTAGGACACCGTCTCTAAACCATACATCATAGCTGGTCTCCCCACTGTCTCTAACCTATACATCATAGCTGGTCTCACAACACTGTCTCTCACCACTGTCTCTAAACCATACATCATAGCTGGTCTCCCCACTGTCTCTAAACCATACATCATAGCTGGTCTCACCACTGTCTCTAAACCATACATCATAGCTGGTCTCACCACTGTCTCTAAACCTATACATCATAGCTGGTCTCACCACTGTCTCAAACCATACATCATAGCTGGTCTCACCACTGTCTCACCACTGTCTCACTGTCTCTAAACCATACATCATAGCTGGTCTCACCACTGTCTCTAAACCTATACATCATAGCTGGTCTCACCACTGTCTCTAAACCATACATCATAGCTGGTCTCACCACTGTCTCTAAACCATACATCATAGCTGGTCTCACCACTGTCTCTAAACCATACATCATAGCTGGTCTCACCACTGTCTCTAACATCTCATATTGGTCTCCCACTGTCTCTACATCATAGCTCGTCTTACTGTCTCACCACTGTCTCTAAACCCATACATCATAGCTGGTCTCACCACTGTCTCTAAACCTATACATCATAGCTGGTCTCCCCACTGTCTCTAAACCTATCAAGCTGTTCCACTGTCATACATCATAGCTGGTCTCACCACTGTCTCTAAACCATTACATCATAGCTGGCTGTCTCACCACTGTCTCTAAAAATCATACATCATAGCTGGTCTCACCACGGTCTCCTCTGGAAAAACCCATACACTCATAGCTGGTCTCACCACTGTCTCTAAACCATACATCATAGCTGGTCTCACCACTGTCTCTAAACCTTAACATCATAGCTGGTCTCACCACTGTCTCTAAAACCTATACATCATAGCTGGTCTCACCACTGTCTCTAAACCATACATCATAGCTGAAAACCCATACTCTCACCACTGTCTCTAAAAACCACTGTCTCTGTACATCATAGCTGGTCTCACCACTGTCTCTAAACCATACATCATAGCTGGTCTCACCACTGTCTCTAAAACCATACATCATATAGCTGGTCTCACCACTGGTCTGTTCTCTCTAAACCTTACATCATAGCTGGTCTCACCACACTGTAAACCTCTCAACTGTCTCTCTAAACCATACATCATAGCTGTCTCACCACTGTCTCACCACTGTCTCTAAACCACTGTCTCTAAACCATTACATCATCTACATCATCATAGCTGGTCTCACCACTGTCTCTAAAAAAACCATAAACCAACATCATAGCTGGTCTCACCACTGTCTCTAAACTAAACCATACATCATAGCTGTCCACCACTGTCTCACCACTGTCTCTAAACCATACATCATAGCTGGTCTCACCACTGTCTCTAAACCATACATCATAGCTGGTCTCACCACTGTCTCTAAACCTATACATCATAGCTGGTCTCACCACTGTCTCTAAAACCCATACATCATAGCTGGTCTCACCACTGTCTCTAAACCATACATCATAGCTGGTCTCACCACTGTCTCTAAAACTAATCATACATCATAGCTGGTCTCACCACTGTCTCTAAACTACTCACCATACATCATAGCTGGTCTCACCACTGTCTCTAAACCATACATCATAGCTGGTCTCACCACTGTCTCTAAACCATACATCATAGCTGGTCTCACCACTGTGTCTCTAAACCACTGCTCTCTAACATCATAGCTGGTCTCACCACTGTCTCTAAATCATACATCATAGCTGGTCTCACCACGGTCTCTAAATCATACATAGCTGGTCTCTAAACCTTACAACATAGCTGGTCACACTGTCTCTCACCACTGTCTCTAAACCTTACATTCATAGCTGGTCTCACCCACTGTCTCTAAACCTATACATCATAGCTGGTCTCACCACTGTCTCTAAAACCTATACATCATAGCTGGTCTCACCACTGTCTCTAAACCTAAACTACATCATAGCTGGCTCTCACCACTGTAGGTCTCTAAACCTTACATCATAGCTGGTCTCACCACTGTCTCACCACTGTCTCTAAACCTATACATCATAGCTGGTCTCACCACTGTCTCTAAACTGTCCCATTACATCATAGCTGGTCTCACCACTGTCTCTAAACCTTACATCATAGCTGGTCTCACCACTGTCTCTAAACCATACATCATAGCTGGTCTCACCACTGTCTCTAAACCATACATCATAGCTGGTCTCACCACTGTCTCTAAACCATACATCATAGTCTCTAAACCATACATCTAGGGTCTCACCACTGTCTCTAAAACCATACATCATAGCTAGCTGTCTCACCACTGTCTCTAAACCTTACATCATAGCTGCTCTCACCATCACTGTCTCTAAACCTTACATCATAGCTGGTCTCACCACTGTCTTTTAAAACCATACATCATAGCTGGTCTCTCACCACTGTCTCTAAAACCATACATCATAGCTGGTCTCTGTATCAAACCATACCACAGTCTCACCACTGTCTCTAAATCCATACATCATAGCTGGTCTCACCACTGTCTCTAAACCATACATCATAGCTGGTCTCACCACTGTCTCTAAACCATACATCATAGCTGGTCTCACCACTGTCTCTAAACCATACATCATAGCTGGTCTCACCACTGTCTTGTACAGTTTACATTGTATAATTATCTTTGATTGTGTAAAGCTGCTTTGAGACAATAACCGTTGTAAAAATAAGCGTGATGCATATTTCCATGCTGCCGCTGCCCCACCACATAAATGCATATGGCAGTTGCCCGCCGATGACATTCACACTTATTTAATGTTCTACTATTTTTACATTCTCTCTTTAGTGCCCCCCTGATGGCCAGAAACATCGAATACTGATTGCCTGAACAACAAGGAACCAAAGTTAAACTACTAAAAATATATCAATATTAAAAAAATATATTGCAGAAATATAATAAAAACTAATTACATTCAGCATCTGGCACTCAATCAGCTCTACTGCCGGGAAGATACTGTAAATGTTTTATTGGGTTGTTTTTGCAACACATCTTTTGGCACCATTTCAGTAATAATAATAATAATAATAATAATAAAGTATCCAAAGACTCTGAGAACTTTAACACATTATCTTATAGAATCGGCACAAATTACACCAAGCCTGCTGTTTGTCACAAATTAGAGCTTTTGCGGTAGCTGGTCGAAAGTTATGGAACGATATGTCCAGTGATGGACTCAAATCTGTATATTCGATACTGTATATTTTTATTTGATTCTATTTTGTCTGTATATTTTGATTTAATTTCATTTTCTTACATTTCTTTTCTAGGCCTATTTCTCTTTTCTAAAAGGAGATGTTGTATATTGTGCATGATTAAGTGGTGGCTAATAGTTAAGGTGTTAGACTACCAACTCGAAGACTGTGGGTTTGATTCCCAGCTCCACCAAGCCACCACTGTTGGGCCCCTGAGCAAGGCCCTTAACCCCTAATTGCTCAGTTGTATAAAGAGATAAATGTAAGTCGCTCTGGATAAGGACGTCTGCCAAATACTGTAAATGTAATTAAGTATGTGACCAATCAGAATTTTAGATAGATAGATAGATAGATAGATAGATAGATAGATAGATAGATAGATAGATAGATAGATAGATAGATAGATAGATAGATAGATAGACGGACGGACGGACATTTTGAATCAAATTAAAATAAAATACCAATGATCTTTCTTATACTGGTACTGCAATGTCATGGATGCAGTTAATATAAATATTATGCTAAAACCAAATTAATAAATGTGTGTGTGTGTGTGTTAAATTAAAGAGTTTTTAATAAAAAAAAAAAGTCACATGCTCAACATGTTAATCCGTTAGTCTTGCAGAATGCCACCACCTAGTGGTCATAAATATAAATGCACACCTTTTTCAAATACGTTCATATTTTTTCTTTACTTTACTTTAATTTTTTTTAAAGAAATTTCTTAATGACAAAAATGCATCTAAGGTTAAATAATCTATTTATTTCATTGTCGGGCACTTGAGAGTTGAGAAAAACGAAAGGATAAATTAGCTATAAATACACTTCTTAGTTATAAATAAAATAAATGCAAGCACACTGTAGAAAATAATTCTGTGCGTCGAATGGAATATTTAATTCAATGTGTAAAAAAGTAAATAATAAAAAGATTTAAAACGAAAAAAACCCCAAATAAAGTCTATTATTCTTGACTTCTATCCCAGCTTTTGTTTCTCTTGCTAGAAATAACGCCCGTGTGCCGCGGTGCATTGTGGGTGTGCGCGGAGAAGTAAAATGGCGGACTTGGCAAACGAAGGTAGGCAAATGGGGCGAAGAAATAAAGCCACAAAACAAAAACATAAATGACTAACAAGTGCAGAAGCATGTGTGAGGGGATAGTAAGAGTAGCCGCGCTCATTTTGGACCTCATTAGTACGGTTCGGAGGTTGATGTTTATTTATTAGCCGGCTGCTAATTTGGTGGGAGGGTTTAGCTAGCATGGTTAGCGTTAACCTGGTTAGCTTTAGCTTTGGCTAAATGAGCTAGCAAAGGTGTTAGCCCTGGTTAAGCAGCCTCCTCCGGAGCTAGCTAATGTTCCGGGCCTTTTTTTTTTCTTTTTAATTTTACGCGGGTTCGTCTGTTAGACTGAGTTGTTAATATTTCCTAGCATGGAGGCCACTTAAGTCAGAAACAAGTCACATGATCAAAAAGCGCGTGAATGTGTGTGTATATGTATGTGGTATGTGTTGGAGTTTAATATATATTTATATAGATTTAAGATTTAGCGGTAAATCGGTCATGTTAATTTAAGCGTTTTAACGCGTAATAAGGAAAATGATGTTGTATTAAGACGATTATGACCATTAATGCTATTGTTATGCGTTAATAGTTGAAATAATTACTTTTTTTTTTCGAGCATTTTGAAATGTAGCCGGTTATAAGTGTTGATCAGTCAGTCAGGCTGTGTGTGTGTGTGTGTGTGTGTGTGTGTGTGTGTGTGTGTGTGTGTGTGTGTGTTTGTTTAGCTCTAAGCTAACGTTAGCTGGATTCATTAATTCATACACGAACCCATCTTTGGTGTCTCGATATTAAATGATCTAAACAATGGCGTTGTTGATTTTTATTTAATAAACAAACCATCCTGTCTACCATGTGCATAACTGCACTGGAGGGAAGTGGTGGCTCAAGGTTAAGGTGTTGGACTACCAACCTGAAGATTGTGTGTTGGATTCCCAGCTTCACCAAGCCACCACTGTTGGGCCCCTAAGCAAGGCCCCTAACCCCTAATTGCTCAGTTGTATAAATGGTACAAATGTAAGTCGCTCTGGATAGGGATTGGTGATGCTGGGAATCGAACCCCGGTCTTTCTGGTACCTTGATCACTGCGCTACCACTTCCACCAGATCGGTTGACAGACACCCTTGTATCTATTTTATATATCTGAACAGTTCGAGGGGTTAAGGGCCTTACTCAGGGGCCCAGCAGTAGCAGCTCGGAACTTGATGCTGGGAATCGAACCCTGATCTTTCAGTTGGCAGGCCAACACCTTAACCAAGATATAAGCTTTTCTGTGTGAGTGGTAGCTCATGGTTAAGGTGGTGGACCACCAACCTGAAGATTGTAGGTGCGATTCCCAGCTCCACCAAGGATGATGATGGAGATGTTCGGACATGCTGAGAATGAAAATTGGTGTCCCAATGGGATGGATTGTAAAAGCATTACATTTTAGAATTCTGGTGTTTGGCGCACTTTTATCCAGACCAATTTACATTCATCTCATCTCTTTATCCAGCTAAGCAGTCGAGGGCCTTGCTTAAGGGCCCAGCCTTGGCGTCCTTGTTGTGCTGTGAATTGAACTGTAACCACTGCTACCACATTCTGTACAATTTTCAGGTAAAGTGGTAGCGCAGTGAATAAGGTGTTGGACTGCTTATTGGAAGATCAGGGGTTCGATTCCCAGCACCGCAGTCCAGGTTGCCACCGTTGGGCCCCCGAGCAAGGCTCTTAACCCCCAATTGCTCAGTTGTATAAGAGAGAAATGTAAGTCGCTGTTGATAAAAATGCCTGAAATATAAATGTAATTATTATTAGGAAGTTTATGTATGACTTTAAGCTGTTAATACAGGTGCTGCGTTTAATCTGTGGATATTAGCAGCACACGTGCAGGTCCATTTACCCGAGTAATGATTAGTAATGCTGCTTAATTCGAGTGTTGATTTAGTGGCGTGTAATGAAAACCTTGTCTGCACGTGAATCTCCACTGGTGCAACTCCTAAAGTATGGCTGCAATTATATCGACTGGCTGTGTGTGGGTTTAGGAATCTGTATGAGTGTTTAGGGCTTGATGGGAAATCGGTGTAAACCAGTGCTTACAATTAACACAAACCTGAGCAAGAAGTGAGTCCAGGTAGCTGCAGACAACCAGTGGTTAAGGTGTTGGACTGCTAATGGGAAGATCAGGGTTTGATTCCCAGAACCACCAAGTTACCACTGCTGGACCGCTGAGCAAGACCCTTCAGTTGTATAAATGAGAGAAATGTAAGTCGCTCTGGATAAGGACGTCTGCCAAATGCCAGAAATGTAAATAATTAGATTATTATAATTTTTTTTTTAAGTGTGTGTGTTTGGGGGGCGCTGGATGAAGAAATATTTATCTTTTATTTGAGTCGTAGCTGATTCCAGAGAGCATCGGGTTTCTTGCGAAGAATAAGAACAGCTTTGACTTTACCTCACACTAAGGTTTGCGAATAGACGTTTCCGAGATTATGGCTACTGTGATATTGTTTTTATTTTTATAGTTTCAAAATAATTTTAGAATAATTTTAAGTTGCTAAAATTCCTTTTATTAAATACATTTCTTGAAGTTCTGCTTTTGAGTGTTCAACGTGGTTAACTCTGTGTTTACATCCGTATTGCTGTGTCTCTGTTTTGCAAAAAAAAGGAACTAAATAGTGACTAGAAAATAGTAAACACTGCGCACATCTTGCTTTTTGTTGTTTTTTGTAACTCAACCATAACTGAAAACTTTAGTAGAGCATCACATCCCATCTTTATTTTTCCTTTGGAAGTGTCAGTACTAAGGGTTTTGCCTGCAACATTGGATCAACAGTTTGATTCACATCCACTGGTTTTGACTAAAGAAGACATGTGTGAGCAATGTCTGTCTGTCTGTCTGTCTGTCTGTCTATTTCCTTATTTGTCTCCCTTTCTATCTCTTTCTGCATTATCTCTCTTTATCTATCTACCTTTTTATCCATCTTTCTATTTTTCTGTCTGTCTGTTTGTCTGTCCGTCTGTCTACCTATCTATCTATCTATCTTGCTCTCTTTATTTATCTGTCTGTCTGTCTTATATCTCTTTACCTATCTCACTTTTTCTATCTATCTATCTATCTATATCTATCTATCTATCGTCTATCTCTACCTCTCTCTTTTATCTACCTCTCTCTCTCTCTCTTTATCTACCTCTCTCTCTCTCTTTATACCTCTCTCTCTACCTCTCTCTCTCTCTCTTTATCCATCTCTCTCTCTCTCTCTCTTTGTCTACCTCTCTCTCTTTATTTGTCTATCTTTCTATCTCTCTTTATCTATCTATACATTTCTTTTTATCTCTGTCTGTCTGTCTATCCATCTATCTATCCACCTACCTACCCACCCCCTTAAAATCCAGGTAGCATTTTCTTTATACACCCCTTTGTGCAGCTGTAAACCCAGTATTTACCTGGACCAGTCCTTTAGCCTGCCGTGGCGGTCCTTTTTATAACAGCATAAATTAAGCTATAATTTGATAAAGTAACTTTAACTATAAAAATGACCAAAGATACTGCGTGTTTTTGTTGCGGATTTTGTAGCTGCAACTTGTTGAACAGATCTGTATGACCCTTAGAGCTGTAGCGCTGCAGGAAAATGATCCAGTGTCCTGGATATTGGACTAGACAGATGAGCAGTGCCTTCTGCATTGTTAAAAATGTATATAATTGTTGAATATGCGTTGCTATGCACAGTAATTCAGGTAACGGGTCTGTTTACCTTTTTACATAACTAATGGCTGTCATTTTTTATAACTAGATTGTACAAGAGAAGAATTTTTATGCCTGCTTGCCTCCAATCAATGTCTTTCCCCCTCTTGTTTGCACTCTTGTGCCTACCGTTGTAACATAACTGTGAAGTAGGCATACCGGTTATTTGATTGATGAGCTGTCCAATTATTCATCCAGCAAACTCGTCTATCCGCTTTCACGCGACTTTGTCTGACTGCCAGAAAGTCGTTTAAGGGTTTAACATGGTGAGAAAACAAACTAAAGGAAGTGTCCAAATTGTGACATGATGTATGTGAATGATTATATTTGTTTTTAAGCATAACCTGATGTAAAATTGCTGCGTTGTCCGATATGGCAGACTTGTAAGCTCTCTATCTGCCCACCGATCAGTTCAGAAAGGTTTGTCATCATAGCTTCTGCACCCCAGCAGGGCAACTAAATGGTGGCTATAAATAGTCTAAAGATCGCTGTTAAAATGAAAGGTTTTTGTCATTTAAAGAAACCAAAATGTACCGTACCAGATTTTTTTTTACTTTTAATGCCACAGAGGAAGAAAAATGCAATTAGATATTAAAGAAACTGAAAAAGCAACACACCGTTTCACAGGCGTCTATGTGCAGAATGAGCCTGTAATATTATTCTGTGTTCAGATGTTCAAAAATAGCTGTCATATATTGGTTATGTGCTTTAGGTTAACCTAAACATAAACATCACATAAACATCAGTTTTCTCACTGTTAAAGATGCCAGTCAGGATTAGGAGGCTGTACGATATTGGAATAACAGACATTGCGATAGTATATTATGTTTTTTTGCAGTATATATCGTAATATGAAAAGATTTTCCCCAGATGACTTGAATAGCTCTATTTGGAAAGAATTCATTATTTTAGGATGATTGGGGTGATGCTGTAAGGAAGAGAATCTGTGTAAAATATATTACACAGATTATAACGATATGATAGAACAAAGATGTTAATAAAATAGATTCAGGTACATAAATCACACTGTATCATCTTCACCGTATAAATGAACTACAATTAATCTTTGTTAAAGCCAGAAAAGGGATTGTTTCTTGTGCCGTTATACTCGTTTGAAATGTTGACACAGTAACAGACCTTAAAATAACGTACAAATGATAAACTTTTAATTGATTGTTAAACTTTGCCATTAGTCCACAAATCACGTGTTCCAAACCGCTGCAGGCGACTCCAATCGCCACTTTGCATTGCACGTCCTGCAGTTTGATTATTACAGACTCTCGAATTGTGATGTCAGTGGAAAGACCATCATCAACAAGTGGAGAAAATGGAACCCACCTGTAAAATCACCAAGAACCGCACTTTTCTCCACAATCACTGAAAAGGACAAGATAGAAAGTAATATTTACAATTACTACTTGATTACTTCCTGCAACATTAGGATAGTCCCTAATGCAAGCGTAGTCGCTAAAATAAACTCTTCTCACCAATGACGAGACGATCAGAGGTCTGACGAGATAAAAACTGTCCTTGCAGTTTGATGAATCTGGAGCATTTTTTCACGGAAGGGTGGAATAAATCCGCCGAGTCAGGATGTGGTAACGGTAAAATACCACCTAAAAAAAGTACCGTGTTGCATGCAAACTCCTTCTATTGACTCTATGATCCGCAAGAAGCCGTTGATGCCCTGTGGTTTTGTTTGGTAGCTAAAGATTTGTAAGGAGGGAAAAAAAGGAGATTTTACGATTTGCAATAAAAGTAAATCGTAAAATCTACTTTTTTCGTTTTATTGCAAATTGTAAGCAATGTTTATAATGAGATTTTTATCTTCCTAATCAGGTTTAATGTGATTCCTCTGAGCAGTTTGTCTGACAAAGATGTGGTTTTATCTTATCCGGTTCTACAGTAGATATTTATAAAGATATAAATAGAGACACAGTGTAATAGAGCTAGCAAGGAAGTAGCAGTTTGTGGGTAGTGAGCGTCGCTTATTACAGTTGACTTGCTTGCTAATCCGATAATTAAAACAAGTATTTCTTACAAATTATTAAACTATTATCTTTTATTAATTAGATTTAGAAACTTTATAGGCAGGCAGTGCTGGGTGATATGGATAAGGCTCTGGATTATTTTAAGTAAAAGATTAGTATTTAAGCCCTGCTGTTGGGCCCCTGTGCAAGGCCCTTAACCCCTGTCCCTGCTTCAGGGGTGCTGCGTTATAGCTGAACCTGCAGTCTGACCTTTAGGCAGCTGGGCTTTGCAAAGAAACAAAACTTTTGCTGTGAAAGACTAATTAAGGCTTCTATGCTATTAGTTGTCATGAGTCTTATCGCTTGCTAGGTTGCCAATACTTTTAATGTGTGTGTGTGTGTGTGTGTATGTATGTATGTTTGTGGTCACTTGACCATCAGATTCATATGCGGTTCCTCTCCAAAATGTTGCTACAAATTTGGAAGTGCAGAGTTCTCCAGAATGTTCTTTGTATGTTGTAGCATTACATTATTCCTTCACTGGAACTAGGAGACTCCAACACTGTTCCAGCATCACAATACACAAAGCCCCTGATCTCCATTAAGACATGCTGTGTTGTGATTGGTTAGCGTTTAAAAACCTGAGTGTTCTGCACAAAGCCCTGGTCTTAACACCACTGAACACCACTTTGGGATGAACTGGAACACAGGTTGTACAACAGAGATCCTTACCTGATGTTAGTGTCTGATCTCAACAATACTATTGTAGCTGAATAAATCCAAATCTCGCATTCAAGCTACGAATTGCAGTGAAAAAATTTTGGAAAGTGAATCTGAAATAAGATGTTTAAAAACGCACATGATTCTGATGTTCAGGTGAGCACAAATGTTTGGCAATAGTGTATGTATGAGTTTTTATATAGAGGTTATTATAGATTTTTCGTTTCTTTCCTCGTTTGCACCCGTGTTTTAAAGCACACACTGACTCTGAGACTAGTCATTTAGTATCACCTTTCATTTTACAGCAGTTACTGCGCTAGATGTATTACTACTGACGTTAAAAATATCTGATCGGGTCATGCTGATCATGTGCCTTTGTTTATTTACAAGTTACAGCGTGTATTATAAGCTCCGCTAACCTTGCCAGAGTTTTAATAAGACTATGACTCATTCCAACTGCCTTTAAAGTTTACTTTAGAGGCCGATGAAGTTGTGCTTTTATTTATTTATAGATGGGTAGGTGGATGGATAGGTAGGTAGATGGATAGGTAGACGGACGGATGGATGGATGGATAGGTAGGTAGATGGATAGGTAGATGGATGGATAGGTGGATGGTTATGGTATGTAATGGATAGGCGTGATAGGTAGATGGATGGATGGATGGATAGGTAGGTAGATGGATAGGTAGATGGATGGATGGATGGATAGGTAGGTAGATGGATGGATGGATGGATAGGTAGGTAGGTAGATGGATGGATAGGTAGGTAGGTAGATGGATGGATAGGTAGGTAGATGGATGGATAGGTAGGTAGGTAGATGGATGGATGGATGGATAGGTAGGTAGATGGATGGATGGATGGATAGGATCGGATAGTATGGAGGGATAGGTAGGTAGATGGATGGATGGTATAGGAGGGATGGAGGTAGGTAGGGGGATGGATAGGATGGTAGGTGGATGGATGGATGATGGATAGGTGGATGGTGGATGGATGGATGGATGGATAGGTAGGTAGGTAGGATGGATGGATGGATAGGTAGGTGGATGGATAGGCAGGTAGGTAGGTGGATGGATGGATAGGTAGGTGGATGGATGGATGGATAGGTAGGTAGGTGGATGGATGGATGGATGGATGGATGGATGGATAGGTAGTAGTAGGGATGGATGGATAGGTAGGTATGGATAGGTGATGGATGGATGGATAGGTATGGATGGATGGATAGGGAGTGGTATAGGGATGGATGGATGGATGGATAGGTAGGTAGGTAGATGGATGGATAGGTAGGTAGGTAGATGGATGGATAGGTAGGTAGGTAGATGGATGGATAGGTAGGTAGCTAGATGGATGGATAGGTAGGATAGATGGAGTGGATGGATATGGATAGGTAGATGATGGAGGATGGATGGTAGATGGATGGTGGAGAGGTGGATGGATGGATGGATGGATGGATAGGTAGGATGGATATGGATGGATGGATGGATGGATGGATGGATAGGATGGAGGATGGATGGGTGGAGGTAGAGGATGTGGATGGTAGGTAGGTGGATGGATGGATAGGCAGGTAGGTGGATGGATGGATGGATAGATGGATGGATAGGTATGGATGGTAGGATGGATGGATGGATGGATGGATGGATGGATAGGTAGACGGTATGGATGGATGGATGGAGGTAGGTAGGGTAGGATGGATGGATGGCTAGGATAGGTGGATGGATGGATGGATGGATGGATGGATGGAGGTTAGGTGGAGGATAGGATGGGATGGATAGGCAGGTAGGTGGATGGATGGATGGATGGATGGATGGATGGATGGATGGATGGATAGGTAGGTGGATGGATAGGCAGGTAGGTAGGTGGATGGATAGGTAGGTGGATAGGTGGATAGATAGATGGATGGATAGGCAGGTAGGTGGATGGATAGATGGATGGATAGGCAGGTGGATGGATAGGCAGGTAGGTAGATTAATTAAGATAGATTGATTGATTTTAGTCGATTGCATGTCAGTATTAATTATGGAATACATGTGTAAGCAAAAGTCTATTTGAGTCTACTGCTTCTTTAGATTCCTCTTCCAAAAGTAAATCAGTTTTGTTCTCAGATGCAAGTTAATATTTCATCTCCCTTCCCCTTATGAGCAGTTTAGCCATGAGATTTTTTTTGATCAGCAGGTCTCTGATATCAAGTACGTTTGATTTGATTTCCTGCTAAATCAAGTTGCAAGGACAGCAACGAGAGACGGCCAGTAAAAACCAGAAAGGAAATTAATTCATCTGCAGTTCCTGTGCAGCAAATCCAATTCATCATTCTTTTATTATGCTTGAGGCAGTGGGGACAAAATATAAGCACAGTAATAATGCCCCTATAAGAAATTACTTGTACTCGAATGATTGCTTTGGAACTGTACACAGCAAAGATCAACCTGATGCAGTTGTGTCATGGCTGTGCCATTACTTTCTGGAAATTTTTTTTGGCATTTTTGCATTTATTTATATCAGAGATAAAATAAGGGCGAGAGAAAAAAAGAGAGAGACAGGGATAGGACCAGAAAGAGCCCAAGCCGGAATCCAACCCAGGCCGCTGGAGCGCAACAGCGCGTGTGGGTGCCGGCACCCCCAACCCACTACACCACAGCGCCGGCTGGTATTTCTAAGTCTTCCATCTCTGGTATTTTCTTTTTTCTGCCTGTTCCTATGTTTTGTACAAAATGGTAGCAAAAGTTGCGAAGCCACGTAAGGGATTGTGTTTTTGTTTTTTCATGGGATAATTTTGTATTTTTAGACTAAAGCAAAGCTCTGTTACGGTCTTTAGGTGAAAGGGCATGTAGTAGGTGTGCCTCATTTGTAACCGTGTAGACTGAGAATATTTACATGTTGATTAATACTACAAGTAAGTTACGTCATGTGAGGACAGCAATTCAGAGATTAGGTCTGTCTACTAGGGTGGAAAAGGTCTGAGTCTGTTCAATCCTTGCCTGTGTCTTCCAGTACCACTTACAGCAATTTGGTTTAAAGCTTTAACGTTTTCTGATTGGTCAGTGGACATAAGGACCGTATAGAAATAAACTGTAGTTTAGGGCTGGGCGGTTTGCCTGCGTACATCATTAGTACACATTAAATTGTCAAATGTAATAGATTTTTTTATACCGTGACATGTAAATAGGTGGACGTGGCTAACTAGTGTGCAAGCGTGTATGACGCTGAGGGGAAAACGCCGGGAGTTTGACCAAAACATGGAGAACAAAAAAAACAAACCGATAAAAATAGTGTTTACATGTTAATTTGTGCATGTCAAATAATGTTATCCTTTTGTTTTTTAGGAGAGAAGCCTGCCATAGCTCCTCCAGTGTTCGTGTTTCAAAAGGACAAAGCACAGAAGGTAGGCCTGGTTCCTTAAATGTGTTTCTGGTTTTATTTCTATTAACTTCCTATCTGGAGCTATGAAGAACCGTGTGAGTTTGCGTTTTAAGTCCCAGGTGCTCCCAGGTGCGGTCTAAGCATGGACGTCTTATGTAAAGCTGCTTTTTCCATAATGACTTGCATAACAAATAAGGCCCATAAAATGGACGTAGAGACGATCGGAGAATGAATTCCAATGAAAGATTTCCTTTCTAAAATGTTGCAATACTTGAGCTTTAGTTCAACTTTTGGCAGATTTTTATCTGGGTGTTTCTCCCGCATATGCACATGAAATGCAAATTTAATACAGGTTTTTTTTAAATTTATGACAATTCTGTTGCTTTGAAAGTACTTTTGGTTTTTAAAATATCTGCAGTGAATAGTCTGATTATTCGATATATTTTTTTTGTTCAGGGAACAGTTTTATTATTATTATTATTATTATCTGAATTGCAATAATGAATTGGGTCACAATTTGGAATTTCTGTCAGTGAATGACTTTTATGCCTTTTTTCTAATTGCAGCGATCTGCTGAAGGGTCCAGTGCAGAGGATGGGGAAGGTGCGTCTGCTTTGTTATTATTTTTTTTTATCTTAATCTTTAGAGATGTTTAGTACATTTTGTTTTACAGGCTATGATCCTCGGGTTACCTAAACTCTAATGTTGATTAGGGCTGTGCCAAATGCTCTGTTAATTATGATTTGTTTAGAGTCACCTTAAAGAACTGAAACAGTTCAAGTTCAAGGAGCTTTATTGTCATTTCAGCCATATATAGCAGATGCAGTACACAGTGAGATGAAATATCGTTTCTCCAGGACCCCCTGGTACTACACAAAACATAGAACAATACAACAAAGAGCTACTAAACAGGATAGACATAAAGTGCATGACAGTGCAGAACAGACAGTGCAATAAACAATACAAACATTACAAAGACAATAGCTAATTCTCCAACATACCAGTTAAATTGTTCTTGTAAGTCTTAAGCAGATCACACAGGAGACAGTGGTTAAGTGTAAAGATATCAAATGTATGTTCTCGTTTGTTATGATTCACCTTTATTTTTTTACCTCCATAGTCCCTGGTTCAGTCCTGAGCGTAGATTACTTCCTGTGTTCCCATGTTCCAGTTACTATGGAGATTCCCTAATTTTCTGCTTTTGGATGCGTTAGCTATGAATGAATAGCGTGTGTGGGATGAGCTAAAGTCCAACCTTGCTGTATGCTTCAGATCCATTAGGTCCCAAATGTAGATAAAGAATAAAGAAATCATTAATAGCCTTGACTGAAGCCCAAAGTATTGAAGACAGTATAAATACAAATGCATTTCTTTATCTTCCATCTCTGTTGATGAAATAGATGGGGGAGTGGTAGCTCGGTGGTCAGGTTATTAGACTGCTGATCGGTTTATTTTCCAGCACCAGTGAGCATTTCAGATTAAAGTGGATTTGTTTTGTTTCAGACTCAGACAGGGAGGATGGTGAATACTGCCCTCCAGTAAAGAGAGAGAGAACCTCATCTTTAACACAGTTCCCACCTGCACATTCAGGTAACACTTTTAGATAAGCTTGTGATACCTTTTTTGCTGCATCGTCTGACAGCATTGATTTATCTATATGTGTAAAAATATAGTTTTGTTTCCTCTCCAGCATGCTGCAAGCTGCTTGGCACTTAGCTGTGTTTGGTTCCCATGTGTCAGAAATGTTGGCTCATCGTGCTCCTAGTCACATGGTTTCTTTGTGTGTGTGTGTGTTTTGCTGCAGTTTCCAAGAATAATGTGTTTATGCCCTCAAGTTTCTGTCAGTCTCCAACAGGCAACTCGGACTCAGAGCCAGGTAAGAGAGCCCATGAACCATATTGGCTAACACAAGGCAGTAGTTATAGGTTGTTTTGTCTTTGTTTTCAGGGCTTGTACAATCACTAGCCCAATAGGCTGGGACTATTAAGTCTTCCAACCGGGCCACCAAAATGTATCCCTGCGCTGCCCATTGGGTATCTCATGAGAAGGGAAAACATATTAAATGCTTTTTTTTGTATTGGCTTGCAAATATAGTTGGGAAATTATTAGAGATGAGATGATATATATGGATTTTTGGAGGCCCATACCGATATAAGGAAGTAAAAAAATGTCAGATGGATATATTGGCCAATTATTATTATTATTATTAATTTTGTTTATTATAGCAAAGTAGCAGGCAAAAGTTTGGACACACTTCCTGTTCGTGTGTATATACATAAAATATAATATTGTAACTATAAACTTTATTATCCAAAATAACATCAGTGAACTAAACAGTAAATTTCTGTTCACTTTCTATAAATATCATTCACGTGTACTGACCTGTTAATTTATGCATCAAAAAGAGCCACTCTTAGTGACTAGGGTAACCACACTTACAATCTCATTTCTGATCCGAGTAAATGATTTGTACACCGATTCAGACACCGTTTTAACCATTAAATGAATCAGTTGAAAGGAGTTGCTAAGTGGCGAATCGGACATTAGCGGGCGAAGAGGCTTTGCATGGTTTATCTGCAGAACGTTCTGCTTGTCAGATAAGATTTAAGCTTTTTAAGCACACGTTGGTAATTAGGGGGACAAAAATTCAGTGGAATCAATTGCCTTTAGAAGTCACCTAATTAGTTAGTCCACCTGTGTGTAATTTAGTCTTGGTATAAATACACCTGTTCTGTGAAGGCCTCAGTGGTTTGTAAGAGAACACTAGTGAAAAAACAGCATCGTGAAGACCAAGGAACTCACACGACAGGTCATGGATGAATTTGTGGAGAAGTTTAAAGCAAGGTTGGGTTAAAAAACATGCTTCAAACATGCTAAGGAGAACTTTTTTCAATCCATTATACAAAAATGGAAAAAGTATGCCACAACTGCAAACCCACCAAGACATGGTTGTTCACCTAAACTAATAGACCGAGCAAGGAGAGCACTGGTCAGGCGCTGCAAAAATCCACATCTCGGGTGGGAGAATTTGTCCACAGGACAACTATGTTGCTTACTACACAAATCTAGCCTTTATAAAAGCCATTGTTAAAAGAATGACATTTGCAGTTTGCCACAAGCCATGTAGGGGACACAGAAAACGTAGAAAAGGTGCTCTGGTCAGATGAGACCAAAGTTTAACTTTTTGGCCTAAATGCAAAGCGCTATGTGTGGCGGAAAAGTAACACTGCTCACCACCCTGAACACACCATCCCAACTATGAGACATGGTGGTGGCATCATGATGCTGTGGGGATGCTTTTCTTTAGCAGAGACCGGAAGGCTGGTCAGAGTTGATAGTACGATGGATTGAGCTAAATACAGGGCAATCCAAGAGGAAAAACTGTTGAACGCAGTTAGACTGGGAAGGAGATTTACCTTCCAGCAAGACGATACAATATGCAATGCAAATGCACACCCATTTTTATTTGCTTAAAATTTTTGAAAACCGCATATCATTATTCAATAAAATACATTTAAGTTTGTGGCTGTAAGGAGACAAAATGTTAAAAATTTCAAGGGGTGTGAATACTTTTTTCAAGGCACTGTACGTGACAAACAGGCTAATCCGACAGACACAGTTTGGTTCTGCAAAGCTGATTAAACATTCATAACCTCTATGTTTTGTAGAATTGGGAAATGCAATCAGGAAGAAGTCATTTCAATGTTTTACCGTTTTTTTTTTTTATTTTGTATGCTGCCTGTGTTGTATTCAATATTTTTTTGCTGACTGTATTTAAACATGGCCACTTCCTCATCCTTATTTCTCATCATTCATCCTTAATTGTGCAATGATTTGCTTGCAGTATATTTTTTTACTAAGCCAGGTTTTTTTTAGTGTTTTTAATTCATGTGAAAAACTTGCCGTGATCCATATTTATGGCGTTGATTTTATGTTTTTACATTAGCCAGAGAAAGTGTTTACTGGTTAAGTTGTGGAGTAGGAGCCAAATCTCAAAGAGGCTTTCTATTTCCAGTTGTTTTCTAAGCAGACACACAGCCAAAATATGCCCAGTTACCATTTCTGACAGAGCAAGAATGTTCTAGAATAGTTTCATGGGCCCAAGCGTTTTTGTAAGGGCATTGTCTCTTGTAAGACAAACAGGGGGGGGGAAGCTAACAGATTTTAACCGTGTCCTCTTTTTTCATTTTAACCTTTTTAGAGGAAAAGCCAGTTGGATTTCGGTTGAAACCTCCAACTCTTATCCATGGTCAGGCACCAAGTGCAGGTAAGACAGACTCTTTCTAAATAAACTATATTGAAACGTCATTAAAGCTTAAGAATGCAGCCAGGATAACCAGTGTCTGGGTAAAGGGTTTTTGCTGGTTGATTGGATGTTAGTGTGTAGATTTATTTCCTATCAATTTTGCAAGTAGAAAACGTCTGGTTAGATGCCTTGACCCTGCAATTAATATGAGGAAATATCATTGGCACGCCTACACTTAGTACTTTATGCTACCTCCCCGTTTGTCAACACAGCAGCAATAAGTTTCCTGCACTTCATGATAAGAACCACAATACGGTTTTTGTTGGCAAAATGGTGTATTTTTTTTTGTGTGTGTGTTTTTTTGAGTTGAGCAGGTACTGTCATGGTTCCAATAGTTTAATGGTTGGATGCAAGAAAAGGCTATCCTGGAGTGCCAGTCATTTTGATCTGTATACTAGTCGAATAATATAAATAAATGCTGTGTGTTTCCATGCATAACGCAATATTTAAGTTTTTGTCTCGCCCCTGCTCGCAAAATCCCGTATTTATACTTATACGTATACGAAGGCGCTCTGGATAAGGACGTCTGCCAAATGCCGTAAATGTAAATAGAATGATGGCACCGAATGATCCACCTGCGTCGTGTCTACTTAAGTAATTAAATTTTAAGATTTTTATATTTTGCTGGAGTTCTGCAAATATTTTTTTTTTCCTCACGAAACCCGCACGAGGATTCTGCTGCCAGAGTCCGCATTTGCCTATTGGAGTTCTCCAGCAGGAGTGCAGGTCTCTATATTGAAGTGGTTAACTCATTAGCATGGTTTAGCTTCTTGGGCATTGGGCAATAGATTGTGTTGTAGAATTCCAGCATTGGCTTGCTCTCGTAGGATGTTCAGTTTCCGTTCCAATCCATTAGTAGGCTGTTTTTCAGGTGTACCCAGTCAGAAACCCAAGGAGCAGCAGCGCAGCGTCCTCCGACCTGCGGTTTTGCAGGCTCCGCCCACCAAAACTCTTCCTGAGCCCAGCAAAAGCAGTGAGTACACTCGCATCAGCCTGCTTGTCCTTCTTTGTCCTTCACCTAGATACAACGGACTGTTAGCGCTGTCTGGTATATTAGAATCATTGTTACTCAACAGTAAAGCCTTTGACAGTGTGACAATGTTTATTAGTCGCTGTAGGTCTGAATGGTTCTGCAGCTGCCTCATCAGAGCAGCCTGTGCTGTTGTAGACTAGTTGTTTTGGGGTGTCTTTTTCTATGTTTTTTTTTTAAGTTAAAATAAAAATGATAGTAATTTACACAAAGGAAACAAGTTTCCCTGACTGCTTTTTGACCATTAGAAATAAGTGTCAGTTAAATATGAAGGAAAATAATATGATGTGCCTGTAAAAATGTACTTTTGACTAGAAGTATGGCAAGCGTTTTGACAATTCAGAGCCGCCATACTCGCAAAAACCGGTGAGTTTTAATATTTGGCTCCAGTAACCTTAGCAAAGTATCAAACTGAGTCATTAACATCCTGAATTAAACTTTGACTCTCTGATTAATTTTTAGATTAACAAATACGAAAAAAAGCATATAAACTTTTTGGACTTCAGTGTGCAAAGACCTTTCATCCTAAAATTCCTTTACTGCACACACACACACACACACACACACACTACACAAGCGGTGGGAATCTCTAGTCACCTTACCATTTGATTCGATTCCGATCCAGAGGGCCTTGATTTAATTAAATAAAAAAAAGATTATTTATGCATGTTTTTGTATTAATTGCATGTTTTTTTTTTTTTTCCACTGTTTGACTATCGAGCATGTGTACCTGTAAGAACCCATATTGAATTTACTTTCAAGATCTTTCAATAATGAAACAAATATAAGTGATTTGGCAAGTCAACAGCAAAGTTACAGGAAATGAAACATTTGTCTGTAGCAGCAAACGGCCATATGGATGTGTTCTCAGTAACTAAAACTAAGACTTAATCACATATTACTTGAGTACATATAAGTACACACACACTTCCCAACCCTATTATATAGAACTTAAAAAATTAAGTTCTATATAATATGGTAACGGGGAGTATGAATAAAATTTGCGTGACTACATCCGGTAGTTTGATATAAACAGATGACCTTTGACGTCACAGCAGCACAAATTTAAAGATGGATAATGTTTAACCTGACATGTCTAAGTGACAGAGGTCACTTTTACAATTGATTTGAAGCCCAATATTGTACACATTACTATGAGGCTGTGGTGACCATAGAAATAGTCGTCGTCTTCTCCTTTCGGCCGTTGCCTTTTCGGCCTGGTAGCTTCATTTCTCCTATCAATATATTCACTATCCCTCCACTGTACATGTCCAAACCACCTCAATCTGTCTTCCCTGACTTTCTCCACAAAACATCTAACATGAGTCGTCCCCCTAATGAACTCGTTCATCTAACCTCGTCACTCCCAAAGAAAACCTGAACATCTTCAGCTCTGCCACCTGTCTCTTCCTCAGCGCCACCGTCTATAAATCATACAAATAGTCTAAACCTGTTAAGTAGAAGTTGTTAGACTGGACTGAGGCAAATATAACCCTGCAAAATAAACGTGTGATTATGGAGTGTTTTTTATGAACACTTATTTTATTTATAGGCTAGATTAAGATGTTCTCTATGGATGCTGTAATATTTACAGAAGAAGCATTATAGGTACATTATGAGCTAACTAACTAAAGCAGTATGTGCAGTATTACACGTATGCCGTATTTAACTGCTGTTTCTTTAATAGTTTCAAGCTGTGGAACAAATGGAGTGGGCAAGTTTTCAGAGGCAGCTACGGAAGGCCGGTCGATTTTTCTGAACAACACAGACAGCTCGGACAAATCACCGGTAAGCCTTTTTTTTTTCTACACTTTTGTTATGTCAACACAACAAATCATAAACGCATACACGTTTTGTTCGTCTAGACAGGGTTTATTTGCCCAGGAAAACAGTGGGTGCAAACGTGCTCGACAAATGCAATAATTTCACAGATACAGTTTGCATCATTGTTTTGTAACATTTCTTGCAGGACAAAAAAGACCAGGATGAAGAAGGAGAGGATGATTTAGGAAAGACAGAGGATGAAACACAAAAGAAGGATGTTGTGGTTGACCCCGGATTTGTGTTTGGGCAGAATATTAAAGATAGGGCAAAGGTCAGTTACTACCTGTGCATGCTAGTCAGGTCATAGCAGAAATTATTCTGTTGTAATGTTTATATTTTCCGGTTTTCTTTGTCTCTGCAGTTGGACGAGAACAGCACAGTCAGTGAATCTAAAGACACCACAGCGGACTCTCAGTCTGGGAGTACTAATTACTTCCTGCAGTACATGGGCACGCCAAGGTTTGTGTTTTTGTGGGGGTTTTTTTTTCTTTCTCTTTTACATTCTGATTTAAAATAGCAGTTTTTCTGTAATTGTTTAATTTCATGCATGTTTTCAGCTCTCTGAATGCCACTAACAACACAGACAAAGGAGCCAAGTTTGTGTTTGGCCAGAATATGTCAGAGCGAGTGCTGGTAAGATGGACCCACAATACCAAAAAAGAGGCAAAAAGTTGCGTAGCAACTTGACATAAGTGACGCTGATTAATGGTTTGTGTTTCAGAGTCCTCCTAAAGGCAGCGAATCAACAGCAGAGGGCTGCAAAGACACGGCTTCAGCATCAGAACCCTCGTCACAGGAGACCACCCCAGAAAAGAGTGAGCGCTGATAAAATTTATATATGCTTATAACCGTGATTAACATGTTAACTTGTCAAAGTCTCTTCCTATTTGCATTTTCATAGTATGTTAGGAAAATAGACTTGCATTTGGCCCAATTTATGTCGCATCTAAGAGCGGGATTACATCAAGTCTAACTGACTATATGAACTTCCTGTCTGGACTAAAAATAAATCAGTCCTTACTGCTTTCCATTTCTGAATTTTTACTTACACGGACCTAAATTACAATTTAATTAGAACAATGTGTAATACAATGACCTGCATATCCTCGTTGACCCATATTTGATTGAAAACACCACAAAGACATGCAAGATATGCGATGTTAAATTCATTAAACGTTATTTTGTATTGCAAATATTTACTTGGTTAGAATCTGATGCCCGCAACACGTTCCGGGGTTTTTCTTTCCACCACAGAGTTACCCCCACACCCCCATATTATCAGAGATGCCGGTTTTTCAACTTTGCCCTTATATGAATTTCCTCTGAGGACACAATGTCCATGGTTTTCAAAAACAATTTGCAATGTGGACTCGTCATATCACAACGCACTTTTCAACAGTTTATCTCAGATCCAGGGAAGTCGGCAGGTTTTTTTCCGGGTGTTGTTGATGTATAGTTTTGCGCTTTGCATGGTACACCCGAAGATTTGTAGGTCACAGGTATTCAGTGTTGGTTTTTTAGCCTTTCCGCTTCTCTGAATCCTGGGATAATATTATGGACTGTAGATGAACAATTAAGTTGTTCACCTGTGGAATGTTTTAAACAGGTGTATTTGCAGCATTTCCCAACTTTCCCAGTCTTTTATTAAGTCTGTTTCAGCTCTTATGGAACGTGTTGCAGACTTTAAATGAGTAAATATTAGAGAGAGGTGACAAACGTTTTAGATTGAACATTACATATCTCTTGTCTTTGTAGTGTTTCTATTGATTTTGCGTCAGTAAGGATTTGAATATCACCCCTTTACTGGGGTTGGGGTTTGTAAAAAGACTTTTAAGGGTTTTTTTTAATGAGGCTAATAATTTATATTAGCTGGGCTCTAATTAAACTCTTGGATGAAAATAAACACAGGGTTTTATATAACTGTAAAATCTGCATAAAAAAAAGGTTAAAGTAGAATTAAATACTGTGTGTGTTCAGATCACAGTGTGACAGAATCTCTAGAGGAATCGGCAGCAGCGTACACCAAAGCCACGGCCAAGAAGTGCATTTTGGAGAAAGTGGAGGTCCGCACTGGGGAGGAAGCGGAGAGCAACGTGCTCCAGGTAACTTGCCACTGTCAGTTTCACCACAAAAACCACAGTCACTCTTTTTTACATTCCTGCAAAAATCCAGAAAAGTGAAAAATTCGATTGCTGGGCTTATCAGCACGTCTAATTAGCAGTTTTAGCTTTAATTCGTTATTTTAATTTTGGACAAGCGAGAAAATAGAGAGCAGGCGCTCAGAACGCACATGCAGTTTGACTCACTTGTTTTTTCCTAGACGCATCTGTGCTGCAGTAAGATGAAACTTTTCTGGATGCCACAAGTGCACGTCTGGTCATGTGACAGAAACCAACCAATCAGTTTCCTCACCTTTTCTGTTGCATAAAAACCGTAGCAGAAAAATTTTATTAATGCATTGCTGAAATTTTCTTGTTGCAATGGAAAGTGCAGCTGATGGTTGTTTAGCAAAGAGACTGGGCGCTTAAGAAAGAAGGAGAAAGTGGCACCTAGAGTTTCCCCACACGTTTTTAGACGTGACGTGTGTGTGTGTGTGTGTGTATATATAAGTAAATTAGATATAAATCAATTTTTCCTGTCTTCTTTTTGATGCACAGATGCAGTGCAAGCTCTTTGTGTTCGATAAGCCAGCTCAGTCGTGGATCGAGCGAGGTCGAGGGCTGCTGAGACTCAACGACATGGCCTCCACTGACGATGGCACACTACAATCCCGACTAGGTCAGAAAGTCAGGTTTTTTGTTGCTTTGATTAGCTGGTTAATTGAAAGCAAATGCATTTTTTGAACATTTTTATTTATTTATTTATTTTTATTGACATACCTTGTTCTATACGTCCTTCCCAAATTCTTTCTCCACTTTATCAGTGATGCGCACCCAGGGCAGTCTGCGGCTGATTCTGAACACTAAGCTGTGGCCTCAGATGCAGGTGGACAAGGCCAGCGAAAAGAGCGTCCGCATTACTGCCATGGACACAGAGGACCAGGGAGTGAAGGTCTTCCTCATATCGGTATGTGATATCCGTTCCTACCTGTGTAGCGTAGTACTATTACAAATAGTAGTGTTTTTTGTGTATTAGCTAAACCTTATACTTCATTTAGAAGCTTTAATACAGTCGATATGATTATTCCAGACTAGGGCTGTCACGATTACCATATTTGGGTGATGATTAATTGACAAAGAAGTAATTGCAATTATGTTTTATCGCCTGTTTTGGGGCTTTAACGATTGATTTGTCTGTGCCTTATTAACACTCTACTGTAAATAATTTATTATAGATAAATAGTATTAAAGAAAATCTATATTTTGCATCTTGTCAGTGGTATTCATTCATTTTTTTTATGCAGTTGCATTATGGGTTGTTAGTTGAGCTGGAGCGTCAGAAAACCCCAACGCTCCGACTTTATGCTTCTCTTCTTTTTTTGCAGGCCAGCTCAAAAGACGCAGGACAGCTGGCTGCAGCACTCCATCACCGCATCCTGGCCCTGCGGAGCCGCGCTGAGCAAGAGGCGGAGAGCACCGTCGAACCACCCCATCCCGAGATCACACAGTCCAACGAAGATGACAGCGATGATGACGTTGAGCTTGCTAAAAGCAGCAGCAGCAGCAACATTGCCCCTACAGGAAATACCACTGCCAGCGGTAAAGTTTTCCCAGTCTCTATTTTCAAAGATTTATGCTGTTATGCACTGGATTCTGGAAACTAATATACCAGAATAATAAACATGCAGTATTTGTACTGCCTTTTTGGTTGGTTTGCAGGAAGACTAAGAGTTGGGCAAGACATTGACGCACTATAACAGTAACACGTCCTCCTCCACCCCTTTCCTCCACAGGCACTTCTGAAACCTTGGCCGAGGCACCGGCAGCTGAGAGCACATAACATCCCGGCCAGCTGCCTGACTAAAAACTGCTCAACTGGGTTTTTTTGGGCAGGCATCTGGGTGGACAGCCTTAACCACCGCAACACATTCAGCCCAGTGCTGTGGCTCCTTCAGCTCCAGTCCTGTAGCAGAGCTCCAGCGTCTCTCACTTAAAACTCGTAGTTCATTTTCCCCTTCCTCCTTCTTCCTACGTTTATTGTGAATCTTTTTGTTTTTATCATATATATATATATATTTTTTTTTTTTTTTTTTTTTGCATTTTTTTTGGTTTTGTTTAAGTTTTTCGGAACTGCAAACAAACTAAAAAAAAAAGAGGAAAAAAAAAAAGAAAAACAGACTTTTCCATTTAAGGTTTTGGACTTGGCTGCTCATCATATTGATGAGCGTGAGGGTATTCCTCTCTCCGTGTTCAGATACGGCACATGTCACAGCTGCAATTTCTTCCACAGGATTTGTCTTTTATTCCTTTTTTTTTTTATGCTGTCCTTCCTACATACTGTATTATTTTCTCCTAATCGCTCGTGCTCAGCTTCAGACCACCACTGTATGACATCATCGCTCGAAATAATCCACCATCCGTTCAGTAACTCGAACCCAAAACCTTGCTGGATCTCAGTCCATTTCCAGCGGTTCCCCATGAACCAGTACTAGTCTGCTATGATAGTAGTTAGATTTCTTATTGATATAATGAATAAAGGACTAAACCAACAACACGGACTGTGCTATTGTGGATCTGTGCTTCTCCAATAGAGAAGAAGGTTAAAGGGATTTAAGTTTGGGCCCCCTCACCGTTCCGGAATTACTAGAATCTGCACTTAAGCGTTGCTTATGGACAGATTTGGTTATTTCTCTTTTGATTTGAACAAAAAATTTTAAATAAACATTTCTGCAGATATCATGTTTATTTTCCATATTCTGAATGTTTGTAATGTTACATTTTTATTGTTTTATTAACTCTAATAATTTTTTTTCTATTTTTTTTTTTTATCCATTTCCATGTCATTGGAAAACAATACAGTGGAGATGATTCGGGTTTTTGTGTGTGAAAATACTGAGTGCATTTAGAAAAAACATGGATACAGAAACTTCTCCTGTAAATTTGTATGAATATATTATCATTTACTAGAACATGTCTTCAATCTCCTTTACAAAACATAGAAAAAAAATCCGAGTTTAAAAAAAAAAAAAAAAAAAAAAAAAAAAAAGGAAAAGCTTTGAAATAATAAATCTTTTGTGTAATGTCAAACGTGGTCTATCGTTTAACTTTTTATTAGTCTGGATTTGTCGATGAAAAATTACAAGTGCTTTGTACTATTAAAGCAGCAGACTGTGAATTAAAACCTGGCGGTCATCCGTTGCATTTAGTTTATACACCTGGTCTTTTTGTTTATTATTTTTCTTAACCATATTTATTTATTTATAGTATTGCACATTTTATTGGATATAATTGTAAAAACACACACTAACCCGGTTCGTTTAAGCTGATTTATTTATGCACAGTTTAAAAACACACTTTTTACTTGTAGTACACTTGTGTGTCCACCAGGTGGACGATTGTCAGTTATTATCGCACACATTAGATTTATCTTTATCACATTGTAATAATGTTTACATGGTATTGCTGGGGAAAGGTTAACTTCTAAATAGTAATTAGGCAGCACCACTCCTGGACTAATAAATAACAAAAATGGAGATTTATTAGAATTAATTAGTATAGCTAATAGACATGACATAAACTACAAGGGTACTGCGCAGATTAAGCACCCTTGACTTCTTTTTTTTTTTTTTTTTTTTTTTTTTTGTCTAATTCTGTTTCAAAAAGAAATCTTGAGGAGTTGTGATGATTACAGCTTCCATGAGTTCTGCATCATGGTGACAAAGTAATCGTCGCTGTCGACGGAGGCGCTGACTCCGCTGTAGTAATCCATAAACTCGTCCAAAGTGACCTGCCATGGAGAGAATCGTGTGTCGAGTTATTCCTCCAGTTGCATTAAGACCTGGGTTCCATATGGCAGTTATGCAAGTAGTGGGGTTTGAATAGTATAGAATAGAATGGAATAGTTTAGAATAGAATGGAATACTATAGTAAAGAATAGTATATAATATAATGGAAAAGAATAGAATAGTAAAGAATGGTATAGCATAGAATGGAATAGTATAGAATAGTACAGTAAAGAATAGAATAGTATAGAATATATAATATAATGGAATAGTATAGAATAGAATGGTATAGTAAAGAATAGTATAGTAAAGAATAGAATGGTACAGTAAAGAATAAAATAGTATAAAAAGTATAGTAAAGAATAGAATAGTATATAATATAATGGAATAGTAAAGAAGAGAATAGTATAAAACAGAATGGAATAGTATAAAATAAAGTATAGAATAGAATGGTATAGTAAAGAATAGAATAGAATAGTTTTTGTTATCGTTGCACAATGTGTGTGTGTGTGTGTGTGAGAGAGAAAGAGAGAGAGAGCCCAGAAGAGTTATGTTAATTTATGTGCATTTCTTTGTCCCATGAGCTAAATATTTGTCCCAAGGTGTCCGGGTCTCCATGCACACTTCCACTTAGTTGTGTATAATTAGGCAGGTATAGGAGTATATACACAGTACTATAGACATTATACACTTCTTTACTCACATTTTATCTTAAAATGCCACAAGCAGGTGTAAATAACAATAATACCCGGGCAGTGTATGTGTCTGGTCACATAATTAGTGGGAATCGGAAAGCTAAGAGTAAAAATAACATCGATTATATAACCTGTTTTTCTATCTTTAGCTACGACACTATTTTTATATTTAAAAAAATTGGCTATAATGATAATAATTACAATACCTTTCCGTCTTTATCATTCGGTGAGTCGAAGCTCTCGAGGAAACTGAGGAACACCTGTTCCTCTGTCCACTCGCCTTTCTTGAATTTGGGGTGATGCTTGCTGTTGTAGACCCCCTGTAAGTCTTGCACAGTTACCACTCCGTCACCGGTGCGGTCCAGCTTCTGGAAGGCTTGTTTGATCACCTGCTTTCTGACACTGGACATCGGAGGCTGAGGACATTATAAAATAATACATTTTT